>JAJHZJ010000862.1:210000-648289 GCA_023548195.1 Bettongia penicillata ogilbyi | reverse complement strand
TTGAATATAGCTAATTGTACCCCTTCAAATAATCAGTATTCAATATTATTCTCAACATAAAATTATCCAACCTTAAAACCATTCTTTTTGGAGAAATCATGTTTTTGATTCTTTTTTTTTTTTAAGTGCTCCAAAATAGAAGGTTTCACTTGAGTTTTTTGTTGGAGGGGAAAGTTCAATGGAGAAATTATTAGAAAAGAGATTTCAGTTTAAAAGGCTGAATATATATCTTATATTAAATATTATGTTATATAATATTTACTTAAATATTATATTATATATTTATTTAAATATTTATATAAAATTTAGTTAAATATATTATGTTTAATATATAAACATTATATATTAAATATAAATATTATATATTAAACACAATAAAATGTAAGATGAAAGGAGTAACAGTAATTTCCACATTAAGTTATCCTGAACGTGCTGTTTACAGGCAGAATTCCCTATTAGCAAACTCAACAGGTCATCACGTAGTTAAAAGGGCATGTTGATGGGATGTTCTATCCACAAATGCCAGTGAAACCTGCCCATTCTGTCCATGCCCTTGGTACGTTTGCACAGTGTACTGGGGATTTTCCTCATGTTGTGAGGAAAACAGTGGAACGAATGACCTTCCCATCCATTATCCCTGGCCTTCGTTAACCCTTGCAAAAACAGAAGGCTGTTCTGTACTACAGCCAACAGCCATCTTAAAATTTCAAAATATTCAACATATAGTTAAAGATGAAATTTTCTTGTGGAAGTTGTACAATGAAGGATGTTTTGTAAATGTCTGGGAATTCAAGGCTTTAGATCAGAAGAAGCGAGGAGCCAGAAGATGAAAGCCTCTAGGCCTTCATATGCACTTTCTGTTGGGTGAATATAAAATGTTTGGTATTCTTTTTAGAGTTTTTAGCGAGTTTTGTTTTGGTAAAACATATTTCCTGTATGAGCTGAAGATCCATTTCTATGACAGCTGATTGTTGAGAGCTACAATGCAGCTCCTGTTCTGTTTTCTCATTTTTGTACTCATTAAAATAGAATTGGGGGTATGTGTTGAGACAATTGGGATTAAGTGACTTGCCCAGGGTCACACAGCTAGTAAGTGTCTGAGGTCACATTTGAACTCGGATCCTCCTGACTATAGGGCCAGTGCGCTGTCTGCTCCACCTAGCTGCACCAGAATTTTTTTTAAAAAACTATAATAATGAGGAAAGAAGAAAGGAAGAAAGAAAAGAAAAGGAAAGAAAAGAAAAGAAAATGTGTCCATCATGAGTGATTTCTTCATGGTCAGGGGTAATACTGTATAGTCTTAAAAACCATATTGTTAGTACTTGTGTCAGTGGTGTTACCCCTTGTGTTTGTAACAGTTGCTCGTACATACACCACCTTCCTTCACATTTTTCTCTTGTGTCCTTGGAGCTGTTCTTTCATTTTTGGACTCTCTCTTAAGCATTATATTTAGATCCTTCTCTCCTTTTCCCTTTTAGTTCTCTGGGTTCCATTCTTAATTCGTTTCTCATTTCCTATGACCTCTTGGAGATTAATTTCATTCATCTCTTTTCACTGTTTGCCGCTTGAGTCTCCCCTTCTCTTTCCCTTCCCTTTATCTCTTGTCTTTCCCATTCCTTCCCTCAGATTGACTGAGAAGAATTCTTTAAAATGTCACCCTGTTTATATAACAGAGGAAATAATCCACTTTAAATCATTACTCTGATGACGGGAAAAGTCTGTTGATTTTGGTGGTATCCAGAAGCATTTAACTCACCATGCACCTTCTGTGCCTAGGTCTACATCACCTGAGATGGTATCAAGTAATTCAGCAGCTGTAGACTTTAATGACAGTGTATTTACTTGGCAGAGGAATCAGAAGTAAATACAGCAGACCACATTCAGTTTGGCAAGTGAGCTTGAAAAGGTTGTAGGGGGCCTGAAATATAAGATCCTAATCAATTTCTCTTCAGAATGGTATCCTTCACTATGTCCTTAGGTGTCAATCAGGTCTTCCACAGCTGAAAACCTGACTGAGGCAGACTCTTAGTATCTGGGAGTGAGATTGCCTTGAACAAAGCAAAGGTGAGATAAAGACTGGACGTAGTAACTCCAGCCACTTAGTATTTTCCTCCTCTGTTTTCTTGTCTGATCTGCCATGGCCCTTTTCTGAGTAGAGACTGTAGTGTACCCAAGACTGTGTTCTTTTCTTTATTCCTCTTTTCTCAAGTTTGGATAAGTGGAATCAATACGTTAAAACTCCTAAATGACCTAAGCAAGCTAGGTTTCCATTGTACCAAAGAGAAAACAGAACAAAACCCTATTAAGAATTTCTGGGAGATACTGATGTCTTTTAGTTGTGCCTTGAGAACAAATGAGTTGATGTAAATCAAGATTACAAAGTATCTTGACCAGTGAGAGCTTATTTGAACAATTAAATGATCAGCTAATATGCTTCCAAGTAGAAGTACTATAGGCACGTCTCACTTTACAGTAAAGATATAATAGTTTTCTATACAAGTGTATCCTAAAAAATTGAATTTTACTTTTCATTGATTGATATTATAATTTCAGAGATGTCCAGGAATTTTGAGCATTTGCATAACTGCCCAGGTTACTGCTACTGCCACCATTTTTAAAATACAAGAAATACATGGGTTTGTATGTAATCAGTAGTTGGCCTAGAAAGTGCTTTGCGCCTCACTAGTATTTTGAGTTCAGTGTCAAGGACCTGTTTTTCGTCTTTCACTCCTGACAAGGACTATGACATGAGGGAAGAGATGCCACAGCATGCGAGTGAGTTGGATTTAAGTGAGGCAGGGCTGTGCAGTCACCGATCTCACTTTCTCCTCTGGCTTCAGTGGCTAGATATAGATCTGGACAGCTGGATTTACTAAGAACTGTCATCAGTCGGATCCGGACGTGAAGCTATAAGAAACCCTGGAGACCCTCTCATTTTCTAGATGGAGAAATTAAGGTTCAGAGGGGTTAAATAATTTGTTCAAAATTAATCAGCCAATAAACATTTATTGAATGTCTGCCTGGAAAGCACCGGTTATATAAAGAAAGGTGTAAGACATTCCCTGACCTTGAGGAGCTCACAAGCTACAAGACCCTGAAGGAATTAAGGTTTCCCTGACTCCAAATACAGCGACCTTTCCACTTCACATCAGAACTACACCCCTGCTGTACTTCTTTTAACTTTCCTTTATGTTGTACGCATGTCAATTTGGCAAATAAATCCAAAAGTAAACTACTGCCCTTTTTCTGCCCTTGGGTTTATAACATTGTTACTGTACCTAGAGGCATTTACCAGATATGACACTTTCTCAGGTTGGACTTAACTCTATTTAAAGGGTTTAGAATTATCTCAGGCGGGGGTGGCTTGTGACCATTGACATGTAAATCTAAAAGTAACATCCTATTTGGCCCTTTTTTATCAGAAGAGCTCTGACCTTGCCTTCTAGTTTACAGAAACAAAATTAGGTCATTTGCAATGAACTCTCTCCTTTCTCCTATCACTCAGATGCCTTCTGACGCTCTCCTCTCCTTCACCCCTATTTCACATGATGAAGGTATTCCTTACTAAAGCTGACCTTCTACTTGTTCAAATGATCCCATTCCATCCCAGCTCTCCCTACAGATGGCCCCTCAGTTATCTCCACTCTTCTACTTATTTTCCAGTCTTTCCCTCTCTGCTGGCTTATTTCCCACTGCTTACTGACATGCTCATGTCTTCCCTAACCTGAAAAAACCCTCATTCAACCCTTCCACCCTCCTATCTATCATCCTGTATCTCTTCTGCCCTTTGTAGCCAAACGTCTTCCAAAGGCCATGTGTAATGGGTGCCTCTGATTTCTCTCCCTTAGCCAGTCTAGCCTCCGACTTTATCGCTCCACTGAAACTGCTCTTTCCAAAGTTAATAACGATTCTTGGTTGCCAAATCCAACAGCCTTTTCTCAGTCTTTTTTCTCTTTGACAGATCTGCAGCCTTTGGCACTGCTGGTAATTCTCTCCTTGCCGGCACTCTTTCCTCTTTAGGTTTTAGGGACACCAGTCTCCCCACTCCTCAGTCATCTTAGCTGGATCCTCCCCCAGATCATGTCTTCTGATCCCTAGCTGTCCTGGGGTTCTGTCCTGGGCCCCTCTTCTGTTCTCCCTCTACTTTATTTCATTTGGTGATCTCATCAGCTCCATCTTTGTGCTGATGATTCCCAGATCTGCCTGTTCTGTCTCAAACCCTCTGCTGTCCTTCAGTCTCACATCTCAGCCTGCCTTTCAAATGTTTCAAATCGGATATCCAGTATACATCTTAAATTCAATATGTCTGAAAGGGAACTTATTATTTTTCCTCCTCAAACTCTCCCCCCACCTTTAGCTATTTTATAAATTCGGATATGCCCATATTTAGGGATTTTGTAACACCACCAACTCCCTCACCGTTTTAGAGTTTCATAAAGGTATTTGTGTATACACAATGAATGAACATGCTATGTATGACTTGACTTGAATGAACATGCTATGTGTACATCTGAGGGACATAATTTCTTTCCTGGATAAGCTTTCACATAGAGCATTTTAAAAATTAAACCCTACATGACTACCAACTCCCACCCCCAGCTTTTAATTTTTTCTCATTTCCCAAACTAGTGTGATATTATCGCCTATTTTACTGTCTTGCAATGTAGGTGCCTACGTTGACCTGTCTTCTGTCATTGCTGTTTTCCATGTTTCGTGAACATAGACTTGAAGAATATAACTGATCACATCCAATGTTTGCCATGTGTGACATTTTCTTCTTTCTTGATACTTTTAAAAAAAGTGACTGCTTTTTGATCCTTAACTTGGCTACAAATAAACACTTTTAAATATTCTGGTAAATTTTCCACATGAATCATTGTTTAATATTCTGTCTTCCTTTCGCTCATCATTCTCTTCCATTTCTGGAACATATTGCTTCTGTTAAAGGAGAATGAAGAAAAGTGTGAAAAAATACATAGTTTACTAGATCAAAACCTAGGTGGAATAAGACCAATAAATAGCTAGAGTTAGGCCTTTTAAATGCAATTGTAATGAGTTTGATCGTGACTTGGAATTTGGGAGAGGCTTGTGTCTCAAGAAGAAGGAAATATAATAATCCACCTTTTGATTTAAAAGGGAAACAAGAGTTTTTGAACTGATATGAATGTAATTCAGTTCAAAAAGTAGATATTGCCTCACTGCAAGGCACTGTCTTAAATGCAGAGGATTTTTTAAAAAATAATGAAAAACAGTTAATCAGTTAGCATTTATTAAGTGTCTGTTTTGTGCCAGGTACTATGACAAGGGCTAGAAATACAGGTTGTAGCTTACATGTTTACTAAGGGATACAATATATAAACAGATAAATAAATATGTATTTAAATTTAATATTATTTTGTAGTATATAATAATTACTTAAGTTAAAATATATTCATGTTATAATTGATTATATATTATATAACATGTCATATATGCAAATTATACAATATATTGCATATTATATTTTATTTTATATTTACTTAATTTGAATGTTATATTTATATGTGATATGGAAACACTACATATGATTTATTATATTACATTTAAGCAGCTAGGTGGCACAGTGGATAGAACTGGCCTTGGACTCGGGAAAACCTGAGTTCAAACATAGCCACAGATGTTTACTAGATGTGTGATCCTGCGCAAGTCACTTAACCTCTCTTACCCTCAGTTTTCTCATCTGAAAAGTGGGGATAATAATAGCACCTACCTCACAGGGTTGTTGTGAGAATCAAATGAGTTAACATATATAAAACACTTTGAAAACCTTAAAGTGCCATATCTAAATGCTGTCTTTGATGACTGATGGTGGTGATGATGTTTTCAGACTTGGAGGATGACAGCCCATACACAAAGGGATGGAAGATGGGACATAGCACGTCAAGTTCAAGGAACAGAAAAATAGACCAAATTGGTTGGAAAGTAGAGTGTGTAAGAAAGAGGAATGTGAACTATGTCTGGAAAAGTAGGCAAGAGACAGATTGTGGAAGACCTTCATGCCAAGCTGAGGCTTGAATGCCAAGCTTGGGTTTGAATCCTTCCTGCCTCTGCAGTAAAATGCATGGAAGCTTTCTAAGCTGGGAAGCAATATGGTCAGACCTGTGCTTTGGAAGATTATTTTGGTAGTTTTATGAAGAGAGCGACCATTTAGGAGGTGATTAAAATAATCCAGGTAAGAGATGATTAGGACCTGAATCAGAGTGGTGCCCCATAATGGATGAAAGGGAATGGTTTTGAGAAAGTTTAAGACTGTTAGATTGGGGAATCCTGCTCCTCTCTTCAATCAAAACCTTGAGAATGGAATAGAAAGGAAAAAAGAAACGTACCCAGCACTGAAGAACTTTAGGGTTTTTTAGGATCAGTGGATGGAAATGCTGATTTTTTTTTTTAATTTTTGTTCTGTCCCATCCAACTCTTTGTTGACCCATCACCAGTTAGGATTTTCTTGCCAAAGATACTGGAGTGGTTTGTCATTTCCTTCTCCAACTCACTTTACAGATGTGGAAACTGAGGCAAGCAGGGTTAAGTGTCCAATGTCACACATCTATTAAATGTCTGAGGCAAGTTTTGAACTCAGCAAAGATGAGTTTTCCTAACCCTAGGCCTGGTGCGCTATCCACTGAGCCACCTAGATGCCCAGAGTTGATATTAACTCTTATTTAATAAATCGGTAATGTTCCAGTTTTCCTTCTCCTCCACCAAACCTCTGTACTCTCTAGTATAGAAATAGAATGCAGGAAATATTTAATATGTTTGTGGAAGGGCCTCTAAAAGTTATACTTGAGTGGGAGTGACAGTAAAGGAAGGAAAAATGAGAAGAAATTGGTGGTTTGCTTGTAGATTGGATTGACCTTTGAACATTTACTTGTTCAAACTTTATTACCACTCCCTTCAATACCAAGTTATTTGTGTACTTACGTGCTTACTTAGACCAGAATAAGTAGCACAGCCAACCCTCTTAACTTAAAAAAATAAAAACAGGAAAAAATAACCCTTGATATGTATACTTCTGATTTTAAATTCTCTGTGTAGCTTTAAGTTATTGAATCAATGAGTCAGCAACAAATATTTATTTCTTAAGCCTGGGCTGAAAATGCAAAGATAAAAATAAAAGCACCTTTAAGGTTTTCCAAGGTACTTAGGAATATACAGAACACACTCTAGGTAGGTAAAAGTCTACGGGGTGGGGACCCGGAGGGTGGGAGCAGTAGGAGAACCTAAGAGAGATTTTTTTGGCACTTGATCTAAATCTTGAGAGAAACTTGGGATTCCTAGAAGTGGAAGTGAGAAGGGAGGGCACTATAGGCACGGGGAAAAAATTGGAAGTTATAACAATAGGAAATGGAATGTTGAGTGTAAAGAGGGCTAGAAGGTCACATGCATGAAGAATGAATGGAGGAGAGATAATATATAATAAGGGTGGGATGGGGCCAGCTTTAAGTGCCAAATGTTTATATTTTATCCTAGAGGCAATAGAGAACCATTGAAGTTTGTTTGGGAGTTGTGGGGGTGAGGAATTAAGTAGTCAAGGATATTACCAAGGTTGTGAATCTGGGTGACTGGAAAGATGGTGATACCCTTGATGGAAATAAAGAAGTACAGAAAAGATAATGAGTTCTATTTTGGCAATGTTGAGTTGCAAATGCCTACAAGATGTCCAGTTCAAAATGTCCAACAGGCCAAAATAGTAACACTTTTCAAGGTTATATATTTACCAAAATGGTAATGGATAATTTTGAAAAATTGTTTCTTAGTACAGTTTCTTCTATGAATAAAATTATTATTGTACTTTAATCAGTCAGCCATCCCAAATTAGAGTGCCTCTAGCTATGTACCTGGCACAGCATCCTTTTAGGGGATCTCTGAAAGATACAGATATACATGAAAAATAGTGACTCTTGCTTTTGCAGCATTCATAAACCAAATGAATTAATTGTCTGTTGATTCTTCTACCTGGTTCTTCTTTGGTTCAAAATTTTAGATGACTTTTTGGCTTCTATTACTCTAAAGGATTTTCTGATACCAGAGATATATATATATATAATTACCAAGCCACTGGATTTTTTTTCATTAAAAAATTGGTCACATTTCTTCACCTATTCATTATTAAGATCCTGATTCAATCATTTTTTTTAAGATTTTTTTTTCCTCTTTCTTACTACCCTTGGTTCAGTTTCTCATAATTATATCACAGTTCATTGAACTATTGCATTCTCTCAATGTCATACCCCTTAGTGTTTATTTTGATCCAGTGTTCAGAGTATTCAGATATGGCAAGGATCTAAGATAATTCCAAAGGACTTAACGGTGGAAAATGCTGTCCATATCCAGAAAAAGAACTATGGAGTTTGAATGCAGATCAAAGCATATTATTTACTCTTTCTCTTTTTTTTTTTGTTTCTTCTTTCTCCCATTGGTTCTAATTCTTTTTTTTTCCCAACATGACTAACGTGAAAATAGGTTTGATATGAATATATATGTTAGAGCCTATATCAAATTGCATACTGTCTTGGGGTAGGGAAGGAAGAGATGGGGAAAAAATTTGGAACTCAAAATGTCATGGAAGTGAATGTTGAAAACTAAAAATAAATGAATTAATTTTTTTTAAAGAGCATTCACAAAGGAAGTTAAAAGAGTTGATTGATCAAATTCAGCTAAGTACTTAATCAACATTTATTAAGTGCCTACCAAGTGCTAGGCACAGTGCTAAGTACTAGAGATAAATACGAAAAAGAAAAGACTGCCTCAGCCTTTAGGGAATTTGGGGAAGCTGAAAGGGGCGTGTGGAGAGATGTGCTCAGGGGTACTGTGGACAAGTCTGAAGTCCCAAAGAAGTAGAGTGAGAAATGAATAGACATCATTTTGGTATCCTCTTTTTGAATAAATTTGTCATTTGTCAGTTATACAACTCACAGGTATAATAGTATCATTGCTTACATAATAGCACACTCCAAGAAATATAACCAAATACTCATGGTTATCATCAATATCATCAATTCATTAGTTTCTTCAAGCAAGGTAGATCCTAACCTGGCCATGCTGGCAACACTCTCGTCCCAAAAGTCCACCCCGGAGGTCCACCCAGTGAGACAAAGGAAGACCTTCCTTACTTTCAACATCTCGTGGGTGCCAGTATTGTCATCCAGCGTCCTGACCGTGTGGCCAGCCTGTCTTCTCTTTCTTTCTTTGATGATGTACTCATCTTTGGAGTTCCTCATTGGTTATCTGTTTCAGCCTGCACATTTTTTCTTTGTCCATCTCCATTTTCCTTTGTGTGATACTCATTTTTAGTTCTCAGGGGATAGTGGTATGTCAGACTTGCCTTGTATATAAAAATACCACCAAAATGTTAGTATTAAAAAGATGGGTCTTTGCTTTCATTTGCTTCGAGTAAGTAAAGAGATCTCTACCATTGCCCAAAATCAATCAACCATGATCTCCTTTTCTCCTTGGATATTTCACTGTCCATCTGTCCTGTCTGTCTCAGATATACATACTATTGGACAAGGTTTATATATTTCCAGTCCAAGTGCATTTTGAAATCTGGACAATTGACATTCTTCATCCATTAGGGCTTTCCATATAGGCCAAACTCATTTGAGTGATTACGGATCTCTTCCAGGAGACTTGGGAGTGTCTTGGAGCACAATGTCCCCTGGATTCTGCACCTGATGTCCTCAGTCCCAATGGCCAGTACCTCCATCTCGCATACCCTGTTCTATGCTTTGCCTAGTGTTAATTATCAAAGGATCATTGAATGAGGTTATTTGTGTTCTTACATCTTCTAAAGAATACCAAATGATCTTGAAGCATGGCTGGAGATTTACCTATTAAAAATCCTGTAAGGCAGGCTTTTTGCTTCACTGGTACAAATACTCATAGTCCACAGATAAAAAGTACAATGGGATCTGTTATTTGTTTGCTTCTTTCATTTAGTTTAAGAGAGGAAAGAAGGGGAATTTTGATTTTGGAAGGCCGCTTGTCCCCTCATTGACCATGCTCTCCATTTGTTCTTGTTTTGTGTGCATTGGTTGTTGGATCTTGTGATCCTATTTGAAGTTTTCTTGGCAAATGCACCAGTTTGCTATTTCCTTCTCCAGCTCATTTGAGGAAATTGAGACAGAGTTAAGTGACTTGCCCAGGGTCACATAGCTAGGAAGTGTCTCAGGCTGGATTTGAACTCAGATTCTACTGAATTCCAGAGAGGAAGAATGTCACTAAGGAGAACAAAGATGGGAAAAGCAGCCAGATTGGACTAAGGATATAACCTCAGATTTTATTAATATCAAAAGGAGGTGTCTGAGACAACATGGCTAGTTAACAGCATATGTGTCTTATTTTCCTATCCATATAAAGTCTTTTAATAAAAAAGTGAGTTTTCAAAATTTTTTTAAAATTTTTTCCTCTACTTACACTAAATTCCTACTCTGATACCCATCATGACATTATGGCACTAAGACTCTAAGCTCTTTAAAGGTGTGTTAGCAACTTGTAAACTCTGATGTTTTACTATGATGGGGTGGAAGGAAGGAAGGAAGGAAGGAAGGAAGGAAGGAAGGAAGGAAGGAAGGAAGGAAGGAAGGAAGGAAGGAAGGAAGGAAAGGAGAAAGTGAGAAAATGAAAATAAAGAGAAAGAAAGATGGAAGGAAGGAGATTTTTAAAAAAAAGAAAGCAGGGAAGGGGGAAGAGGGAAAGAGAAAGAAAAAAACAACGGTGTCATCTTCCTCTCCCCCCTCAGTAGATTCCAATGGCTTTCTGTCACCTCCAGGATCAGTTATAAAGTCTTCTGGGGTTCCCCCCTTGACTCCCACCCCAGCCTTTGCAGTCTTACATCTTTGCCCTCTCAACCTTCCCAGGTACCCTTGAATCTGTTGTTCATCTGGACATGAGCATTTTCACTGACTGTCCCTGGATTTGTCTCCCTCCTCATCTCTGCCTCATGGATTCTTTGACTTCCTTTAAGACCCAGTGAAATTTTCCAACCCTCTACAGGAAGTCTTTCCCAGTCCCCCAATGCTAATAATGCCTTCTCTCTGTTGATACCTCCAGTTCATCTTGAACAAAGTTGTTTGCATGTTGATAGACTGTGAGCTCCTTGAGATCAGGAACTGTTTTTTCCCTTTCTTAGTATCCTCAGTACATAGCAGAGTGCCTGGTACATAGTAAGGGCTTAATAAATATTTATTGGCTGACCATTGACCAGCTTTTCTAACTTCAGAGGGGTTAGTTAGTCGGTCATTAAACACCAGGTTAGGCACCAGGGAAGGGATTCATGTTTTGAATGGTGATAAGGGCCTGAAGTATAGTTGGGACAGAAGGGAATGGGAAAGATGAATTCAAAAAGGATTTCAAATGAAAAATCCACATACAATGTGCTGTTCCCCACTAGAGCAAAAAAGGGCCCATGTTCAGCAAGCTGCTGAAACAAAAAACAAACACAGCTCAAAGTTCACAAAATAAGGCCCATGAAATTGGTTGTAGAAATTGAAGTTTCTATGTTTTGGGAAGTTCAAGGTTAACTTTGCAAAGGCCAGATATTCATGCTGTTATACCTGGGACCTCCTTTTTGTTATTGTTATTTATGAAAGGCTTTTTCTAGCCTCTAAGACAAACTATTTCTTCAGAGAATTACTCCACCTATGATTGCCATGGCACCTGGGTTTTAGCTGTGATTTGAATGTCATCACTCATCAGAGCTAAGCGATTTTACACTTCCATTTATTTCCCTTTTTTAAAATGTTTAGGTTTGATTCTTTCAAATATTAAAAAAACCCAACAAATCTTTTGATTATGAATAATGGCCTAAATTTAAAGAAGTGGAGAATGTGGTATTAAACAGACTCTCTAACTTGATACAGACATGTCTGTCTATTGAAACAGTGAGTAATTTTCTATTTTATGTAATGATAGTCACAGGATTTAAGTTGGAATGGACTTCAGGCATCTAGTCCACCCAGCGTCTGACAAAGAATCCAGCACCACCCCCAGAGTGAGGCCATCCCATTTTTGGATAGATCTCATTGTTAGAAAGTTTTTCTTTACATCTCTTCTGCCATTGGAGGCCAAGCAAAACAAGTGTAATTCCTTTTCCATATAACAGCCCTTCACATGCTAGAAGACAACTGTCTTGTTCTTTGTCCTTCCCCTCCCCTTGCCTAATCTGTCCAAACTTCAGTTTCTTTAACCATGTGCTCAAGAGCTTTTGTCATCCTAGTTCTTTTCTTAAGTCTCTAGTTTTATGTCCCACCCAAAACATGGAGCCTTGTGTGAGTTTGGCACTGAAAAGTAGAAGCTTCTGAAGCCAGGCAAATAAAGTGGTCAAGGAAGCATTGTATAGAGATGGAGGGCTGTTAGTGGGAGGAATTGGGAGTCTGTCTCTGTCTTCTTCCCTCTCCTCTCTCTGTGTTTGTCCTTGTCTATAATACGCACACACACCACATAGAGAAAGAAAGGAGAGGAAAAGGGGGAGAGATAGAGGAGGGAAAGGGGGGAGAGAGAGAATTGGGAAAGAGGGAAGAGAAGGGAGGGAAAAGAGAGGAGAGGAATGGGGTAGAAAGAGGGAGGGATAGAGAAAAAGAAAAATTATACTCTTCTAGGTGTGGTGATGATAAGGGTCTGAACTTAGGGACAATATAAAAAGGACAAATTCAAGAGCTATTTTGAAGGGAAAATAGAACCTGGTGATTAATTGGATATTAGGAGTTAAGGGAGAAGGACTCAGAAATGTTCTTAGAGATTTCAAGTATGAGAGACAGAAAGGATGATGATGCAATAGCACAATGAGGACTGCTCAGAGTTTGGGGAGGAATATCTGGTTTTAGACATGGTAGTTGGCATTTCTAAGCTTCTTACTGTGTGTGTATGTGTGTGTGTGTTTGTCCTTTGTTGCTGAAGACGACCATGCCAACAGAGAAATGATGACATGACTTGCACTTGATTTTGAGTGAGGAAGGGCTGTGCAGGTCACCAGCCTCACTTCTCCTCCAGTCATCTGAATCCAGTGAGCAGATATTCATCAGGATGACTGGAGATGATCCAGGATGAGGCATTTGGGGTTAAGTGACTTGCCCAAGGTCACACAGCTAGTGAGTGTCAAGTTGTCTGAGGTGAGATTTGTAGTCAGGTCCTCCTGACTCCTGCACTGGGGCTCTATCCACCACACCACCTAGCTGCCCAAGCTTCTTACTAGAGCTTAGTAGAAAGGCCAGGACTAAAGATGATGGGTTTGGTGTGGTGATCTTTAGGAAGAGGATACTAGAAGTACTTGTGATCTTCAAGGAAGAAAATGTAGAAAAAGAGCAGGAAAAGGAGGGGTAAGGAATGAACCTTGTCAAATGGTCACATTTATGGGGGTGGGGGGGATGTGGATGAAGGAAGAGAAATCAACCAAAGAGGTGGAAGGAGAGCCAGAATATATAACATCATGGAAGTCTGTGGATGACAAGTCAGAGCATATGCATGTGAATGACAAAGAAGTAGCCGCTGAGTTTGGTGATAAGGAAGTTATTGATAACCTTAGCAACATGAGTTTCACTAGTAAGGGCAAAGGCCACAGAGCTAGGTAACAAAGGAGACTGAAGGAAGAAGGTGGGTGAATCAGTAAGTCAGGGGTGCCTTTTGGCAAGAAAAAAAGGATGACATACAGAGGGAACACTATAGTCAAATGGAAGTCTGTCCTGGGTTGGGTTTTTTTTTTGTTTTTTTTAACCCCCAACAGGGGAAGAATTCTCTCTATTAGTCATAAGACTTTTAGCTATTCCTTTAAGCATTCCAACCTGGCCCAATGGCTATAGAACTGGCCATTGAAAACCATAAGCCCTGGGTCCAAGGCTTATCTCAGTCCCCCCCTGGTTGTGTGAATCTCAGTGCTCTAGGAAACTCTCTAAGACTCTCATTTGCAGAGAAGGTACCAACCAGCGTTGGTAGAAGGATTGTACTATCCTTGTGTCTCAATACCACTGAGATAACAGATCCATCCTGTACCCCCAACTATGACCGGTGAGTGCCACCATCTTCATTCTATAGACGAGCAAAGTAAGGTCAGAATGGTGGTGACTGGCTCAAAGTCACCAAGTTCCCAGATGGATTCGCTACGGTCTATGCCAACTAAATTCTGGACCTTTTCTAATTTGATCTCCCTTTTTATAAAAGATTTTCTTAGGGATGTTTCATCATCACCCTGTCTGGCCTGCGGCAGTACCTTCCTAACTGGTCTCCCTGGTTCCGGTCATTCCCTCGGCTAACTCCTCCTTCTCACAGCTCTCACAATAGCCTTCCAAAAGCCCGGTCTGACCATGCCCCTGCCCAAGCCAAGGGGCCCAGAATCAGGGGGAGCCTAACCGTCCTCAGCCTGTTTCTACCTCACCCCCGCTCACCCCGCAGAGCCTTAGCCCCTTGGCCCTTTCCCTCCCTTCAGTCATTTTTAAGAGTGAGCCCCCCCCTCCACAAAGGAGCGCGCAGCCCCCTCCTCTGCCTTCTTTGGGGCCGAACCTGGCCGCCCTGGACCGGGCGCTGGATTCTAAGCTGTGGGGGACTGGGGTCAGTAAATGCGGTCCACACTCTCGTCCGTCGCTACCGCGTGAAGCCAAGGGATGCCCTCAGCAGGGGGTGGAAACCCGGACTGACCGATTTAGTGCCGGTCCTAACCCCCCCCCCCCGCGGCGAACCCCCAGCCTCGCCCAGCCTCAGTTTCCTTATTCATGCAAGGCGTAAAAAACTCCAGACCCGGCACGTGTCCCTCGGGGGCTGGGAGGGCAGCCTGACACTGAGAGGTCTTCCGAACGTGGGTTCTCACTGGGGCCAGGCTGCGCCCCAGATTCCAAAGGGAAATCTGCCCTAAGGGGGTTCAGGCTGGTGCAGAAAATGACGGGTTTTAGAAAAATTGGGGAAAAAATCCTCAGGTTTAGTGTATATAGCTAATAACGTTGTGTGGTGTGTGTGTGTCCGTGTAGTGTGTGTGTGTGTGGGGTGTCTGCGTGTTGTGTGTGTATCCGTGTCTGTCTGTGTGGTGTGTGTGTCCGTGTGGTGTGTCCGTGTCTGTCTGTGTGGTGTGTGTGTGTCCGTGTGGTGTGTCTGTGTCTGTCTGTGTGTCCGTGTGGTGTGTCTGTCTGTGGTGTGTGTGTGTCCGTGTCTGTCTGTGTGGTGTGTGTGTGTGCTGTGTGTCCGTGTGGTGTGTCTGTGTCTGTCCGTGTGGTGTGTGTGTGTGCTGTCTGTCCGTGTGGTGTGTGTCCGTGTAGTGTGTGTGTGTGGGGTGTCTGCGTGTTGTGTGTGTATCCGTGTCTGTCTGTGTGGTGTGTGGGGGGTGTCCGTGTGTTGTGTGTCTGTGTGGTGTGTGTGTGTGGCGGGTGTCCGTGTGGTGTGTGTGTGATAGTGTCTGTGTGTGCGTCCGTGTGGTGTGTCTGTGTGTGTGTCCGCGTCTGTCTATGTGGTGTGTGTGTGTGCTGTGTGTCCGTGTGGTGTGTCTGTGTGTGTGTCCGTGTCTGTCTGTGGTGTGTGTGTGTCCGTGTCCGTGTCCGTGTGGTGTGTGTGTGTGCTGTGTGTCCGTGTGGTGTGTCTGTGTGGTGTGTGTGTGTGCTGTCTGTCCGTGTGGTGTGTGTCCGTGTAGTGTGTGTGTGTGTGGGGTGTCTGCGTGTTGTGTGTGTATCCGTGTCTGTCTGTGTGGTGTGTGGGGGGTGTCCGTGTGTTGTGTGTCTGTGTGGTGTGTGTGTGTGTGTGGCGGGTGTCCGTGTGGTGTGTCTGTGTCTGTCTGTGTGTGCGTCCGTGTGGTGTGTCTGTGTGTGTGTCCGCGTCTGTCTATGTGGTGTGTGTGTGTGCTGTGTGTCCGTGTGGTGTGTCTGTGTGTGTGTCCGTGTCTGTCTGTGTGGTGTGTGTGTGCTGTGTGTCCGTGTGGTGTGTCTGTGTGTGTGTCCGTGTCTGTCTGTGTGGTGTGTGTGTGGGGGGGGGGGTGTCCGTGTGTCCGCGTGTGTGTCCGTCCGTGTGCTCGCGCCCCCAGTGCTCCCCAGGCCCTGGCCTGCTCCCTCCCCGTTCCCGAATCTCTCCCGGCTGCCCTGGAGCCGGTGCCCGTCTCCAAGCAGGGCCCCGCGCCCTCGCAGGCGGCCTTCTCTCGGACCCCGTCCAGGGCGGACTCTCACGGGCTCCCCTTTCCCCTCAGGCTCCCTCAGCTCTGCCCCGGACTGCGGGCTCGGCGCCGAAGCGGGCCGGCACTAGGACCCAGCGGGAGCCTCGCGGCGGCTCCTCGGGCCAGATTGCAAATTCGCCGTGACTCAGTCTGGTCGGCTCGGTGCACACGGCGGCGGCACACGCAGACCTCGGCGGCCCTGCGGCTGGCATCTCCAGGCTCGCTCTCCCGGTCCGAAGGCTCCACGCCCCGCGGCGCAGGCAGGTCGCGGGCCGGGGGCGGGGGGCCGCGGGCGGGGGGCCGCGGGGGGCCCGGGCCTGTGCACCGAGGGTTAACGTCGGCCCCGCTCTTCCTGTGTCTGCTTTATTTGCAGCAAACCAAGATGGAGTACGAGTGGAAACCCGACGAGCAGGGGCTCCAGCAGATCCTGCAGCTGCTCAAAGAGTCCCAGTCCCCGGACACGTCCACGCAGAGAACCGTGCAACAAGTATCCTTCCCGCGGCCCGGTCGCGCCCCTCCCCCACCCCGCCCGCGCCGCATCGCCCCTCGGAGGCCCGGGCCCGCGGGGTGGGGGGCAGGGGAGCGGCGGGCGGGCGCCTGCGCCCCAGTCTGCCCCCCCGCTCCGTGCGGCCGGCCCGGGCTGGGCGCGCGGGGAGAGGCGTGCCACGAGCTCCCGGGCTCGCGGAGGGGCGCCGGCTTCCGGCCGGGCCGGGCGGCGGCCTCGGGGCCGCATGTGCTCGGGGCCGCGCGGCCCCCGACTTCGGGCGGACCGCGGGCGGGCCGGGGCCTACACAATGAGCCCGCCTAGGCGGCTCGGGGTGGGGGCGGGGGCCCGGCCCGGGAGGAGGGAGGCCGGAGCGCTCGGCCTGGGCGGGCGCGGAGGCTCGTTGGTGCCGCGGGGCCGGGGACGGGAGGGGGACTCGGCCGGGCCTCACCCCACCCCGCGGCGGGGCGGCGCAGCACCTGTTGCCGCCTGGCTCCGAGCTGGGGGTTTCTTTTTAAAGCCTTGGCTCCCGCGGGGCTGCGACCCCGGGGGGGGGGGTGGGGGGGCGGGGACGGGGGGAAGAGGAAGCGAACCTTTAGTCGTGTGGCTCGGCCGTGCCCGGCGGGGTGGGGGGGAGGAGCGCCTTTCCCCGTCCCCCCGGCCCAGGTCAGCCACGCTTCTCCCGCTGGGGACTGCGGCGGGAGGAGGTCCCAGGCCCGGGCTGCGGAGCCCGCTTCCCCGGCCCCGTGTGGGAGGAGGTCCCAGGCCCGGGCTGCGGAGCCCGCTTCCCCGGCCCCGTGTGGGAGGAGGTCCCAGGCCCGGGCTGCGGGGCCCGCTTCCCCGGCCCCGTGCGGGAGGAGGTCCCAGGCCCGGGCTGCGGAGCCCGCTTCCCCGGCCCCGTGCGGTAGGAGGTCCCAGGCCCGGGCTGCGCGGCCCGCTTCCCCGGCCCCGTGCGGGAGGAGGTCCCAGGCCCGGCGCTGGGGCTCCTCTAATATAGTCTGGGGCTTTTCTGGACGCTCCGTGCGCCTTTATCCCTGGCCAGGTGGGATGCCATGAACGCGGGCCGTGCGGTCGGGCTTTATCCTGGACGTGTGGGAGGCCCGTCCAGTTAGGGGGTCATTTCTGGCCCGAGCTTTTGAATAGTCAGCGAAGGCAACTGTTGCCAGCCCATCTTCCATGCTTGTTAGTGAAAGGGATAGGAATAGCGCTTCTTTAAAGATAATTTTTATTTAAAGATTTTTTAAAGTCGCAGCATCTTAAAGGTCATTCTTCTAGAGCCGTAAATGTAGCAAGAGGAGTATTTATTTGAGTTTGTCAGCTCGCAGAGTTCCCCGGCTGTGGCATCCCGCTTCCCAATGATGTCATAACTACCAGCCTTATGGGCTCTTGAAAAGGCAGCATTATAGAGGCTGTGAAGTTTTCAGATTCCTACTTGGATTGTCTGTCAGTGAATCCTCAGACACCCATGTATCGGATAGTGCGTGCAGCCCTTGGTAAAAGTCAGTTATCTAATGGGAAACGTTCAAAGGAGGAAAACTAGTTTAGGATTTTTGCTTTTCTGTTTGAATAAATATTTCATGACTTTTAAAAAAAAATCAGAATACTGATAAGTAAAGTCATAATGCTTGAAATTTGAGAAAACTTGTTCTGGTTATCTGGGTGTATAAAATTTGCATGACTAGCCTCTCCTAACCACAAAAAATGAACTCAGGTCATTAGCTAGGGGTGAGAATTTAAAAGTAATGGCTTACTGCCCTGTCCTTTGCTTGCACTTGTTAGGAGAGCGTGAAACTGGTTTTTAATTATTTTACAGTAATATGTAGGGGAGTTGTTTTTTAAGAGAAATTTTAGTATTATGGAATTGTTAATTACATTGTAAGAAAATGTGACATATAGCAAATAAAAATAAGGGAGTTGAGCTTGAGATGTTGAAATTTGCTTTTATTCTGTCAAAACCATTGCTGAATTCTCTCTCAAATGAACCTATCAGTTGTTAAAGGTTCTGGAATCCACATTTTGCCTTTCTGCCTTGGGAGAAGGATTTATACATTTCTCATTTGTTCCTTTTGTCATCTTCTCAAATACTGTTTCATGCTTGTGAATTACGTGATCCGTTGAGCACTGAGAGGGCTCGTTTAATAAACAGCAAATATCATACCTATAGTTTTTATCCGATTTCATCAGAAATGAGTAGTGTCCACATCATTCTGTACATGTTCTGGCTGATACTTTTGCATCGGTGGTGTCACTTTTCAGTGAAATTCAATTGCAGAATAAAGGAGCAGTTTGAGAATCAGGGAACAAGGAAAAATTAGTAGAACATTATGTCGCTGCTGCCTACAGTCATCAGGGAAATGCTTGCAGATATGAATCAATGCCATAAGTCTTAGGAGGTAGGGACACTTGTAAAGCTGTTGGGGTTGAATTGTCATTAATAAGATGCTGTGAATTGTGAATATTTGTGCTTTGGAAAGGAGAAATTTGATAATGAAAAGGAGAAAACGGATTAACGGGATCAAATGATTAAGAACCAAGATGCAGACCTACTAAGGATGTTCTCTGTCATTCTGGTACCTTTTTCTTAAGCTACTCATTACAGTCTAAACAGTTGAATCAACTATATGCAATAGTGTCAGGTTTAATAAAGAAATCTTAATCCTGATGAAAACAAGAAGCTAAGAACGTTGGAGTGATTTTTTTTTTTTTTTTGTATAACAATTGCTCTCTCAGGTTACCTTGAAAAGTTTCCTTAACTACATTTCTTCTAGAAACTGGAACAACTCAACCAGTATCCTGATTTTAACAACTACCTGATTTTTGTTCTTACAAAATTAAAATCTGAAGGTGAGGGGAAATAATTAAAAAGTTTTTTTAAGAATATGGATTGTAATTTGAAAGGTGAATGATGCTTTTTTTTTCCTTTTTGCTTTCACAGAGAAAAGTTTGAAAAGGCTTCTTTTTACCTTAAGCTTTCCAGGGTGTCCTCTCTTAATTTTTTGTAAAGGTTTCCTTGTTTGGAGTTTGGGGTAATAAATTCAGCAGATTTTCACATGAGAAATGTATTGCCAATTCCATTCCATTTTAGAAAACTGTCTAGTACAAAGCAGAGCACGTTTTACACAAACTAATTTCTTTACTAGTTTATCATTGGAATGGATACTGCAAAAAAAAAAAAACTTTAAAACTCAGTGTTACATCTCTGATAGTCTTTAGTACAGTTACCAGAAATAACCAGATCTTCTCTGTTACTAAAGTAGTTCAAATTAAAAATTTTCATTGTAGTAAAAAACCATACTGATTTGCACTTTATAGGTCACACACAACATGGTAATTTTTACTGAACTTGTAATTCAACAAGTATAAAGTAGTTTTTAAAGTATCAAACATATTTTTGGGGAGAAACAAATCTAAAATTAATAGCCTTCCAAAACTCAGACTTTAAGAAGCTAAGACTTCTTCCATAAGCCTTCAGCTTCTGAACCAGACCATTATAGTATGCTAATTGTTATTATGTGAGATTCTGGGTAAGTCACCTAACTACTTGTCTAGCTCCGTTTCCTCAACTGTAAAATTTGGATCATAAAATCATCTATCTTGCAGGGTCTTGTGGATGAAATACAATTATTTGCATAGCGCTTAGCACGGTATTCCCTTTCCTTTTCCTATGCCACATGCCTTTTGTAAAGAAAATCTTTTTGTTAATTTATCATTGTTGATACTCAAGTATTTGCTGAGTCAATAGGAATAAGTACTATGTAATATACTTTTGGGTAACATAAAGCCAGTTTCACATGTCATCTTCTAAATTAATAAGTTTTTATAATCTATTATGGAATGTAACAGTGTTTTAGAAGTTCTGATAAATTTATTTCTATTGTGGGATAACTGCATTTGGTTTAATTTGGTTAGAGCCTTACCTCTGTTATTACCTCTCTGGTGAAAACATGAAGTGTGTAGTTTTCCCACAATAGGAGTCAGTTGAGTAATAATTACCTTGTATTCAAATATAGCACTTCACAATACCTAAAGTGTTTTCACAACAGTTCTGTCAAGTGGGTAAGGTAAGTGGGATTTATCATTCCTCATTTTACAGCAAAGCAAATTGAGATACAGGTTTTGTACAGATTATGTCCATAGTGACAGTATTTCTATACAAATCTTTAGATCTATAAATCTACATCGATACACTGCTATCTCCCAGTCTCTTAATTTTTTAGTTGACCTGGAGAACAAATCTGGCCAAGGTCACATCAAGTACTAAGTAGCAGTCAGGGATTTCAACTCAGTCAGCCTGACCCCCGTCTAGTATCATTTCCATTGCACATTGTTTCTCAATGCAGGCATTTTACAGTTGACATGTTAACATCTGACAGAAGCAAAGTACTGTAGATGTTAAAATTATTTATACAGTATAATTATTAGTATATTAAAATATTGACATGTTCAGGTTTTTTTAGGTTGTCTTTAATTTGGTAGACATTGATTAATGATTCTGACTCCTTAGTAGAAAATGAGGAGTGTTGAGCATTTCGTTCCATGGAGACTGATGAATTCTGGACAAAGCCTATCCAAGAATTCATAATCTTCCAAAACTTATGCAGTCTTGTTTAGTCTAATTAAATAGTTGAGGACATTTTCTCATCAGTTACATTATATTAAGTTTGTATATAATTAGGCAGACTTGTGAATTCTGTCTTCTAGCCTTCACAAAAATACAGATAAATTTCGTTATGCGTAAGATTGCTGAAGCTGCTAAAAGGTACTGTGAATGAATTTTCACCTAAAAAAGTTAAACATTTTGCTCTTAGAAACTTGAAAATTGGTTTCTTGTTTGCTTTAGAAAGTCTTGGGGGGCAGCAAAGATAAGAAATCTATCAAATATAAATGTGTGTGTCATGGTTGGGATTGAAATGACCTTAATTATCTTGAGGAATTTTGTTGATAGACACTATTTCTCATGGGGGAATGAATATCCCAAAAGAGTAATTCAGAAATAGCGTGATAGCTATGTAGCTCTCCCTGCCCGTCTTACCTTTTAAAGGATCATTTGGGTCCTAAATTAAATCATAGGTTTAGGACTGGACTATGATAAACCTGGAAATTTTACTTCCTATTACCTTAGTGTAGGGTATGTGAAGCATTTGTTTCTATGTGCTATTTAATTCCAAGATTACTGTTTAAATAGTGTTGACATATGAATGATAAACATGGCTGACCTAAACCACAGAGTGTAGGTATAATTCTATTGTTTTGGAATATGAATCTTTCATGTGATATAGCCCGAGACAAGTTGTTATCAATAAAAGTTCTAGCCACCCAGGATAACTGCTTAGAAAATTTACTGTAGGTTTCAGTCTAAGGTTCTGACTTTTACAAACATAAAAGAGTTTTGCAAATATCTGTGTTGTTTTACTTTTTTAATATGTTGTTGAGAATGAACTTAAAGTTTGCTAAATGTCTATACTGTGGGCATTTTATAAGGGAAATCTTTACATTTACAGATACTCAAGTATTTAAATTAATAGGTATATAATATGCTTTATGAGATAATTAAGAGTTATGTAGAATTATTTTTTAAGATGTTGATGCTTTTAAAAACACCATTTCCTAGCTCTTGTGTGTGTCATTAAGACCTCTCTACCATGAATCAATCCTCTCTTGGAACGAAAAAAAGTTAACCATTTTATACTACACCCACATTTGACAGTTTGTCCAACATTGTATATGTATTGTCCCCTCACCCTTTTATTGAGGAGGAAAGTATTTAATCATGTGTTCTTAATGAACAAGATTGTTAGAATTTTGGATACATTTTAGTGGGGGGTGGGGTTTAAGAGCAAATCGTCATTAAAGTTGTTGTGGTGACAGTTCATAGAGTGGTTATTATTCAAATGCACTAACAACAAAATTTATTTTTTTTCTCATCAAGCAAAATGTTGGATCTAGCTCTTGAGATTCAGTGACAGTGTCCTGGTCATAATACAAGACTGATAATGTACTGTGATCCTTTTTTCTCCCCCTTAAGTCAATTCTGAAAGCATTAAGATTCTTGTAACATATTTGGTGTGTAAACTGCTTAAAAGTACTTGAAAGTTCAAAGCAGTGTTGACTGTTTTATTGCAGATGAACCCACAAGGTCTTTGAGTGGTCTCATTCTGAAGAATAATGTGAAAGCACATTTTCACAACTTCCCAAATGGAGTAACAGATTTTATTAAGAGTGAATGTCTGAATAATATTGGTGACTCCTCCCCTCTGATCAGAGCCACTGTGGGTGAGTCACAATATAAAATTTATTTGTCTTCTGCCTTGTTCAGTTTTTGAGATTGTTTGGCCATTTACTGTCCATTTTTAAAGATAGATTTGTAGTAGGAAAATTTTTTTCTGTTACATTGTTTCCAACAGATTCAGTAATGTTACTGTTACCAATATCCATCTTCTGTCATGAAAGCTAGGTAATCTTTAACATTTGTGTGTGGCTCCTGAGTTACCATTTTCCTGGGGGGTGCGGGGGGCAGTGCCTAGGAGGCAGAGAATGTATTCAAAATAGGGAGTGGGTTACCCTGGGGGAGGGCTTTTGATCGGGTTGAAAAAGGTTAAAGAGGAGATTGGGGAAAGATTTGTATTGGATGCCATTTCATTTTAAACACTTTTTCGGTTTTCTTGATTCCAAATGACCTTTTAAAGAAAAATTAGTATTAAACATTTTGGGAGTGGGGAGACATGGTACTATTCTTTGTCAGTGAATGTTGAATTTCTTTTGTTACAAGTAAAGGCGTGGTACATTTTGAGGACCTGGATTATTTCATTGTTCAAGTGCTTAAAATTATTATATAGAAGTTTTGGTTTAAAATGTTAACTTTGGAACCAAATTGTAAGGGACTATGTGATTTTTATTCCTTGTTGGCCATTTAAGCAAAATAAATTGTCCAGATAACACTATTCTGATAGTGTAGTCAGTTGCAGTTTTGGATATAATCCAAATAGAATTAAGCTGTTCATTCAGTCAGATTTTATGCTTTGAACTGGTGGTTTTGTTTTTGTTTTTTAAAAACAAGTGCTTCCTCATGTCCCTGTTTGGATTGCACACAGTTTGTCACTAAAGAGGAGAGAATCCTAATGAGTCAGAACTATTTCAGAATCTTCATTTCCAAGTCAATTCTAAGGAATCAGGCTGTTTTCATATGATTGGGTCTGGACCAATCCTTTTGACCTGGATTATTTTGTACTATCAACTGGGTATTGGGGAAAGGCAGTGTGAGGATCATTTTGATTTTCACTGTCATGTTTTAGGAAAACTAAATAAATGTTAGCATATTGGCCAAATAACAGGTTCAAGTTTCAAGCAGAGCTTACTGAACTCAATCTACAAAAATAAAACAAAACTCTTCACTTCCTATAACTTTTCAAGAGATCATCTCATCAACTGTATTTTTACAGTTACTCCAGAGTTTTAGAAAGTATAGTATGTTTCTATCCTTGGATACATCAGTTATGACAGACCATACTCATTATAGGTAAAGAGATTATTGTTTCCAGAACTCATTGAGGGTAGACTAGAGATATGTTTGCCTGCTAAATCTTTTAATGGATCTTTTTGTACAATGTCCACAAAGGGGTAATGACTGTAATGGCCTAATATCTAACTAGTGGGTTGTATTGTTAATTTTTCATCATTTTATTCGATAAATATTTGCCAGGTGTTTAATGTGACAGGCAACTTAATCCCTTGCTAAGCAGATGATTTATCTATCTAGTGATATAGTGTGGAATAGTGGTTAGAGAGCTGGATTTGAATCAGGAAAATCTGGGTTCAGGTCCTGCCTCTGACACATACTGGTTTTGTGACCTTGGGCAAGTGATTTCACTTCTCAGTTCCCTAGGTGGTTAGTTCTCCAAGTTACAGACCAGCATTAGTAAAGGCAGTTTCTTTACTGAGAGTTCTCTAGACCAACTGAAATCACAGTTCCAATCAAAGTGCCAAGGGCTTTGGGAGTAAAAAGACAAGTTCTAAGGAGCTTACGTTCTATTGGGAGATTTATCTGCTGATAAGCCTACAGATGTTTATATGCAGAATATATATAAAGAAATTTGGGAAGGGAGCACTAGCCCCTGGGGCCTCTTGTAGGTGACACCAGCTAACCTTCAAAGGAAGCTATGAAGCCAAGGTGAAGAGGATGTTGTGTCATGGCCTGTAAGTGGAATGTAATGTGCAAGGAACAGCAAATAAGCCACTTGGTCTGGAATGTAAAGTGCACAAAAATGGATACAATCTGGCAATATAGATTGGACCCAGATTGTGAAAGACTTTGACCGACAAATTGAAGAGTTTGTCTTATCCTAGAGGGAGTCTTGTAAGCTGAGTGTAATATGGGTCAACCCTGTGCTTCAGGCATGTCGATTTGGTACTTGTTTGTAGGAAGGTATGAGGAGGGTGAGACTAAAAGCACGACCTTCCACTAGACAGGCAGAGGACATGTTAGGGATTTTGCGGAAGTCGACTCAAGAATATTTGTTGATTGGAAATGAAGAGTGAGGAAGAGGTTAGAGTTCAAGGTAGCTCTGAAATTGTGAGTGTGAGTGACAGTAGGATGGTAACGTCCTCAACAGATACGAGGAAGTTAAGGACCAAGAGGTATGGAATGGGGTGTAGAGAGAACAGTAGATGTTTTGGACATACTGATTTTGCGATGCTTATGACAAATAAGCTTTGCAGACCTTAAAGGACTATGTAAATGCCACCTGTCATTATATCCACTTGGAAATGCCCAATGGGCAGTTGTTGATAGGGATCTGGTGCTTAAGAGAGAGAGACTAGGGCTGTATACTAGACCCAGGAAATCATTTATGTAGAGATTATAGTTGAGTCCATGATGAAGTCACCAAGTGGGTTTAGAGAGTTAAGAAACAGGGACTCAGGAGAGAACCACAGAGTACATATATAGGGGGCGGAACATGGATTATGATCCAGCAAGTCTGAGAAGGTGGGGGTTGGGGCATATAGGTAGGAGGATATCCAGGAGAAATTCATGTTTCAAAAATCCAGGGAGAGAGAATGGTCAAGAAAGATACAGACTGAGAAGTGACATTCAGATTCAGCAGTTAAGAAATCCTTGGAGAGAGCTTCATTTGAGCGATGAATGTTGAAGCCAGATAGCTAAGAATGAGTGAAAGGAAAAGTACAATTGTTGACTGTGGAGAAAGTTTTTTATAGGAGTTCGGCCTTTAATGGCCAAAATGGGAAGAGAGATATTGACGGGTAACTTGAGGGATGGTTTGGGATTAGAAGTTTATTCATAACCTGTAGAGAAAGGAGGCATTAGGTTGGGAGAAACAGAAATTTAGAAGGAATGATCTGAGGAGATGGGAACAGGGCATGTGTAGGAGGGAATTGAAAAGGACACTAGAGCAAAAGTATAGGAAATTGTAGATGATGTAGGGGTTTTGACATGGAAAATAGGGGAGCAGAGAGAGCAAAATGTAGTTAGTAGTGAATGACTGACCTCAGTTTTCTTAGGAAGGTTTGAGAAGGAAAGGCCTCTCAAGTGTTTTAAAGATTACATAACATTTTGGAATGCTAGGCCTGCAGTCAGGAAAACCTGAGTTCAAATTCACCCTCAGGTGGTTTACTAGCTGTGTGACCTTGGGCAAGTCACTTAACCTCTATTTTCTTCATCTGTAAAAAATAGGAATAGTAGCAGCTATTGTTGTAGAGCTGGGGTTGTTGTGGAGGTTAAATGAGATAATATTTGTAAAGCACTCAGTAGTAGAGTGCCTGCTATGTAGTAGAAATTATATAAATGTTAGCTAATTTTGTTAAATATTATGTGAGATATGAGGAAGATAGAAATTAAATGACTTGCCCAGGGTCTCACATCTAGCCAGGTGTCTGAGGTCAGATTTGACCTTATGTCTTCCTGACTTCCAGTCTGGCCCTCTATCCACTGTGCCACCTAGCTACTGATGAAGACCACAGTCAACCCAAAATCCAGGAGAAAAGGGTGATCTGTGCTGGCAAAGGTTAAAAAGAGACTGAAGTCCCAAAGGATGAGTATTTAGAGCGGCCATCAAGGATAAAAACTGAGCCACTACCATTAGATTTGGCCTGTGAAGAGGTCATTTGGCAGAGTTGTTTGAGTTAAACAATGAGATCCGAAGTCAGATTACAGAGAGTTTAGAAGACAACAAGAGGGGAAGTGGGGGCACTAAATACAAATGGTTTTACAGCAGATTTTGGCCACAAGGGGGAAGGGAGATTTTTAGGATGCTAGTTGGCAGCTATAATCAAATTGAGTAAAGGTTTTTTTTAAGATGGGGGAAATCCTGGGCATATTTGTGATTAGCCGCTAAGGGAATAGATGAGGAGAGTGAGGGTGAGAAGATAGGACAGAATGAGATTAGGTCAGCAAGAAGAGGTTGTCATCAAGAGAAGGCCCATCTTTTCGTGTGAGATGGGTCAAAGGATCTAGGTTGGGGGTAAGGGGACTGACAGCTAAGAATGATTTTTACATTGTTAAAATATGGTTTTTTATACTTTAAGATGTAAGAGATTCATTCTTGGATTGTAGATATATGCGCTCCTGATCTTAGATGATGGGAGGCCTCTCCAAATGAGATAGGAGCTCCTTTTTTGGGGGGTGGGGGAAGTACGTTTCAGATAATCAATTTGTCTTCTCTCTAATACATATTAGGAGGCAGCTAAGTGGCTCGGTAGACAGAGCACTAGGCCTCGATTCAGGAAGACTTGAGTTCAGATCTGGCCTCGGACACTCAATAGCTGTGTCACCATGAACAAGTCATGTCTCTGTTTGTCTTAATCCCCTGGAGAAAGAATGGCAGGCCTCTCCAGTATCCTTGCCAAGATACCCCATGAACAGTGTTGGCATGCTACGGTCAAATAAAACAATTCTCTTTTATTTGTCACTGCAAGAAGGGCAGGGATAGTCTTCATTGATTTGTATCATGTTTTAAGGTTTGCAGAGGGTAAAAAACCTTTCCAAACATATTTTCTTATTTGACACTCAGAATTACCCTGTGAAGTAGGTGTGACTGTCATTTTCCATTTTACAGATGAGAAGACAGCCTCAGAAAGGTTGAATAATTTGCTCAAAGTCATGTAGTTTTGAGTGTGAACCGGGCTCTGAACCTGGAATTCCCAGCACTTTATGTGCTACTCGGGGACAATTCTTGACATAATACCTCCTGTTAGAACTTACACAGAAGGTCTGTTGGGCATTCTGTTTTTCAAGAGAAGCAAGTGTGGCATAAAGGATAGAGAGCCTTGGCATCAGAAAAGCCTGGTTTCAAGTTCAGCCTCTGATGTGCTGGCTTTGGGACCTTACGCAAGTCACTTACCTTCTCTCTGCTCTGGCAGAGATTATTAGATTGCAGAGAAGGTGCTGACCTACATTGAAGATGAAATAATTTCTCAAGTAAACCAAAGGCAGTTCCTACTTCCATTCTTGGGGTTTACAAAGCCCTTTCCCCTCTGTAAAACAGCTCTTTTTCCTTATGCATGCATCCTTACATTCTTTCCTGCTGTGCCTGTTTTTCCTAGTAAGAAAAGAAACTCATGAAGATAATGCAAGCTCTTACTCTCCCTCCCCCTTTTCCCCAATAACGGTAATTGTTTAATTGATTTAATCCTCTGTAGTTACAAGGCATTTTGCATATGTTATTTGAAGTCCATTAGGCTATTCAGTATATGTAGAATGTGTGTCTGCCCATTTTACACATCAGGAAATTGAAGCTCAGAAATTATGACTTAGCTTCTTGGCTGGAGTCAGTCACACAGCTATTAAGTGTTACAGTCTGGACCTGAGAATCAGTTCCTCAGACTTCAAGTTCAGTGCTCTTTTGCTAAATGAAGCTTACTCCTGTTCTTTGACCATCTCTATTTTTCTTTGACATTCCTGTCTTCCCTCTCCCCACCTCCACAGTTTTGCATAATTATCTTTTTTTGAAATGATGTTCAAATACCTGTTAAGTTGAGTCTTCTATGGTTTTAAAATTACCTTTTGTCTTCTAAAATTTTTTTGGAAAGCATTTAACACCAGGGACTTTGCTAAAATAATTTTTCTCTATAGATATTTGAAAGAAACGTCTAAAGAAATGCTTAGTTTTAAATATTTATTTACTAAGAAATAGTTTCTCAAATATGGAAAAAGTACCCAGAAATATCAAAGAACAAAAAACTTTGGAAGTCATCTGACAGAATATTAAAAAGAAATACAAGTTAACATAGATGATCCCTAGGTTAATGTTATTTAAATTTGAAATATGGACTAGCCCTAATGTCTGTCATCTTTCTTCATTGCGGTATTGTTTGCATGTTAAGAAGTTTTAGGGTCCCAGGTCATTGATAATTGTTACATGGTCTTTACTGTATATTATGCTTCATCTCTCCAGCTGCCGCCACCGCCTCCTCCCACTTCCACCTTCTTTAATAAAGATACCAAAGGCTTAGAACTTAGGGCTCTGTGCTGTTATGGCAAGCTGACTTTGAGGAGCTTATTAAGTTATTTTATCTTGCTGTTATTTTAGAAAAATCTTCTATCTAGATAGTAGACCTACAAAGAGAGAATGTTAATACATGCTAAGAGCTTTTGACTTTAGACATCAAGTTAAGAAGATGAAAAACCCAAAGAGAGACATTAAATATTTGGGTTCTTAAATGTTCGTAAAATAGGAAACTATGCAGTTTCACAATGGGAAGTGGCATTTACTAGATCATAGATTGAGAGCAAGAAGGGAGCTCATGTATAATATAGTACAACTCCATCATTTGAGAGATGGAAGATTGCTAGACCTGTCTGAGCATTTTCAGAAGCTGGGATCTGAACCCAGCTCTTCCAGGCATTCTAGGTTTTAGCACTCTTATTGGTGCACTGTGCTGCCTTTTGTGCAAGGGTCTTTCTGTTTTGTTTTTTATCAGCTTAAAAAAAACTTAGGAATCACTGACAAACTGATCATCGGTAGAAGTAAAGTCAGAAATTATGGTCGAGTATGTAATGGTTTTATGAATTTATAAAATATTCTCACCCCACCCTGTTTAGGGCCCCATGGGGCTAGAGCAATTCTCTTGATGTGACCAGTTTGTTTTATTACTACGTAATAGATATTTAGTACCAAAAATAATCTTTAACTACCGAAAAAGAGCGGATCATGCCATAGGCATTCAGGAACACAAGTGCCATGATAGCAGCTACAGGACAAACCTGATTAACTTCTTTTTAGAATTCCATTTAGGAGGAAAGACCAATCATAACGTTAACAACGCAGCACAAATCTGCTTACTTTGTACGAATTCCTGAATGTTCCTATTAATCTTAATTAATTAAGCATTTCAGTTCAGCAGATGTGTGTTTGCACTCCAGTGGATGATGAGAGAGATCAAAAGTTAATGACATTCCCCAGTGTGAGAATGAAAGTTGTGCTCTGGTCACTGCTGGTGAGATAAGTCATTGTAGGGCACATCGTGCTTGTTACCTGTCGAAGGATTCCAAGCGGTGTGCACCAAGATTGGAAGGACCTGCGCTGGCAAACTCCTCTCCTTTCACATTCTCGTTCCTGTGGATCCTTTGGGGGTGGGGGGGGGAGTGGAAGAGATTCTGGACATAGAGTTTCATCCTGAGAAAGTAGAATTAGAAGACTTGAAGGAATATGACTTCACTTCATTGATAAACCAATCAGGGCAATGATAGAAGATAAGCTTGTTAATGAAATGTGTCTTTTGTAAGTTTTACATTTTGAAGAGCACTGAAATGGCCCTTCAGCTGTCAGCCTCAGAGGAAGTGATGCACTGGAAAGAGCTGGTCTTGGAGGGTCTGGCGTGACCTTGGGTGAAACCTGCCTCTTTAGCAGTTGCGTGGTTCGGGTCAAGACATTTAACTTTTCAGAACTTGTTTGAGATGTTTTTTGTTTGGAATTTTTCTGAATAGAGTATACTGTGTGTTATGTCACACTACAGCAGACTTGTGAGGATCAGATGAGAGATCTTTAAAAGGTTACCTGAATGTAAGCTGTTCATACTTGGAGGCGTGAGCGCGTGCTTTTTTTTTTTCTTTTCAAAGGAGAAGAGTGCTTAGCTGATCCCACTTCTGTAACATGGATCATTCAAGCGCTGTGGGCACTGGGAGAGAGAAGGCTCCCACTATCTACTGCTAGTTCTGTTGCTGTAAGGTGTCACCTAGCGTGCTTTGGGGCTTTTTACCTCACAAATAATAACTTGATTAGTGACAGAATGAAGATACTGAAGGAGTAAATACACTTCAGCAAAAACTCATTTTTACTGTCATTTTTTCCTTTCAAGCATTAATGGTACTTTTTAGTTTGTCATTTGTATATAGGACAGGTGTGTGCACTCACAAGAGCCTGTGCATATGTGTGCATGCTTGCACATAGTACACATTGCTACCATGTGTGTTAAGGGAAGGAACTTGTAACTTAATCCTATCTCTGAAAATTTTCTTTTTCTAAAGAGAAATTTGTTTTTTCTTTCCAAGGTATTCTGATTACAACCATTGCCTCTAAGGGGGAATTACAGAACTGGCCTGAGCTCTTGCCAAAGCTCTGTAGCTTGTTGGATTCCGAAGATTATAACACATGCGAAGTAAGGATGCTTATGTGACTTTTGGATTATTTTTTTCAATTGTCAAACAGGTTGTTAGGTCTGTCAGTATACTTTCAAGTTACACTTTACTATTCATTTGAAATTTGTTTTAAAAATATTTCTTCCACTTTAAAATCTGAAGTTAGTTTTTTGATTTTTTCATTTCTTTTGAATATTTTCTTTAAACAGAATTCAAATATACTTGTACCAAAAGCATTTTATTCTACTTGAGATACGAATCCATTCTTTTTATAATCTGTTGTCTAAAATTGTACAAAATACAACAACATTCATTTTAGTTTTAATGATAACTTAGGTAATTTTTTAGGTTAGGATGAAAAGTAGAAAGTTTAACAGAGCCGTAAAAAAATTTTAACCACAAGTGTCTACACCTATATACACCCTCTTTAATACCGTCCCACCCTCCTTCAACTTGCCATAGAGTGTCCTAGGGGGTATGCTTTGCTGTCTTTCAGATGTGGCAAATGTTCTGGGTAGAAATATTTAAAATCTATTTATTAATATTTTGATAACATTTTATGATTTGAAAAAATAGAGACATTTTTCTCAGGAGTCTCAAATTTATTTCCTGAGCCAAAGTCACTTAGCATTCCCAAATCTGCCATAAAAATATGCCAGAAGAGATCTATAAACCAAATTGACTAATTTAGTGGAAACATTTAATAATACATTTGGAAATAAGCTGAACCTGCAGCCTAAAGATAGAAAGAAAAAATGATATTTCTTATAAAGGGAAAGAAATGTAAGGATAGTACTATCTTTTGGAAATGTAAATACATGTATCATAGGTGATTTAAATATTCCACTCAGAACTAGAAATGTTATGTGTGAATTATGAAATACGAAAGACGTTGTGTAGTATGTAGAAAGTTTAAAAAATTTCTAGATTATTTTGTTTATAATGGCTGCTGATATGTATTTAATTCAACCTGAAAGTTACTTTAATATTTCTTAAACTGTAAATACTTAGTTACTCATAAAATGAGATTTTTTTTCCCTTACTGTTTTACTAATCTTAGTTTAAAAAAAATATGAAGATTGAAAAGGTAGATTTCTTCATGAAGGTGAACATTTTTTTTTTTAAATCCACAAATATTTTAGACTCCTCCCTTTTAGGGTATAAAAGAAGAGAATATGATTATTACACTTGAAGATATGAACAGTGTCAAAATAATAGTTTTTAACTATATATCAATTTCATTCTAAAATACAGTTTTAATGTTTTAATATTTGAATTTGTGTCTTTTGCAGGGAGCATTTGGAGCCCTTCAGAAAATATGTGAAGATTCTGCTGAAATTTTAGATAGTGATGTATTAGACCGTCCACTTAACATCATGATTCCTAAATTTTTACAGTTCTTCAAGCATAGTAGTCCCAAAATAAGGTATATCTAAATACAGTATTGAAGTTTGAGGAAAATTTATTTAAGTTTTATCAGAACTGATACTGGAAATTTAACACCCTTTCAATGCCAAAAGTTTCAAAATTTTTATCTAGGTTAATGGAAAACTTTTGAAAAAAATCTTTCTACCCTTTTATTTTCTTAAAGCACAGGATTTAAAATTTTTTTTTCCTACTTTCAAATTTTCTCCCTACCTCCACCTTTCCTGCACTTATGCCTTGTTTTTCTTAATTTAATTTAATTTTTTAAATAATTATTTATTTGTTTTCAGTGTTCTATAATCACTTCTATATATCTTAGATTTTTTTCCCCCACTCCCTCCCTGAGATGGTTTGCAACTTTATATAGGTTCTACACATAGCATTCCTGTTAAATACAATTTTACCATAGTTATGTTAAATAGAAGAATTAAAATGAATGGAAAAAACCATAAAACAAAACATAACACAAAAGAAAATAGTCTGCTTCATTCTCCTATCCAGTTCCATAGTTCTTTCTATGGATGTGGAAGGTGATTTGCCTCAAAAGTCCATTGGGAATTTTTTAGGTCCTTGCATTGCTATGAAGCACTAAGTCTACCACAAAAATTCCTCAAACACTGTGTTTGTTGCTGTGTACAACACTTATGCTTTCTTAACAAGGTACAGTGAGACATCAAACCAAAATTTTGTTATGTGAGTCTTTTATAAGAAAAAAAACACCATAAAAATGTTACTCGTTTGTCATCTCAGTCTCTACCGTCTTTTTTGTTTTCCCTTTCCCAGCACTCTTTTAAATTCATATAGTTCTCTCTAGTCCTTCCCTCCTCTTGGAAACTGGAAAGAATCAACTTAGACAATTTAATTGCTGATTGATAAGTTAATCTTTAGCTGAAACTCAAATCATACTGAAGTGTTTTCTTAACCAATTCTTTGTATTTGAAGCTTTTTACATCTGGTTTTAAAGGAAAAGCTGGGCTAGGAATGAGTGGGGATTTTATGTAACTCTTTGTATGTGTATCTATATAAGTAGTTACATCTATATCTCTGTGTTCTAAAAGTCTTAGTTCAGTTTTAAGCTGTTAAAGCTTCAGTGTTGTGTGTGTGTGTGCCATAACTGTACAAGCTCATGCTCTCAGATGCCTCCTGTTATTAAGCCAGGTTCTACTAAGGAAATGTCAGAACACATTTTCAGTTAATAAAGCCAATGTGTACTGAATATAATTTAACCTTTACATATTCGATCAAGGTCGTCTTTACGATCATCAATCATTATGCTGCACCAGGACACAGTGATCTCCTGAGAGCCGATTGAAATGTGTAGCTCCATTTACCCCTACTCCTAATAGTCCAAAAGGCTTGCTATATTTTATTTCTTATAGCTAGTCATGGAGGTTTTTGTCCGCTTTTTCCCACATAGCTGCCACTTCTGTGAGAAGTGGTAGCTGTGCTCCTTCTAATTTGCTGTACATTTAGGAAACTGAGTAGCCAAGGCTGTTGGGAAAACTACGGCGGCTTCCAAGTGTCATCCATGTAATAAAGTGAATTAGCATTGTTCCATATTGTAGTGATTCCATGTCTTTTTTCAAAAAGATAATTTTAGGAATCACAGCTTTTTTCCTAAGATTGAAATTACCAGTATCTGGCTACAGGGTAAATCGAGCATTGTATACCTGTGTTTTGTTGCTTAAATTATCTTGATTTCTTTGTGTTTATCATGTCTTAACATTTAGAAGGAGTTCAAGGACTCATTTCTAATTTTTTATACAACAGTGTAATACAGATGTGATAGAGACAAGTGCTTAATGGAACTAAAATTGCTAGCTAATGACATTATTTTGAACTGTAAAGTACAAAGACATTGAATTATGGTAGAAAAAGAAGTGATTATTGCAAGTTGCATTTAACTATTGAATTCATATTGCTCTACTTTCCTTGTTGTGTTACTTCCTAAACTGTTAAGAAGAGATCATAGGGAAACTGTTCATTCATACAGATTGCATTTCACTGTTGTGTGATAAATATCATCTCTTAAACCCCCCCTCCCCCCCCACTCCCTTGCAGATGGGAGAAACTATCTACCCTTTAATGTATAATCCTAGATCCATCATTGCTGGACACCAAAAGCCAGGAATGTCAGAAATGGCATATAATATAGCTAGTAAATTGCAAGAAAATGGTGTTTACTGTATTTTTGAAACAGTATTACAGATTTAAAATTTTTATGATTTTTAAATTTTAACTATAAGTATGACTAGGTTGTTTAGCCATATAGATAAGTGTTTTTGAAAGGGGAAAAATTTAACCATACGCTTAATGTTGGCAGCAGTCCTTACTGCTATTTACAACAAGAACGCACAATATTAAAACTGTTCAGTTGTAAATAATGTTTATGTGGGCCAGTGACAATATGAATTATATAGCTATTTACTTTATGATTTCACTTCATCCCTGTGTTTTTAATTGCACTTATAAATGTTAGGCTTTCTTTTATAATTGTTTTTAATAAATGCTAGTGAAAAGAATGCTTTTTCTCCCATGTCCTGCTTTTTTGAGGGGACAAGGTACAATTATCAGAGAACCATTTTAAACAGTAGAGCCTTAGCAAAAAAGCAACATGATATTAAAGTTAGAGCCTGGAGTTATTCCTCTAAGTTCAAAGCATTTTGGCTACTTAACAGTCTTTTGGGTATTTTGGACAACTCTGATGTTACTTGAAATTATTGGAAAGAAATGTTCCAGCTTAGCCCCTGTCTCCTTGGGTAGATTACTTAAACTTTCTGAACTGAGTTTCCTCATCTGTAAAATGAAAGGATTGGTCTTTTACACCTCAAAAATTTCTGTGATATAATCAGGAAACAGATCAGGATACTTTTTGCTCATCAGTGATTTCTAATTAACTTTTGTGTTATCTGCCATTTAAAAAATGAAGTTGAGAAATGAACTACAATTTTTGCTTATTTTTTTTTTTTAAAACCAGTCATGAATCAAAAAGGATTTTTTTTTTTTAAACCACAAGTTGTTTGATGGCTTTAGAGATCCAAAAAGGTAGGTTATCTGCCATTGAGGAGATTACATACTAAAACGTTGTTGGTTGGTGAGATAGGACAGTTTCTTAAAATGCAGTGTTTGACTCTAATATTGTTTTCATTTCTGGTACTTCTGAAAACCAGAATCATGTCTGTGTTTCTAAACTTGTACATTCTGCTTGTAGGTCTCATGCTGTTGCATGTGTCAATCAGTTTATCATCAGTAGAACCCAAGCTCTGATGTTACACATTGATTCTTTTATTGAGGTAAGCTCCTTTTTTGTTGTTTTTAAAGTGTGCGCATGGTAATTCCGGATGGATTTAGTATTGTTTCTTTATAATTGTGCACAAACCGTATTGATTATTTAGTTCTAAATATTTTCACGTTTTCTTTGCTGAAGTTAAAATCAGGAAATGTTGTTTAAACATTGTTTAAAAATTTAATAACCAGTATTGTATGAGCCATTTCTTGATACCTTCACTGAACTTGTAGATATGCTTGGGTATCTTAAAATATTGTGAATAAAAGTCTCGTGTATTTTTAGAAATAGGTAATATGGCTAATTAAATCTTTTTCTGCTTCATATATATGCCTGAGGTTGCTCATATAAATTGTTGTGGTCCCTTCCTTTACCCACCTCTGTCCCCAATTCCTTGCATATAGATTATTTTTAATAGGAACTGCAGACTCAGAATTAAAGGAATAATAATTTGGTCCAGGGAATCCAATTTTTCCATTGTTGTCCATTTTAAAATTAATTATGCATCAGGTAGAAGTGGGGAGGAGGAAATACTGTAGAGGTGATATTTAAAGAAAAAATGACTTTCTGATAAAATTTAGAGAAATATTTGACATGATAAATTGAGTACTATGCTAGATATGAAAAGTGGAAATACGGTGCGGGACCTGTGTGCTGTCCTACTTGTGCCTTTTGTAAAGGCAGTTCCATAAGAAACCAGGTGTAAAGTTCCCACCCTTTCATCAAAGGCTCCTATACTTACTTGTACTGTTAAATCCATTTATTTCGTTTATCCCATAGATATTAGATCGGAGACTAATATTTTGACTTTTGTTAATATTCACAGAAAGAATAACCACTTGGGTTATTCTGATGATTGAATCTTAGAATGTTGAAGCTAGAAAGTAGGTTGGTGGTTTTGTTTTTAAATACTGAGTAGCAGGGCAGGGTAGCTTGGGTATAAGGAGCTGCAGCAGTTCTTAGGGCTTCCTGCCCCACTTTTGGGTTGAGGTGCTAGAGCTATAGTATTCGTTTTCTTTGTTGTTCAGTGTCCGACTCCCCATTTGGGGTTTTCTTGGCAGAGGTAACTGGAGTGGTTTCCATTTCCTTCTCCAGCCAATTTTACAGAAGAGGAAACTGAGGCAGACAGCGTTAAGTGACTTGCCCTAGCAAGTGTCTCAGATCAGATTTGGACTCGAGAAGACGATTCTTCCTGACTCCAGGCCTGGCATTCCATTCCACTGTGCCACCTAGTGACCCTCAATTCCCTTAATATTCTCCTGGCATTTTGGGTGGCTACCATGGAAGTAAATAGCAGTACTTATTTGGTGTAGTTCAGCAGGCCTTGAAGGTTTTAGCATCTACTTTAGAAAAACTTTTTTAAAGATTCAGAAAAGTATACTCTAGATATACTTACTAACTAATGTCTGTCATAAAGAAAATAGTTTAAAGCATCCAAACTAGCTAAACTGACTTTAAAAATATAAACTCTCCAATACCATGTCTCAGTAAGGGAATAAAATAAAAAGCAGAACGTTAACTGTGGTAAAGCTCAATTCCTAATCATTTGCTATGTTTATCCCAAATACTTCTATGCTTCCCCTCCTGTATCATTTTAGCTTTACATTATTCAGCATAATCTTAGCTGTTATGTAGTTAGAAGGTAAATCTTAAATACTGTCCTTCATTTGGCCTGGCCTAACTCTCAACTTTTCTAAATCTTTTCCGTGCTACTTTCTGGGTTTTTGTTGAGGGGGGAGCGGGGGAGGGGTATTGTTGTTTTCGTATTTCCACCATCTGAGCAGACTTTGTATGTTCAAGTCACATTACAGTGTCTGGTGTCTGCTGTCTAATTCTCTTTTTAGACCACTCTGAATTTTATAACCTGATTTCTTAAATGAGGCAAACCAAGAATACGTGATATACATATCACAATCAATGAATATTAGAGAAATACATATATGTGAATATCAGCGTATATGCATAAGTTAAAAATTTTTAACCTTGTTATTTTAACTTTAGGCTCTTACTATGCCCAAGATTTTTAAGTGCATGTATGTGTTGAATCTGTGAAAATGTCAGTCATAAAAAGAAAATAGTTATTGCAGATGAAACCTAATACATATAGTAGCAGTAGTTGTAGTCATGGTTAACATTTACAAAGTACTTAACTCTAATGCCAGGCACTGTGTAAGGACTTTACAGTTATTATCTTACTTGATTTTCACAACCCCTCTGCACGATAGATGCTGGTATCTCCCTCTTAGAGGTGCGAAAACTGGGGCAAACAGGGACTTAGTGACTTACCCAGGGTCACGCAGCTAGTAAGTGTCTGAAGGCAGATTTGAACTCAGGTCTTTCAGAGTCCAGGCTTGGCGTTCTATCCCCTGCGCCATCTAGCAGCCTCATTAAGGGAAACCAGGTGGAGGATAACAGCAAAGAAATAGGATAGCAAGAGGTTAGGACTCCCCCTTGCCCCTCCCTCAAAGTTACAAGATTTAGTAATGAATTTATTGTGAGAACAGAACAGCATTCCTTTTTTTTTTTTAAAGTCTATATTGTTGGCATATTACCTTAATTCCTAAGAGCATGAGAAAGTTGTATGTGTAAAAAGCTGTTTCATTCAAAGAGGATGAGGTGGAATGTAAGGCTTTTTATTTGTAGGTGTTTTATCTAGTTTTCTTGATATTGTAAATAATTCTTTGGTTTAGCCCTCTAACCACTATAAGGATGATAGGTTCATTACCACCTTTGCCACTAAAAATAACCGTTTAGCAGTTATTTAAGTCCAAAAAGAAACAACCTTACTTTTGCTTGGCCATAGGGACGTAGCCAGTCATTCCCCTTTGAGTCCTAGGTGCCATATTGTGGATATTTAAAAGACTCTTCAATTGGCTGTCACAGCTTCTACTGTCTCCTTTTCAGTGTCTTTTCCAGAACCTCCAGAGTTACCTTAGAGCTCTGAATGACTGCTCCCTTTCTTTAAACCTCTTGAGAGCTCCCTCAAGGGATAAAATACAGCCTCCTCAGCTTTCCTCTAAAGATTTCTCTATAATGAGCACTTCCAACATTATTTCATATTGTTCACACACATAATTCCCCTTTTCACGCACTCTGAATTCCAGACAAACTGGTCTGCTAGTTGTACTCTTGACTTTAACTTTCCATTTCTTGCCTCAGCTCCATCTTTCAGTATTTCTGTCTTCCTCAAAGGTAATGTTTATGTACTGATTTTGCTTGAGAATCCTTTCTCAATTCCCTTATTATTAATCTCTCCCACTTAAATTTTTTTTAAAATTTTCTTAGCATTAAATATGTTCCAAATCCAGTAGACTAGGCCTGTACAGCCTGTGACCTGTGAAAAATGTAGGTTCCTACATGTTGAATCAAAGTAGTTGGTAACACCTGCATCAGGGACTCAAAAGAGACTTGAACAGTCCAGAACCAAAGTGTAAGGGTTCTAAAAACCGTTAACAGGGCAGGTTAGAAGGAAAGGTCCAAAAGAGTTGTCACATTTAATATTTAGTGATCTGAAAGCATATGCTGTTAACAGGGCTGACCTTCGATGGCTTCAGCTCTACGGCTTCTAGAAGGGAGGCAACTTATTAAAGTTAGTAAAGGATAAAGATACCCTTAAAAAGCCTCAGGGACCAAGACTCACTGGTATGCTTCTCACTAAAGACATTCAAAAACGTAGCTGACAACCACATTCCTTAATGCCTAGGGTGCCTGGTTCATCTGCCATCTCTTCCATGCAGCTTTCTCTAATTATTAATCCCACTCCATGAACTTTCATACTGCCTTTGTTTGAATAGGAACTACTGTACAAGCATTCTACTCTGTATGTACTGTACTGTGTACAGTCATGGTGAACAGAGTGGAAGTTGGAAGAGGAGCAGGCTTGACCGCGCGTACAGGACGTGGTGTCTTAACTTTCTGTGTTGGGGGAGAGACTGGAAAAACCTGTAGACTTCTCAGCATAATAACATTAAATGCATTACAAAGGAAAGCAAGTCAATTTTCATGATGTTTTAAAAACAAGTTCACAGACTACACATACTGAAGAAAATCTGTTAGAGACCAAAGTGCCTGTCTGAACAAGAAACTGTTCTATAGCGTATGCAACAAATGGTCATCTAACCTTTGTTTAAAAACCTTCAGGCACAGGAATTAACACGTGTTGAAACAACAGACCATTCCTCTTTTTAATGGTTCCAGTTGTTTTAAGTTCAAATCTGTTTGTAACTTGTACCCATTGTTCATACTTTGGCCCTCCGGGCCAAGCAGAAGAAGCTCTTTCCTTTCCTGGTGACTGACTGACTTTCCAATACTTATAGAGACTTTCCAAAATTTGGAGACTATGGATCCTGTCATCCTTCTCCCCTCCCCTCCCCTATACATACTTTTCCAGACTAAAATCCTTCAGTTTCTTCATCTGGTTCCCATGGCATGATTTTGTGGCCTTTCATTCATACCTAACTTTTCTTAACAAGCTTTCTCTCCAACTTATAATCTATCAATTATCAATGAATACTTAAAATTTTGTTTCTTGACTTTGCAGCATAATTAAAATACCAACCTATTTTTCTTGAGCATTATTAAATGAGATACCAACTATTTTTTTAAATCACTTTTTACTCCCCAATGGGTAGCCTGAAACTTATTTAGAAAAATTCTCTAAGATATCACAGGATATACATAGGGGAAGTTACTTCTCAAAACTAGACACAATAGGGTAGGTAAGTAAGGAATTTGTCACAATTCTTCAGCGTGGTGTAGTGGAGAGAGACAATTGACCTCAAAGCCTGGAAGACCAGATTTAAGCCCTGCCACAGTGCTGACACAGACTGAATTGTGGTTATGGGTAGGTCACTTAAGGTCTCATTGCTTTAGGAAATTCTCTAAAACACTTAAATTGCAAAAATGGTGCTAACCTACATTTGTAGAGGGAATTTCCTATAGGAGAACTCATGATATGTATGTCCACTGTGTGATACTCATGTAGTCTGCAGTATTTTTGTAAACAAAGAATAGTTCTTATTTTCTGGAGTTTCTGAATGTTATGTACTTTCTACTGAATCATTAATCTGATGGAGTTGGAGAATTATATTCTCATCATCCACAGATAAAAAATAAAAGGAAAGAAAATACCCATACTATACTATTCAGCTAGTTATCAGAAGTGCCATTTCTAACATTTGCTGAGTGATCTGATTATCGATCTTAGTTCTGGGTACCACATTTTAGGGAACACGTTGATAAATTGCAGCTTCAACAAAATTGTTGCAGATTTTCTTTACTAGTACTTTTTTGTGTCAAGTTTGATTTTAGAAATAATTCCTATGTAGAAGCTATTGCATTTTGCTTTATTTTTATGACTTTTTATTATACCCACATAAGAACAGCCATACACAGTTTTAATTTTGTTGCGAGTTAAGGAACAAAAATATATGTTGATTTATGGAATTGTATGACAAGTGCCAGCAAATAGTCTTGATCAAGTAAAAACTTAAGCATCATTAGTTATTCCTAAAAGGTATTGTTTCTGTGAGTTTTGTTTTAAACTGAGAATGTCCCTGCATTCCTTGAGCCAAGCGTAATATTTTACATACTTGAAATCTTAGTCTGCGTTCAGCAGCGATCGTAACTTATGTAAATGTCGATCACACGTCTCGCATTTGTTACTTGTCCTAGGGTTTTTTTTATGACGTGTTTATTGGTGTGTGTGTTTAAAAAGAAATTACAGCTGTGATGCTAAGATGGACCTCAGAAGTCCTAAAGTCCTGAAAGACGCCCTCGCTTTAGATGGAGAAACTGAGAACCAGAGAGGTGGTGACTTGTGTTCAAGGTCCCGCAGAGAGTGACGGGTGGGATTTGGCCCAGACTCCTTCCAGATCGCAGTAATGTCATTTGTTTTAAAAATAAAATAAAACAGGTGAATGTGTGAGACGTAGTGAATACCGTACAGGAACACCACGTGTGACACTAGCTGTGTGGCCATAGGAAAGTAAGTTACTGAGCCTTTCTGAGCCTTGGGAAAGCAGTGTGAAGACTTCACATTAGACAGCAATGGCGGCCTAGGTCTGGAGGGAAGATCTTCAGTGTTTGATGCTAATAAGTCAAATAGATAATAAAACAGAATTTTCTTTAATTTGTAGGTTTGGGCTTGCCTACATTGTGTTTTTTTTTAGTACACATTTAAATGTTTTGGAGAGATGAAAATTGACAGTGGTTGTGATGGCAAGGGTGTAAAATGGGATAAGCTTGACGGAGGGAGATAGCCATAATGAAAACAATAGTGCTTCTCTAGGTTTATTTGAATGTATTTAATTAAATTTAATTTTGGTTGGAGTATAAATTTACTTGACTATATACGAACTTTTTTTGTTTAGAGATTTAAAAATTAAAATTTTTTTCTCATGTGATAGAATCTGTTTGCATTGGCTGGTGATGAGGAGCCAGAGGTACGTAAAAATGTGTGTCGGGCTCTCGTGATGCTGCTTGAAGTTCGAATGGATCGCCTGCTTCCTCATATGCATAATATAGTTGAGGTAATTATTAATTATGATTTAATCTTTGGACTTACCTTTTCTAATTAAAAATCTGGAAGTGTTTTCTTTTGGTTATACTGTGACTAGATAGCTTTACTTCTCTGTGATCTTTATAAAATAGGTGGACTTAAATTTGAATTTTGTTCCTACACTGGACAATAAAGAACATAATAAGTTTATTTTAATTTTTAGTTCAAGTTCTTACTAGAGTGAATTACAGTTTTTGAGAATGATTATTTAGAATTAAGATTATGACATTATCTGCCATCAGGTGTTTGTGATTAAAGGTTAGTCATAGCCAATACAGTCGATTTGATATGTGTATGGTTTACCATAGGGAAGTTTTTGGGTAGCATGGATGTTACATCAAAGTCAGCAGTCTCAAAGAATTTATTATCACTTTTTAAAAGGTCTTAGTGTAGCGTTCATTATCGTGCCATGCACATGTAAACCAAACCAATTAATGTTAATCATTACTATTTTAAAGTTATTTATATACATTCAGGAAAATTCTACTTCTTGCATTATTACTTCAACTTTATCTCTATTTAATGAATGACATAATTATTTTATATTTCGAATGGTTCTGGTTGTAGTTGTGTGTATGCTTTAAAAATTGGCTCTTTGGTCACATAGAAGTTCATGTTCACTGGGGAGTGACGTAGAGCAAACTTGTAGAAACAAAGTTCTTTAGGTACTGGAAAGTAATGGGACTCAAAGCACACATGAGGAGGTAGCTTTCAAAGGATGAGGTAGTCTTAGTATAAATGAGGATACAAGTAGGTAATTAACTTGATCTGCATGAAGTCAGTCATAAATATTTACTGAATGCTTACTGTGTGCCAGGTGCTGTGTGAAGTGCTGGGGGTACAAAGAAAGGCAAAAGACAGGCCCTGCTCTCAAGGAATTTCCAATGTAATGGAGTAGGCAAAGTAGGCAACATGGGGACAACTTTGTACAAACAAGCTATAGGCAGTATAAATTGGAAATAATCAGCAAAGAGTAGGGACTAGGATTAAGAGGGATTGGGAAAGGCTTCTTAGAGAAGATGAGATTGTTGGCCATGATGTGAAGGAAGCAGAAATGAAGAAGAGCTTTCTAGGCATGAGGAACAGCCAGTGAAAATACCCAGAGTCAGGGGATGGAGTGTCTGGAGCAGCAAGGAGCCTCAGTGTCACTGGATCTGAAAGTTGTGGGAGGAGGGGGTATAAGATGGAAGAAGACTGGAAAGTGGGGATTCAGAAGGAAGTTTATAAATGTCTTTGAAAGCCAAACATAATTTTATATTTGATACTGGAGGTGATAGGGAGGCACTGGGATTTGGGGGAGAGGGGCTCACATGGGCAGGCAGATCACTTTGGTAGCCTCTAGGTTGTTGAGGGGATAGGATCAGATAATATTTGTAAAGCTCATTGCTAACGTTAAAGCACTATCTAAATTCTAGCTATTTTTATTTGAAGACCTAATTCTTTAGTACCTGGCACATAGTAGGCACTGAATATATGCCTGTGGACTTCTAGGAGCTGGAATAGAAGATTGGAGGACTTCTGAGGAAGAACTTTCAGAATTTTTGGGAGAATTCCTTGTGGAGTGAGTCAGGGAGTTGATTAAAATAGGATTGGTGAGGTGTTTCCAGGATTGAGTTAAGTAGTAGGAAAGAATAACTCTAGAGAGTTGCGATGTGACTTACCCAGATTCACACAGGCAGCATTGCTTCTGTATGTCATTATTCGTTGGCTTTTAGCTGTGCATAAACTAATACTTCATTAACTTCCTTTATTTTATATGTAGTACATGCTTCAGAGGACCCAAGATCAAGATGAAAATGTGGCTTTGGAAGCTTGTGAATTTTGGCTCACTTTGGCTGAACAACCAATCTGCAAAGATGTTCTGTGTAGACATCTTTCTAAGTAGGTAGAACTTCTGTATACTATTAATACTTCAGTCAGTATAATTATTTCCTTGTTCATTTTGGAGTTATTAAATGAATTTAAGGCATTTTAATAATTATCCTTAATGTAGACAATGCAGATGTGTTAAATCCAGACTGAACTTAATACTTTTGCTCGAAATACTCCTAGTTTATGTACCTTCCACTTCCTGCCCATCCCCTCCTCCCCAAAAAGAAACACTTCCTTCTCTAACCTTCCTAGAATCCTTTTCCTGGATATATATTTTGCCTGTCATTCAGCTACCTGGTATTACGCTTATCTTTGGATATAGCATACATGCCCAGTAGAATACTAACCCTTGAGAAAACTGTTTTGTTCCTGTCTTTGCATCCTTAGCCCACGGTTATGTACATCATTTATTCAAATGTGAAGCAAGGAATAATGCAGGACACTCTCAGAATGTGTGGCACAACAATTTCTATAAGTATTGAAGTAAAGGAGAGGCCGTTGTGAGGTAGTAGAGGAGGCCTTCCTTGGAGAGCTGGAGCTTCTGATGGATCTTGAACGATGAATGGCCTTCGAACTGGGGGAGAGGGAAGAAAAGAAGGGAGTAGTGAGATGATTGGCCAGGCCAGAACAGTTGGTGTGTATTGGAACGGGGGTAGCAACAGCAAAGGTGTGCAGGTTACAGGGAGAGCACCAGTCTGACAGGTTTTTCATAGGCAAGAAGTAGGATAGTGTGGTCCTGCATTATGTAGAATTTTGAAGACCTCAATGAAGAATTTAGACTGAATCCAGTTGAAAAATAGGGAGCCATTTGTCAGGCCCTTGAGCAGGGGTTGGATGACAAGAAAGTTATATTTCAAGAAAGTATTTGTTGGTTCAAAGAGATGATTTGAGAAGTTACAGTGAATTCTGGACTCTACAAACAGGAGGCCGGTGAGGTTGACAGTGGTTTTGAGAAAACTAGTTGGGTGATTATTAAAAGGGAGATTTCTACACAAGTTGTTTTAAGTTGGATGACATATGTGTATAATATGGAAATACTTTGTAAGTTGTTCCTGATGATTTGAGTTTTAATTCTCTGCCGACCTCACTTTTCTACTCCCGCGTGTCTGTTGGGCTCTGCCCTCAGGGAATGTAAATTCACATTGGTCTAAATACTAGTCCCACCTCCAACACAGTGGGCAAGGCTTCGTTCTGAAACCACTTGCGCTCCAAAAGCTCACATTTACATAGTCCTTTTTATCTTTCCAAAGCCCTTGGTACGTTACTTGATCCTTAAAACAAACCTGTCAGGTGGATCTTATTATCTCCATTTTTCAGATGAGGGAATTGAGGCTTAATGAGGTGGTTAACTACAGTAGGGTTGCAGAACTAATGTCCCAGGTGGTACTTGGACCCAGGTCCTCCTGGCTTTGAGTTGAGATCCTCTTTCCTGCCATGTAGCCCCTCCAGACAGTAAGGGTTTTGCATGATTCATTCTTTTGGCCCCACGTCAATAAATTATAATAAATAACATTCATGGTAGCTAGACCTTTTCCATTTTTAGAGGATCTGTTTTAAGTGCTACTTCTACCCCTCGCTATAATTGTTAATTCTTTAAGTCATGTTCTCCCAAGGCAGCTCTTCAAAAATGTTCCTCTAGATCTGTCTCCATGCTGATCGCACAGCTCTAATGTGATTTTCTCCGTTGTTGTATACTTTCCACAAAGAATCGAATCAAGACAAGTGGGGCCTTCTACCCTTTTCCACACAAGGATCTGAATGATCACATCCCCTTAATTAGATTAGAGAAGTTGTTAGTTTGTGAAGCTTGTGGATTCCTTGTCAGAATAATGGCTTTAAATATTTAAAGGAAACGCTGAATTTCAGTTAGAGGTTAGAAAAGAATGCGTTTCTTTCTCATCCAGATTCACAGATACCTGGAGTGGGAGGTTGGGGGTGGAAGGAGGTTTTCCTGTCTTTGATGATGTTAAAGTTTTAAAACTTCCATCTCCACAAGAAATCCAAAAAGCCATTTCTTGCTTTTAAAACAGCAGAGAGTACACCATGGAATGTGAGTAGACTGAAGTATGTGTGTTCGTCCTTCGTTGTCAAGGAAGACAAAGTCAAAGAAATGACATGACTTGCGCTTGACTTTATTCTGAGTGAGGGAGGGCTGTGCAGGTCACCAGCCTCACTTCTCCTCCAGAGTCATCTTGATCCAGTGACCAGATATTCCTCAGGATGACTGGAAATGACTCAGGATGAGGCAGTTGGGGTTAAGTGACTTCTTCAAGGTCACACAGCTAGTGAGTGTCAAGTGTTTGAGGTCAAATTTGAACTCAGGTCCTCCTGACTCCTGCACTGACTCCTCTATCCACTGTACCACCTAGCTGCCCCAGACTGACAGCTGATAAAGGCAGCTAGGTGGTGCAGCACAGGGTCTGGAGATAAGATCTGATTCCAGTCCTGATGATTACTAACCACATAGCTTTGCATCAGTTACCACATCTGTAAAATATGCATTAAAATAGCACATACCTCCCAAAGTTATGGATTAAATGAGATAATGTTTATAAGTCACTGCAAAACTTAGAGCATTGTGTATGTATATGTTTGGCTGTTAAATAAGCACCTCTGAAGAACAAGAATTAAAGATAGTGATGGAATATAAAGCTTAAAATGGTTAATTGAAGTCTTGAGTAGCTTGATTTAATGAATAATGACTTCACTTGTTTAACATATAAATAGGGCTTTGCAATATGGAGTTTAAAAAATTTTTATCAGCTATTTTAAAACTTTAAAAACCATTACCTGGCAGCATTTATGGAAAAGAGGCTTACTAAGTAAACTTAAGCTCATCTTTGCACAAATTCTAGACTGGATAAATCCAAATTGAACAAAGTTTAATTCTATGAGCTTTTTATGAGACATCATTTTTCTTGGTATTGTAGCATAGTTTGTGCAAAAAAAAAGGACCTAAAAGTTGTAGGCATCCCAATATCACCAGCTAATTCCACTACCCTATAATCTGTTAACTTTTATTATACGTGCCTGCTCCAAGCCCTGTGGTATGGGAATCTAGGTTGACATAGTGATGTTTCCATTGATCCTTTTGGAAACAAGGCTTTAAGTAAAGACAGTTTGAGACACGGCATTCTACCGTCCTGAGCTCTGGGATTGTGAGTGTCAGGGAAGAAGAAGGGGGGAAGGGAGCTTGAGGGTCTTCCCTCTTTCCTTGTCTTTTCCCAAAACCTTAAACCCAGTGCACTCTGAAGCCCATAGATTGGACAACAGTAGGTCCCTGCCCAAGCTCCACTTCATGGCTGTTTTCTCCACTCTCCTGACTTAGAGTGATTATCAATAGTAACTGTTTCTCTTTCCCTCACAACTTGATTTAGTTATTTTTTTCTTTTGCTCATTAAAGGGGCCATTCCCTGATGATTTCTTAAAGAGGCCTAGTCACTGAATGGGCATTGCCTCCCTCTAAGTGAGCACCTGAAAAGGCCAAGGTCTCCCATGGCATCTGGGCCATCTCCAGTCATCCTGAACCCAGGTGGCTCTGGAGGAGCAGTGAGGCTGGTGACCTGCACAGCCCTCCCTCACTCAGAACAGTCAAGTGCAGGTCATGGCTTTTACTTCCCTGATATCCTGGTCCTCTTCGCGATGAAGGACAAATACGAGAACCTCTTACTGCATTTCTTCATTTGAAAGTGGAGCTTCTTCAGAACAAAGTGATTTCCCTCCCTCTTCAGGAAATGAATGATGGGAATAACGGGCATTTAATTTAGAAGGGGATGTCTTAGGAAGGAGGTGATGGTAATTATGCTTCAGATATTTAAAGTCTACTATGTAGGGTAGGGATTATGGGGCTGTTGTGATTTAGAAAATGGAATTAGAGGCAGTGGAATTCGTGCTGTCAAATATGATTTGGGTTCAGTTATGAAGGAAAACATGATGGGGCAATTAAAGGTAGAAAGTATTGTTTTTAAGAATGGCATCTCTTAATCTTAGGAAGTACTCAAGAAGCTAGATGACCGTTTGAACACTTGGAGAGTCTTTCTCTGGGTAGGAGGCTGTGCTAGATAACCTAAAATGCTTTGATAATCTGCCTTGAATTTTTATGGTTACTGCTCTCCTGGGCTCCCCATGAGCTTATCTGAGTAGACCTTTGGCTGCTCTCCACACTAGAGCATTTCATCTTCCTTGTCGTTAGATGGCACTTGAGCTCACTATTCAGCAGCTTCACTGATCTACAGTAGTTTTTTTATTGTCATAAGTGCCTGTATGAAAGATAGCTTATCAAAGAGGTTTCAAAAATGTGAATCCAGTCTCTTAACTAGATAATCAGATCAAATAAAAAACTTTGAATATTGTACTAAAATAGAATCAGAAAAATATAGGTAAAATAAAAAGTTTTTTTGTAGGAATCCTAAGAATAAAGTTATGTTCTAAATCTTAAATTATTGTACCTATTGATTATGTAAATGGTTTTGAAGTAATAGGTCAAATTATGTTGATATAGATAACTCTCCACGACTAATCTTGATTAGCTCTTTATTGTGGTGAATGTATTTGTTTTGTTTTCCCCAGAATTGAGGAGGAGCTTTGGGGGAGGGGATTTGATTTGAACACCCCATCTCTTTAAGAAATCATTCAAGAAAAGTTAAATGGATATTTTTCCTCGTGTCTCTCTCTGTAAGCTAAAGTACACAGAAGTATTTCTCTGTAGAATCTAAATGTTTGCAGGCCTCTCTATTGAAGAGCATTTGGAAGAGCAAATCTCCTATATTTGCTTCTCATTCTTTTGTCCTCCACCCCAGGAAGAGAAAATATCCAATTTATTTGAAGGGAAAAAAGTATCACAAAAGGGCAGTCTGTGAGGGGTACCTGGATGCTTATGTGCCAGCCTTAGGAGCTCTTTCTTTCCCACCACAACCTCCTTCATGCCATCTACTTGATTGAGTTGCAGCTAGGACTTTCACTGAGTAGAGACCCCAAGAAATAAACTTGATTATTAGTGATTTTAGCACTGAATAAACAAAATGGGGGCAAGTATTCGCAAGTGGGCACTGCATATCTTCTGATTAATAATCAAGTTTAAAACTCTGAATAACATGTTACCTTAGATGTTAATTTCAGTTTTGCTATGAGACAAAAGGTAATTAGTACAGAATTATTATCACTGTGTTTTAACCCTGCAGTTCAAATTTTTCTGCCTGTCATTTCATGTTTATCTCAATTTTTTTAATAGGTTGATTCCTGTATTAGTGAATGGCATGAAGTACTCAGAAATAGATATTATTCTACTTAAGGTAACAAAATCAGACTATTTGTGTGTGGGGAAATGCTATCTTTATAATCACATATTAAGGCAGTGGGTTTGAAAAAGAATACTTAAGTTGATGAGTATAAAAATATTTTAAATAGAGCTGCTTAGTTTTTTAAAAACTAAAACTTTTAAATTTTTTTTAGTTTTTGCATAAGCTTATACACAATAAAAGTTTAATACTTGCCTCTTTTCTCTTTAGTCTATTTATCTGTAGTCTCAACAATTTTGATCTGTCAGATATATTCACAAATTAAGCTAATTTATAATTTACACTTTGGTGGCTGCAGACTCCACATTATACTAATTTAGAAATGGGATGCTTGTACATACTCTCCTTGGTAATATTCTCTCAGTCATGGTGCTTTTTCAGGGTTCAAAAGTGTATTAAACAGAATGTGAGATGGAAAAATTAGGGAGCACTTATTTGTATTTGTGTAATATACAAGTAGTCTCAGTTTCCCCCGTAGGATATTCCTAGAAATATTTCTAGGTAGAAGGAATGGGCTTATAAGGATAGTGAAAAAAGTTGAGGTGAGGTAAAGTGAATAGGATAGCAGATGAGTCATCAAAAGAGAACTCCCAGAGGACTCAGGGCAGGTCCAATCTTTTTTGTTTTGTGGCTTTATTTGCCAAGTGTCCTTTACTTGCTTTTCTGTTTTATGTTCCAATTGCTATTTTGTTTTCTTGGGTTGTTTTCAAAAACACAAATTTTCCATCTGCTTTCCCTTCTAGCCCTTCCTTTAGCATCTCTTTTAAACTATGGAATTAAAAAAAAAATACCAACAGACTAATTCAAAGGCTTTATTTTTTTCCCTCCAACATCTTTCCAGGACAGGGTGGTCCTGTGTTGATTGCACCAGCGTCATTTGTTCTCTGTGTTGAAATTAGTATATTCAATTTCTTATTAGCATCGTATTAATTGGAACTCTTGCCACTGTAATCCTTTTATATTAAAATCTGTGCTTAGTTGTAAGATCACAACAAAGCAAATATATTTTACAGAGTAAGTGTCCCCAAAACTCACTTTTTTGAGCTTGAAAATTAGGTTTCTTACCATATCCAGAGTATCAGAACAATGGATTGGGTTCCCACCCTGGTGTTGCCCCTTTACAAAGAAAGCACAGGCAGTGCCGTTCTTATTTTGGTCGTTGCTTTTCCTCCAAATAGAAATATCAGTTAGGACCACAGAGGAATAATTTTTGCAATAGCCTTTCTACTCTTGTAATATCCCCAAGCTGATTTAACTACTTAAAACCTGGGAGGAGAGATAGAGAATTTATGAATCATCATAGAAGGGTTAGATTATTCATTGTTATGAAGTTAAGAATATTTTATTGTAAGGTGGTTATTTAAAATGTGATGGTCTCTACATAAACACACATACATTTTGTAACATTTTTTGCTAGAATATTTGATTATTTAAATTAGGAATTCTTACCTCTTTTTTGCCATGGGCTCCTTTGACATTTTGCTGAAACCAAACCTATGAATCCCACCCTCCCCTTCAGAGTATTTTTAAATGAGTAAAAAAATATCAAAAGTGTGTTTTGCTTGAGGTTACATTTATGTATTTTTTATTTTGGTTGTTAATCGTTAAAATAAAATGCTTACTGAGCACATTCAGCTGTTTGAATGGTGTGAATCCACCAAGTAAGTGGGTAGCAAATGGGAAATACAGGTGTTCTCAAGGTAGTTTTAAATGAATATTTTGGTGAAGTGTGAAGTCGCCCCCACCACCACCAAAAAAAATGAAACCTGCTTCTCTGCCAAGTAACTAGAAGGCACAGTCACAGCCTTTCTGGAAATGGATGCATAATATGTAAATCAGTGAAGAAACGATAAATAAAATAGTACAGGTTTCACTTGTTCTGAGGTGTCTTAGCTCATGAGCACTGTTCTTGAAGAGATGCCATTTGTGTTGTTTGGCAAAATAGGGTGATGTTGAAGAAGATGAAGCTATACCCGATAGCGAACAAGATATAAGGCCTCGTTTCCATCGCTCACGGACCGTGGCTCAGCAGCACGATGAGGATGGGATCGAGGAAGAGGAAGATGATGATGATGAGCTTGATGACGACGATACAATATCTGACTGGAATCTAAGTAAGACAGAAAATGCAACTTTCATGTAGTAGCTGCTCAATTAAAGCACTTTATAAATCACAAAGCACTTTCTTCACAATAATCCTGTGAGATATTTCAGATGTCCCAATTTTACAAAGGAAAAATTGACGATCGGGGAAATTAAATAATCTGTTTAGTTGCCAGAGCAGCTAAAACCAGTAATACTTGAATTTAAGACATTATGGAATATCAAATAAAATTACTTATATCAGTATGAATGTAGGCTTTGTTTACCTGCAGCTCTGACTTGTGTTATCTTTAAGGATGTAGACATGTTGACTTTTTTTGAGATAATGTACAATCCATAAGTATTTTTTCATTATTCTATTGAATCTGAATAAAAACTGGGAAATAGGGAGATTTGTCACTGAATATTTTTGAGGTTTTGTAAAGCAGGGTATTCCCATTTGACTAAACAGGAAATTGAAGCATGGAGCTGGATTTATAGTTGTGTGGCTATAGTTGGTTGCATTGTAATTAGATTCCATGCCTCAAAAAAAAAATTATAGATTAACATTGTACATTTAACAGGTTTTGCTGTAGCATGTTTTGTTATTCATTTACCTTTAAAACTACAGTATATGCTTAGCCTGTTTTATCCTTTTGTTGGGGATTTATTTTTCTTAATATCAGTGCTCCATCTAGTTGCTTAGTGTTAATAAGCTTTAGGGGGGTTGAAAATGAATAATAGTGTTTCTGCTTTGCCAATATATTTAGATACTCATATTCTGAACATTTGATTAGGGCAGCACTTGTTCATTTACAATTTGCCATTTGCATCCAGTATTTTTGCATAGAAATCACAGGGGGGGGAATCTCTCCCCAGTTAGAGTTCAGCTAATTGCTTGTGTAAAAGAGTTAAGACCTTTTTTGTGTAATGACCTTCGTGTGTTATGTGCTGTGCTAGCTTCACCCAGTAGAAAGCATATTAGATTTGGGAACTCTTCATAATTAGTAGATTGTCCCAAGGTGCTTTCGTGTTATTTAATGGCTCGCTCTCTCTCTGGAACAATGTCATGTATGAAGTAATGCCTTTTTTTAAGCCACTAATTTTAGTCAGGAAAATTTGTAGGTGTTACTGAGTAACTAAACTTAAAACGTTCTTTTAGGAAAGTGTTCTGCTGCGGCTCTAGATGTCCTGGCAAATGTGTTTCGTGATGAACTTTTGCCACATATTTTGCCCCTCTTGAAAGAATTGCTTTTTCATCCTGAATGGGTAGTTAAAGAATCAGGCATCTTAGTCTTAGGAGCAATTGCTGAAGGTAAGTAAGTCTTGATTTTTAATCTTTAATAAACTCACCTCATAAGATTGTAAGTTTTCTTAAAGGAATTATTATACCAAGAATAGTATTAACCTTATACCAAAGAAAGAACTACAGAATATTTTTGTTTTCTTTCAAATTATAATGCCTTCCTGTTTTTACACCAGTTGTTTCCCAGTACGTTTCCCCCTCTCAATTGAACTTCTCCTTGTAATGAAGAGAAAAAAAACAACTTTGAGCACAAGCTGTGAATATAGCCATTCTGACCTTCATAAGATTACATGCCTGGACCCACATCTTTCTTTAGAGAGAAGCATAGCACACTGTATTATCACTTTTTAAATAATGTAATGGAAGTATTTTATTACACTGTGGTTAACAAACAGGACCCCCAGTAGTTTGGTGCTGTCGTCAGTGTGGCCTCAACGATGCATAACAAAACCCTTCCATGCCCACATATCTACTCAGTTCTCATCTGTGGGCTAGTGGATAGGGTGCTGAGTTTGGAGCTGCAAAGGCTTGGGCTCATTAGCTGTGTTGCCTGGACAAGTCTCTCAAACTGTGTTCCTCATCTGTAAAATGAAGGGGTTGTACTCAATTCTAGGGTCTGTTCCAATTCTAAATCTTGATTCCATGGTCTTTCCATAAATTTGCCACAAAGTAGCCCTTCTACATGGGGAGGTCCTCATGTCCTCTTCCTGTTAGGTAAATACCATTGGAGCACAATTGGTTATCCCTTGTGCTCTCCATGTGACCATCCATGATTGTTTCCCATTGTAAATTTTTTGATAACATCTTTTCCATTTTCCTATGTAATTTCTTATTAGTAATGCATTATAGTCTACCATTTCTGCCTTTCCGTCACCCTTGGTATGGTTTTCAATTTAAGTTCTTAGGATACCAGAATATTTTGTGACTCTTAACTGTACATCACCAGAAGAATACTGATGTTAAAAACTTAGGACTAATACTGTAGTATACCTGAACTACTGTATTATAATGGAGTTCTATTCTGAACCATTTGACTTTTTCCATTGCGTAGTTAAGCTCTGCCCCACTCAGACCGAATCTTTCCACGTTTGCCACTGACCATTGCTTAGTGAATATGCTAATAAAGTGTCTAGTAGCTTTACCAGAAAAATAATTGGAGTACATGCCCTTTTATTGTTTGGTTAGTAATACATTTTCCAACAAATGATGACCATCACTCATCCTTTAATGAATGTCTTAGGTGTATGTTTATGTATATGTGTATGTGTGTGTGTGTGTAAATGTATATTTGCACATATATACATATAGTTAATGAGAAGTTAAAACCATTTTATGGACATTGTTAAATGGTTTTCATTTACTTACAGCAGAGAATGGGAGACATTTAGTCGATAACTTCATGGTTTCGTTTATTTCTTACAACATTAATTCTAGGTTAAATAACTATAGATTTCTCTTATCTCTACGTAGAATGCCTTCTCCTTCATCTGTTGACAAGTTGATGTTGATCACGTTTGAATTAAAATTTATTGAGGAAATAGTTTGATTTACTGAGCTTTTGTGATTTATTGTTTTGCACTTTGATATTCTTGTTTACAAAAGCCTCATAAAATTTTTGATGTTAACTTTAATTTGCTGGAGAACTGGATCCAAGATTTATATTTTTAAAGTATTATCAGAGTATAATATGGTGTTCTCAATATGAACTTGTTTGAAAAAATAGTACTACTAGTCACAAACATACTATTAGACCTTTAACTATTTTATAGGAAAACAGAATGAGAGATGAGGTGGTTTGGTGGGAAGTTAACAGTGGCTATCTCCCGAAGCCCTGTCATTGGCCCTCTTCATCCTCTGCCGTTTTGCTTGGGGGGGTCTCATCAGCTCCCATGAATTCAATTGCCACCTCTATGCTGATGGTTTTCAGAACTGCTTATGTATCCCTAATATCCATCTCCCATCTCGAGCTGCTTAAAACTCTCAACATGTCCAAAAATGAACTAACCTTTTCCCCATGTCCTCCTCCCCTTTCTAACTTTTAATGTTGAGGGTATTACTATCCTTCCAATGACTCAGGCTCCTAGTGTAGATAGCATCCTCTTCTCCTCACTCTCACCGCTTCCCATCCAGTCTATGGCCAAATCTTTGGGATTCTTTATAGCATCTCTTACATAGGCCCCCTTTTCTCTTGACATTTCCAACACTCAAGTTGATGCCTTTAACTCATGCCTGAACTGTTATAATGTAAGAGCCTGCTGGTTGGTCTCTCTGCCTCAAGTCTCTGTCCTTTACTCAGTTGTTAAATTGATCTTCATGAATCGAATATCTAACCGTAATACTTCCTCCACCACCCCATTCGATAAACTTGCAGTGGCTCTCTATTAACCAGGATCAAATATAAAGCCCTCCGTTTGGTCTTAAAGATCTTTGTAACCCAACTTCTTCCTATCTTTCTACCTTTCCACTCTTCTTACCTTACTATATATTTTCCAATCCAATGAAAATGATCTATTCTTAAACAAGACATCTATCTTCCAACTCCATTTTCCTGGCTGTTCTCTCTACCTTAATTCTCTCCCTTTTCATCTCTGCCATGACTTCCCTCACTTCCTTCAAGTCAGAGCTAAAATTCCACCTTGTATAAGGAACATTTGTGACTCCTTTTATTGCTTCCTGCCTTCCCACTGTTAATAATCTTCACCTAATCTTGTTGGAGATGAACTTGTTAATATATAGTAATGTACATGTCTGCCCCATTGGACTCTGATGTTGAGAGCCAGGGACTATTTTTGCCTGTCTCTGTATCCCCAGTGCTTAGTGCAATGCCTGGCACGTAGTAGTACTTAAATACTTGTTGATATGAAGAGTCAACACAAATTTTGTTTTAAATAAATTTTCATTAAAAAATAAAATTAATCTTGTTAGGTAATTGCATACTAAGAATTAACAGCATGTATTTTGCATTCATTAGCTGGAAGTAAGTTATAATAAACTTATCTTTAGGCAGATAACGTGTAATATTTAAATTGGTGCTTTCCCCCTATTTTTAGAATTCATGTTAAAGGAATTCATGTCTTGTTGCTCTGAGACTGAAGTTAAAGCAATAGGTTCCATTTCTCAAGGTCCAAAGGATCATAGACACTTTTTTTTTGTATTTGCAGTTTTTGTTGTGTTGAATACTGCTTTGAAGGGAGAACATGGGGCTAAGCTTGGATGTCATCTGTTCCACAGATGATTTTGCTCTAATGTTATTTGCATCTCTGCTGTTCAACTAACCCTTTCCAAATGGGAAGTAGCTTTTGTCAGGTTTATTTTAAAAGTTTGTAATTTCTTCTTCCTTGTTTTTGTTTGTTTTTTGTTTTTTCAGGTTGTATGCAGGGTATGATACCATATCTGCCTGAACTCATCCCTCACCTTATTCAGTGCCTCTCTGATAAAAAGGCTCTTGTACGTTCTATTACATGCTGGACTCTTAGCCGCTATGCACACTGGGTAGTTAGCCAGCCCCCAGACACGTACTTGAAGCCATTAATGACAGAATTACTTAAACGTATTCTAGATAGCAACAAGAGAGTACAAGAAGCTGCCTGCAGGTAGGCTATCCTCTTAAATCACAAATAACTCACATTTTCCTTTGGTGCTTTGGTCATTGGTTAAACTTTGTAGCATCTCTTAAGGTTCCTTCCAGGTCATAAACCCGATAGACTGAGATAACTTAGCAGTCATTTTAATCAGATTAATAAATTTCAGTTTGCAAAGCACTTTTTGAATGTTATGTTTGAAATCTATTTTCTTACTGCCCTGTTTACATGTTTTCCTTGATGATAAAACTTTAGAAAGCTATCTAACAGGTCTGTTTATAAGAAATTTGCATTACTTATTTTTACTGTTTAGCTTTTTGGGAAAATTTTTGGTTTGGATAAAATTGGCTGACAATTTGGTAGTATCTCCCTAGGAATCGAGGAAACAGAAAGGAACTTAATTTAAAGTTTGGGGGGGGTTTTGTTTTGCTTTTTTTTTTAAACAGTCATATTCCACACCTTCAGATTTTTCCTTACTGCCTATAGTAGGCCTTCTAGTAGTTTTCAAAATTTGGGCTTGCCACAAAAATAATAGCCCCAAACTTAGGTTCATGTTTCTCATTGTTTCTCTTTCCCCACTGCATAGCATATGTGCACACAACTACCTAGTGACACAAGTAAGAAAACTAAAGAGAGAATGAGCCCCCATCTAGAACTTCCCAAAGATGACAGTAGTGATGGAAGGTAAAAAGTTAGGACCTTGTTTTAATACCACTTACCTTGATTGTATGTAGGCTAGTTTCTAGGAGACATTGTTACATCTAGCTTCTAATATTTATAGGAATACTTTTATTCCATTTTTCCATTCCTCCAGGTGGATTTTCCTTTCACCAAGAGATCACACCTATCTGTCCAGTGATTACATAGTACCTTCATCTCAGCTACTAGCCTTATGTAAATAAGTGTTTGAACCTTCTGTTTTTAGAATTACTTTACAGGCTGAGATTTAGGGATGTTCGTATCTTGAGCATATGCCCTTTACATAAATATTCTACTTTTCTGGAATACACTTAACATATTTTGGAGTCCTTATTTCTGGTTGTAATTTCTACAACCCAATATTCTTTCATAGCCTAGCAAAAAAAGTTTTCACTCTTGCTTCATTTAAATTTAAATTAGCAGTGGCTAAAATGATTAGGGGGTGATGAACGTAGTAGAAATAAGCAGAATATTAAATGTGTAAAGAAAAGGTATTGTAAGTTTTTAACGATTCCTCAATTAAAATTTTTTTCTGGAGGGTATTTTGATACAAAGTGAATTGGTAAAACAGTGTACTGGTAGGCATTCTCTGTAGCACCAATATTATGAGACATTATTTAGTTAGAGGACTTAGAGTAAGACTTGATAAATAGACTTGACCTGATCAAATCATTCGGTTGCTCCTATGTGACAAATACATTCCTCATTTGCCCATCTGAGTCTGCCACCTCTTTGCCCAGGTGTGTTTGGCCCAAGATCCTCCGGAGCCATGACTGTTTGTTTCATTAAATGAATGTCTTTCATTGTTGTTTTGGCTTTGTGTAAATCGTTCCTTGTTCTGTTAGTCTCACTGCGTCTGTTCACACAGCCCTCCCGTGATTCTCCGAATTCTTCATATTTGTGGTCTCTTAAGGCACCATGATACTCCATCGTGCTAGTACATCGCCGTTTGTTCAGCGACTCTCTGGCACTAGGCCACCGCTATTGTTTCTCGTTCCTTTATGTTAGAGTTGTTTGTGAAGGACTAGGTTGTGACAGCTTTATTTCATTGTGTTGTGTAATCCCAAGGTCTGATGTGTAGATCTGCCAGTAACAATGGGCTAAGTGGTACCAACCAGGCAAGCCTGTGATTGGATCAGTAGATGAGAATGGGAAGTTGAGATAGTTTTTGTTTGTTTTCTTTTAAAAAGCCTTTCTGGGTGTTGGGCTATAGAGTGCTTGTAGAAATAATGACGTATAACATGTCACAATGTACCTGTCCCTGTTATAAATTGTGTTTAGTTTAATAACCAATTCTCTCTTTTTTTAACAAAAAATTCTTAGTGCCTTTGCTACCCTGGAAGAGGAGGCTTGTACAGAACTTGTTCCCTACCTTGCTTATATACTTGACACCCTGGTCTTCGCATTTAGTAAATACCAGCATAAGAATCTGCTCATCCTTTATGATGCCATAGGAACCTTAGCGGATTCCGTAGGGCACCATTTAAATAAACCGGTAAGTATATCTCTCACATTTTTAAGAGAAGGACACACAGCTTAGCTGGATTACGAGTGCAGTGTAGCATTGTGCAGATGAGTGTTTTTAATTATGTGCATCTATAGTATGGATAGGTTTTTTTTTTGTCATAAGGCATTTCAGCTGAGTTTAGTGTTTGACTTTCACGGGCACATCCTGCACATGCACTTTTACCTGCACATGCACTTTTACAGTTAGCTGTCCACTGTAAAAGGCAAACACTGAACTCAGCTGGAATGCCTTTGACATTTACAATTGCACCATTGAAATGACTTCATTTCCTGTTCAAGTTAGGTCATTACAAATTTTAAAGGACTTTACAATTTAATACACATATTACAAATTTATCCAAATTTATTACAAATAAATACAAAATGTAAAGGGATTTAAAGTTACTTTAGTAAGTTTAGTTAATTAACACTACTGCCTGTTGGGGGAGGGGATCAGAATTGTGTTATAATTAGAAGACATGTAAGTGACACAGAGCACAAGCAAGAACATCAGAGAGTGTTGGGCTTAGGAGGTGGGGGAGAAGAGGGGGATGCCTTATGCCAGGCACTGTGTTAAGCTCTTTTACAAATATAATCGCATTTTGTCCTTACAACCATGTAATAGCATATAGCTATTGTTATTCCTGTTTTACAGTTGAGGAAACTGAGACAAATTAAGGTTAAGTGGGATGCCTAGGTCCACACAGCTAATAAGCTTTTGATGCCAGATTTGAACTCAGGTCTTCCTGATTCCAGGCCCAGTACTTTATCCACTGTACTGCCAATTGCTTGAATAGGGAACACTTGGATTCCAATCCTGCCTCTAATACCTCAGCTGATAAAAGAAGCATTTATCAAGTCCCTGTTGTGTGCCAGGCATTGGGGATACAGAGAGAAGAGCAGAGCAGGTGTCTGTATTTGATGAGCTCACATTCCTTCCAGGGAGACAACATGTATGTAACAACAGTGTGTGTAATGTGTATGTAAAAACACTATATAAAACAGTATATGTGTCTATATGCACACATGTATGTAACAACTTGTGTATATGCACACACATATATACACACATATAAATAAGCACATAGAAAAACATACAAATTAAATAGAAGAAACTTTTAGGAGTGGGAATGCCACCAGCTAGGGGGACCAGAGGAAGCTTTCATGGAGATGGCTGAGTCTTGAAGGAAAACAAGCATTTCAAGAGGTAAAATTGAGGCAGGAAGGCATCCCAATAAAGGCATTCCAATCATAGGGAACAGCCAGTTCAAAAACATAAGAGACAGAAAGTGGAGTGTGGTGTGTGAAAAATGTCAAGAAGGCCATTCTGGCTAGACTGTAGTATGTGTATAAAGATAAATAATATATAGTAAGATGGAAAGGTAGATTGGGGCTAGGTTATAGAAAGTATTCAGTGGCCCTAAGAGGACTTTTTATTTGATCCTACAGATAAAAGGGAATTTGTTGAGTAAGAGAGTGGAATATATTTCAGGAAAATCTGTTTTGACAGCTATGTGAGGAAAGGGTAATAACTATAGGGGGATTGCAATAGTCTAGGCAAAACATGAAAATGGCTTAAGTTTGGGTGATAGCCATGTGAGCAGAGAGAAGTGGTTGGATAGGAGAGGTGCTGTAGAGGTAGAAGTATTCGTATACAGCACATTGAATATGTGGGCTAAGGGAGAACCAGGAATGGAGTCTCAGGTTTTATAAACATGGCATATTGGAAAGATAGTATTCTTGATTGAAAGAAGGTCTGGAAAAGGGATGAATGCTGAGGGTGTTTTTGTTTGTATTTTTTTTTTTAAACTCTCTAGGATGTTCTCTGGGATATTCATTTTAAATTATCTAATAGGCAGATGGTGATGTGCAAAGGTTGTTCAGGATAGACTGGGGCTGATTGTATGTATCTGGGAACATCTTCATAAATAAGCATTTGGTGTGCCCTCATGGTTAGGATTGGGATATCCTTAGTGTATCCTTATTTTAACAAGTGCCATCCTATGACATGGCCACCCAGGTTCTTTGTCCTGACATAGAATATGCAAGAGCACATTTGAAACCCAACTGGAGCTGGTCAGCTCTGGTAGGACTGTAGACTGACTTGAGTGAGAGGCTCTTGAATTTTGGCATGTATATTTTTCTAAGAAAACTGACATCCTTTGCAGATGTACCACTTAGAGTAAGCCGACCACAGGAGTCTTAATATATACCCTTTATGAGGAACCTAGTTAAGAGCAAACAAAAAGATTATTAAATTTCCTCACAGAAACGTCAAGTATTTCTGCCTACATTTGTTTCCCACCTTTGAGAGAAGAAGCTTAGTTTGACCAAAAATGTATCCAGTGCAAGTTGTGGTGAGAGCTGATATTGCTAGGAGTCTCTAAAGCACCCACCTCAAAAAATGTTATACTCACTTTTCATTGCTCTCTTGTTTAAATTATTTTAGATAGAATCTTTGAGAATTTGGGCATCTGGACCTGTACTGTTTGGCTTGGCTTCTTTTTTGCTATCTACAGTTAAATGAGGGACATCTTATAACGCATCATTATATAATACGTTAAGCCTTTTTTACTTTAATTTCATTTTAAGATTATCTCACCGTGGTTTTAGAATGTTAGTTTCAGATTATGTGTTAATTTTAAAGCACTATGCCATAATGGCCATGCTATGTCATAGATTGAGTCCCTGTCTTCCCCAGCCCCCATTGTGTCAGGTAAGAAAAACATACAGCTAGGTGATCCATGATTGAGAATTAAGGTAACATGTAATTTCGCTTTAATTTGGATTTGGAATCATGGGTCCTGTCACCTTGCATTTCAGTTCCCTCATTAATATGAGGTAGATTCAATCCCCTCCTATTCAGTCTGTCTCTGAATCTTATGCAGGGATTCTTAAACTTGTTCCACTTGAGACTCCCTCAGTACTTTTAGACTGTCAGTTACAACCCCATATGGGGCCATGACCCACAGTTTAAGAATCGCTGATCTGATGGATTCAGTTACCTTTTAAAGTCACCCTTAAGTCCTGTTTCACAAAGCATTTCTCTCTGTCACTTTTAAGGTGAGCGTTTCAAATAGTAAGTGTCCCATTTTACAGAAGACCTAAGGGTTAGAGATATGAAATAGATTTGCTCTCAGTCCCACAGTGCTTGTCAGCCATGACTTGAACTGCTATCTCTTCTGACTTCATGCCCGGTGACCTTTCCATCACACCATGCTACCTCTTCAGCAGTGAAGTTGGGAAACATATTGTTATTTCCCTTAAGGAATCTAAGGGAGGTTTGTATTGTGAGAACACATCAGTAGTTTGTTAAAAACTAAGATTCTTTTTATCCCAAACTGTGGAGATGTGTATGTATGCTGGTCTTCAGAAAGACCTGTCAAACTTGTAAAGAATCCTTTAAAAGTAAAACAGGGTTAGATGTCTTATTAAGGGCAATTGCTCTTCCTTGATTTTCCCAGAATTGATTCATTTCATCATAGAACTGTCCTTTTTTCTAAAAAAAATAATGTCTTTTTTTCCCATGTTAAATAGGAATATATACAGATGCTAATGCCTCCACTAATCCAAAAATGGAACATGCTGAAAGATGAAGATAAAGATCTCTTTCCTTTACTTGAGGTAAAATCATTTGGAGGGGCATTGTCAAACTCAAATACAAAGGGGGCCACTAAACTATACATAAGGATCCCTGTGGACTGCATCTTTACTTAAAAACATACATACACAAGTTAATGTTATGTTATATTGTATTTTTATTTATTTTGTTAACTATTTCCCGGTTGCATTTTAATCTGTTCCATGTTGCACTCAGAAGTGTTGCAGGTTGTATGTTTGAAACTTCTGATTTCAAGGATGATGAAGTACAAAATGTTTATTATCATCCAAGTTTTAGCTGTATTTGTGATAACTACATGTACAGTGTATGCTTTGATCTAATATTTGTATTAGCTTTGTTATTCCTTCTCTTGATGGTTCAGTCCTAAGTCTGCCAGTTGCAATGATCAAAGGGATTTTTTTTCTGAGTTGCCAACCTCCTGGTGATGTTCCCCTGAGTATTTAGCTAGTCTGGTCTTTGAGTAACAGATGATGTACTTCGTTATGATTCCCTCTTACCTAAGTGTGACCTTAGATGTTGTGCCTTTCTTGTAACAAGGCCTTTGGTTGCTGCCCTTGCAATGGGATATTGGAATAGAATATAAGTGATTTCAAACTAGAAGAATTTTAAAATTGTACCAGTTGAAATACTGACATAAAGCATGATCTTCTTGCATTTGTAATATTACATGGGATGTAGCTTCAACTCTTAAAATAATGTAATACTGTCCCAGAGGACCAGGCACGTAGTTAAGTGTGCAATAAATTGTTGAGATGAGGGAAGTGCCTGCAATGATGACTTCATATGTCTGTGAATTGACAGCTCTTTATTAGATACGTGTGTGGAGAACTGGAAAATAGTGTAGGCTCTAGAATGCAAAAAGATCTTGATAGGGGCTACTTAAGCTTTCTAAAAGGGTACTGGAAAAGAGGACCAGAAAAATGTGACTACATTCTTACTTATTATAAACTTTCTTATTTATAAACAAGTGGCAGCTGGAAGCATGGCTATTCTGGGGTAAGCTTGACTTGGGCCCATCCCCTGGTAATTTATGTTTAATCTTGAGACAAATTGAACAGGAGAATTACTCAGGCATAGCAGAAAGCTATTCCAAAAGGATGTGTGCTGAGGACATGGTGAGTCAATGGAGCAGCTCCCTTGCCTGTGTTTCCCATCATGGTCTATTAATCATCAGTACCACATGGAGTTCTTCCTGGACATTTTATACTGCGGTGACCAAGGAGTGATGTCAACAGCCTGAGCTTTTAGTCCCCTGAGCCATTGAGAATGGTTTCAGTATTTTTTAAGGAAAAACTAGCCTTAATAATTGGGATCTTTAAGGTCTCTTCCAGTTCTAAATCTATAATCCGAGGACCCTAGATAACAGGTTTTAAGATTAGAAATGATTTGTCAGAAATCCTTAAGAGGGTTAATTTGGTGTAGAAAATTTTTTTAATTGCTAAGATTATAGTTAGAAGTAGAATTAGAAAATATGAAAGATAGGATTTGTAGAAATTTGAGGCCACTGCTAAGGAGGAAGAAAAGTATGCCCAAGAACAACACCCTCAGAGTAGACTGAGGATTTTATCTCTTTGCTGCTTCCCCAGCTCGGCACTGACGTAGCGTGTGTGGTAGGTTGGAGTCAGGTGTGGAAAGTAGGAAGAGGCTGGTAGAGGTGCCACTCTGTCCAGACATAGGGTTTGTATGGTGATTCTTCCCTTGGAACTAGAATCCATTTCAGAAACCATTGTTCTGGACCACTCGTATGCAGGGAATGAATCTGGCTAAAATACAGGTTAGAAGTTGGTGACTTTTCAGCTGTAGTGTCAGCTTTGCTTTTGGGGTCAGGGGAGTAGAGAAGGAGTGACAGCAAAAATATTGACTTCTAGTACATGATGAAAAATGTTAAATGACATTTGAATGAATGCAAAAAAAAAGTGCATGAAGGCTTATTATATATCAAGTGTTAAAGGTTAGGGATACAAATAGAAAAGATTCCTGCCCTCCAGAAGCTTACATTTTAATAGAGAAAGATAAAGATGTAGGTGGGCTAGCCAGGGGAGGAGACAGTAAGTGTGGAGCCATAGGGCCCTTCCTTTCCAGCAATGCAGCATTGATTTGATTGCTGTTCCCAGAGCTTAGAGGTTTAACAAAGATGGTTAGAGGGCGAGGGAGTGGTTCTTGGCTGAGCTAAATGTGAAGAACTCATCAAACAGAACCCCAAGGCTGGAGCTGGGTTGAGTAGGGATGGCATCAAGGTGCGTAAGAAAAAGGAAGTCAGGCTTGATGTAGCAGTTAGTGCGGTACTGATCCCAGGTGGAGAATCCAGCCATTAGCATTTAGCTGTACAAAATGTCATTTTGCCTTCTTGAATTGTGCTTTCAGAGGTCTTTGGCTCTCTTGAGTCTGACCAACAAAGCAGTCCCATACTTGACTCTTGTTTCAGTGCCTGTCTTCGGTTGCCACGGCCCTGCAGTCTGGCTTCCTTCCGTACTGTGAACCTGTGTATCAGCGTTGTGTGAACCTTGTCCAGAAGACCCTTGCACAAGCCATGGTATTTTCATTGTTTTTATTATAATTTCATGTTTTCTTAGCCTGCTAAATCCAGTCAGTTGTTAGCAGTAGGCATAGTCCATTTTAACATTTATCCTTTTTCTTGAATGTTTTAAAGTATTCATTTTAAAACCATTTTTTAAAATTGCAGTTGCACAATGCTCAGCCCGATCAGTATGAGGCTCCTGATAAAGACTTCATGATTGTGGCTCTCGATTTACTCAGTGGCCTGGCTGAAGGGCTTGGAGGCAACATTGAGCAGCTGGTAGCTCGGAGCAACATCCTAACACTCATGTACCAATGCATGCAGGTAAGATTGTTTTTGTAATCCCATGTAGGGCATGCACTGTATTACTTGGCCATGAACGAAGAGGCTAACAAATTAAAACCAGTCCCAGGTCCAGTGGTGTTCTATGGGCTGCTCCCTATAATATTTTACATAAAGTAACCAGTTACTTTGATGTCTTTAATGACATGTAGTTTTCTGAATTGGAATGATAGCTTTTTTCTTTTCCTTTTTTGCAGGATAAAATGCCTGAAGTTCGACAGAGTTCTTTTGCTTTGTTAGGTGACTTGACAAAGGCATGCTTTCAGCATGTTAAACCTTGCATAGGTATGACTTTACCACCTCCCCACTTACCTGTCTAATGATAACATCACTAGCATTCAGCTTTCTTTAATGGATACTCTGTGGTGACAAATTGTCATATATATTATTTGATTACTTGCCTCCATCAAAATTTTGAGGATGTGTTTATGGAACACAAGAAAATATCAATATAAATTAATCACACTTTTGCACTTGTGCTTGTACATGAGAATATACAAATGGGGTAGGGGGAGAAAGAACATTAGACATCTAGCATTGCTTCTTCTTACTTAAGTGGCTGAGTTATAATTTACTGACCTTTCCAGAAACAAATTATTAAACAGTTATACAATTTTATAACTGAAATCAGCCCAGTTTCTGCTTCGCTTTCCCCACTACCCGTGCACTCCACTGTTGAGAATTCTTAAAAGATAAGGCATTTATAAATTTCACTAGTCTTTAAAGCTCAAAGGGGATAGCTGATTTTGGAGTAATAGGAAGGGGCCCATAAATGATTAAATAATCAGATGTGCCTTTTGTAGGTGAATGAATGAGATAAGAAAAGAAAAACATGCCAAGCATTGTGTTTTTTAAAATGTGTACAGTGTTACAAATTGAATTATACTTTTAAAAGCTCTATCTCTCACCAGTTCAAGTGCTGGATTTTTGTTTGAAGTATTTGTAAATTATTTTGTAAAAAAGTTGGATCTTACATTATAATAACTCCTATTATAGGTTCCTCCCCCTCATGACTCCTAGCATGATAAAAACCATGCTTTAAATAAAGTCTGGTAAATCTTTTTTAAATGACCTAGCAAGAAAAGGAAATTTTTAAGTCATATCTGTAGTTTTGGCTTCCTGTGAGGAGGCACATATGACATAGAGGTAGCTATTTTAATTCAGAGAAACATATCAGTATTTCTAAAAATCTAAAATATCTTTTGCCCCAAAAGAATATATATTATATGATAATGCATATTCTTTTAACAACTTCAGTTAGTAGATGGTGGCATTCTAGTGTAGCATCCAATCTGTTTTGTTTCCCCTAGGTCAATTTACACATAGTTTTGGAGATGTTTTTTCTTTTCTTTGAACCAGAGTTCACTTATGGTAGATGTCTCAGTAAATACACAGTATCTTAAAAGATGTTGTTTTTTCTAGCTGATTTCATGCCAATATTGGGAACCAACCTAAATCCAGAATTTATTTCAGTCTGCAACAATGCTACATGGGCAATTGGAGAAATCTCAATTCAAATGGGTAAGACTTTTTCTTTTTTAGTAAGTGTTAAGATTTAAAATGAGCATTTTATTCTTTATATTTACTGTCAGATTAACATTAGCACTGCCAGATTTATCATAAACATGTTAACAAACATAAAATTGTGTCGCAGGATATATAACTAAGTGTTCCCTTTTTTATACAATTTCTTCCCTTTTTTTTTAAACTATCTAGGTATAGAGATGCAGCCTTATATTCCAATGGTGTTGCACCAGCTTGTAGAAATCATTAACAGGCCCAACACACCGAAGACGTTGTTAGAGAACACAGGTACCATATAACAGAGCTGTTGTGGTGAAGGGAAAATTAATTGCCTTTAAAATTCTTTTAAGTTGCTCAGAAAAACCATACCAATACTAACATTTGTCCAGCTTTTCAAAATAAATATTTGTTGGATCACCTGTATACAACAGGGTGGTTATTAATAAAGCTATATTCCTGAACCAGTATTGTAAAACTCTGAAGAACAGACAATTACAAATCCGTTTTCCTTGCTTCCTCTAATACATAGTGATATTTATAACTTAAAGAATGGCTCATGGTTGAATGATGCTGGAACCTCATGGGTTTTGTATTATACTGGTTTAGAAAATATATTGCACCTCTCTGTGTGTTTATATACATTAACTTTCTAAGTTTTGAGCCATATGAGCTGGACATATACATGGGAGGGTGGTATCTGAAAAGTTTGCAGAAATGTTCTCTCTCCTACTTTATTTCCCTGTGTCAAGGTTTATAACTTTGAGATAGATTGAGACATTAGCTGTGGCACTGCTTCTGACAGTGAATTTGTCGTTTCTAGCATGCACGTCTTGTATCTTCTCCAGTAACTGACTTCTCAGTGTGGACCTTAGCAGAGCTTTGTGGCCTTTGATTTATGGGAGTTGGTTTCCCTTTTGCATTTTCAGAGAGCATGTATGTCTGGTTTAAAGAGCACCTTCCATACTATAGGATGTAGTTGTAGTTTCGGTTTTTATCCATTAGGATTCTTGATAGTTTTTAGTAATAAATTCCAAAATGCTTTTCCATTCCTCTTTTCTGTGTACTGACCTGCGATTTGTGATTGTCTTTCTAAAGATTCCGTAGAAAGATTAGAATAAAATCTACTGTAATGGAAAAGGTTTGTTTTAAATTTGTTTTTAAAGTGTTGGAGTTAGTATGGAAGGAGATCTTTTAAAATTTTAAAAAGATCTGGTTGTTTGACTGCAATAGGTACTGAATCTTTTCACAGGGGAAACATTGCTGAAAAGGGGAAAAAAAGTCTTAAGTTTTTTCCTTTTTAAAATGCAGTACCTGTTATGAGACATTCATCCAGAGTTGAAGCATTTTACTATTATAAAATTATAGAAGTTTTCCTTTAAAGTAATTTATTTTAAAAAAAAAGCAACAAACCTTTGTTTTTAAATGTGAATGCATAACTGCAGATAAATGTTGAATGTGGTATACCTAAAGTTTTTTGTGGGATATCAGCTATTGAATCTATAGCAATACATCATGGAACATTAACTAACCTGTACTATAATTAAATTCGAAGTTGGATTAAAATGATGAAACCCAAGTACATAATCTCCATTGAAAATACAACTGAGAATGTTACTTACAGATTGCTCCATAGCATACCTCTTAATGCCAGAACTTTTTAATTGGAATAAGTTGTATACTAGAGGTAAAATGGATCTTTTAAACATTAATGACTTATCAAATCAGCAGGCATTAAGTGCCTGCTCTGAGGGAAGTGCTGTATCACATGCTATGGATACAAATAAAAAGAATGAAACAGTTTCATTACCATTTTGTCTTTTTATAAATCTAGATCTTTCCTGCAATTAGAAGTTACTGACTTTGCATTATTTTCAGTTTTATCAACATGAATTTTATAAAATTAAGAGGGAAGTGATAGTGATAGTTCAGATTTATATTACTTCACTACAACTCTCAAAGTTGGTAGCTCAAGTAGTATCCTGAAATGAGGAAGTTGAGCCTAATGGAGATACTAAGAGGAAACACAACTATTAAGTGCTGGAACTGAATTTTGAAACCAGATTTTCTGCTGTTCAAGTTCAGTGGTCTAAGATTAATTCTACAGTGCCTGTTTAACAAAATCATTTTTAAAAATAGTATATCCTGCACTGAACTTTTTAATAGAACATCATCTACTTTATTGCATGTTTCATTATGCCTGTTTAACGAGAATGTTGCGTAGTTTGTGTCTCTTGAACCGAGGTTTTCTTTCTCTGCTTCATATGAATCTGCTGGGTTTTAGTATTATCTGTGTAGTTTGCTTCAAGTAATCCTTAAACATTATCTTCCCCCCCCACCCTTTTTTTCTGAAATATTAACCTTTTGTGAGTTTTTGAGAGAACACCATTAAAGCACCTCATGGTTTGTTTTGTGTTTTTTTTTATGTATAAGTGTATTTATGTATGTATTTTTGATTTGTAGAATGCACCTCTCAATTGCAATTGTTTCATCTCATATTAAGAAAGCATTTATTTTCAGTGACTACATATTGTTGATTACTTTCCCATTTAAATTTTTAAAATTAAAAATTAGCATTTAGTTCATTATGTTATCCCTACTTTTCCACCATGCCTTTTATAATAAAAGCGAAAAATCAAACTGTACAGTAAAAATGCTTTTTAAAAATAGGTGGAACAGATTGGATTATAGTGAACTCTTGTTCACATTTTTTTATTAGAATTTTAATATTGCTTTAGATTAATATATGACCAGAAGTTTTTTGTTCCATGGAGAATTTTGCTGAAATGAGATTTGACTCATCACAGTAACTTCCTCTTCTGTTCAGTCCATGAGCACCTTCACACTTGAGGCTTGACTACTGATTTGGGCAGTTTAGAATTGGAGTGTGAAAGGAATTCATTTGTATAAAGACGTTCGGTGAGATGAAAGGACCAGATTTAAATTTTTAAAAATATACTTCACATGAGTCATGGTCCATTTAACATGAATGATTATGAAATAACTAAATTATTATGTAAATTTGCCTAAATTATGTAACTTAAAGAACTGCATTTACATGTCTTTCATTTTGATACCAAATTTTTAAAATATTTCCTAGTTTAAATCAAGTGGCCTCCAGCTTGGTCCTGGGTGGGAGAAGCAGAATTGCTTGTGTTTTTGGTGTTCTCTCAATCTTCCCAGTTTTTTTAATTCCTTTCGCTTTCTTTTTCCCCAAAGTATGCCACATACGTTGCTGCCCCTCGCTCGGGGTGGTGATAAACAGCGCTGGTGAGATCTTACGTTTATTATCATGCACAGACTCTGTTGGTTTCCGTTTCTGAGTTATTTGTTGTTTTTTCTTTATTTTTCTCCTCCCCCCTCATTTGCTCATGTCTTGGTTGGCGTTTGGTGGTGTGTAACCGTGATTGCGTTACCTTAGCAATAACAATTGGTCGTCTTGGTTACGTTTGTCCTCAAGAGGTGGCCCCCCTGCTACAGCAGTTTATAAGACCCTGGTGTGTATTATTCAATCTTTTTTTTAAATTCATTTTTTCTTCACTCTTTCTCTCTCTCTATCTCACTTTTAGATATATTTTCAGTTGGTTACAAAATCACAATCCTTAATCATTGCCAACCATGTGACTAATCTTGTCCTATCAGGTTTGTGAGTTTTTCAGTAGCATCGTCATGTATATTTATTTTATGTTGTGGCTAACGACTAATTGATGCATGGGATAAGATTGTCACATGCTTGCTGTGTTACAAGCTTGATTTATACCTACAGAGCATTTAAAAATCCTCCTGAACAGTATTGATGCATGCAGATGTAAAAAATTAGACTGCATTACATTACTTTAAAATTAATTTGAAAATTTGGATTGCATTAAGAAATAGATGTTTAGATTTGTGATGTATAGAAGTATTGTTTGCTTGCTGCTGTAAAATTTAAATATTTTTTACCATAAGTTGTACTGATATGTAGTTTACACTGTGGCAGTATATTCTATGTTCTGCTTCTTAAAATCTATAGCTTTCATAAACTAAAAAACCTATTAGTGGTGTTTAATGGAATACTTTTGTATTAACTCTTTAGACTAGTTTAATACTCTTCACGTGGCTGAAATTCAACAGTTGATGCACATCTAGTATAAAATCTGAATTCAGTCATCCATTTTTCACATAACTAATTTGTTACTAAGGAATAAGAATTTCATTTTTTAATTACTTGATCTTAAGTAGATACAGCAAAAGAATTACTATATATTATTATATATTATAAAAATATATCTTTTAACTTTCCAAGAAGTTTTTGAGTAGAATTCCATTAAATACTGTTAGGAATACAACAGAAACAATTTTTTACTGTATTACTAAAGCTCACTTCTACAATTTAATAGGTGTACTTCTCTGAGGAATATAAGGGACAACGAGGAAAAGGATTCAGCATTTCGTGGGATTTGTACTATGATCAGCGTCAACCCCAGTGGAGTGATCCAAGTAAGATGAATATTTAAACTTTCATTTTGGAACTAAAGCAAATAGATGGAAATTTATGGCAGATTAGGCCAGTACTTATGGCAAATGCAAACGGGGTCTTTGCGCTCCCTGTACGTGCAGGAATTTTCGTACCTTATGCTGTTTTCTGAGCGCTTAGTAAGTGAACAGCCCTGTGGGAGAATTCTGTCTGAGTACAAAGGGATGATGTCTCCTAAACTAACTTTGCACAGAGTTACTTACTGGAATCCAGAGTGTATTTCAAATTCAAGAAACAGCATACTCTTTTGAACATATAAGGGATTTCTTGTCACATGACTTTCCTTTATTTTGTATCAGGAAGTTAAAGAAATCTTTGAGTAGCAGAAAGGATTATGGCTTTATTTGTAGCTGTGGGACCATGCCACTCTTTAACTTATGTATGCCTAAACGTCTGTCAGACAGTAAAAGGTTTCCATTCCTTGATCTTCAGAGTACAGGAGAAGCATTTTTTAAGCTCTTATATGTGTCAGATACAAAGAAACATATAAGTAGTCTCTATCTTCAAGGAGCTTTTATTCTAACGGAGGAAACTTGTTTTTAGCAAAGGCAAGCATAAATAAAGAACAGAATCCCATTTGCTGAGTAATTACATAACAAATAAAATATATTGGAAAATATTCTTAATGTTGTCATTTCCAACTCTAGGGTTTGTGTTATTTTTGCTTTCTTTCTGCGTTTTCTGAGAAATGCACTCTGGAATGCAATTGCATTAATGATAATATTATTCCTTGCAAATTCTAGTCTCTCTTTTACACGGGCTGCTTCAAAAATACAAAGAAAAAGTATTAGACAAAATCGTTGGCTCAGCATAATTACAGACTGACTACTAACTCTGAAATGTTGCGCATTTTCATGTCTAAGGATTGCTCTCAATGGTTGTCTTCTGAATTTTATAGGCATTGTAATGTAAAGAATACTATATTGGGAGTCAGAAGAACTCCTGTTATAGGTGGTGCTCCTATTTTACCTAAAAAGGAAATAGCATTTAAATTAGTGGTATCAAAGAAATAGAAATGGATACCTGTGGGATCAGCATCTATATGGAGGGATGCATGCAGATGGAATCCAAGTGTTAAGGGGGTTGGGAGGGTAAGAAGGATCCAGATTATTTGGAGCTTTAAGTGTCAAGTAGTGAAGGTAATAGGGAGGTACCGGGGTTTGTAGATTGATATGGTCAGACCTATGTATGATTTGGGAAAATCACTGGCAAGTGAATGGAGGGTGGAATAGAGTGAGGACACAGAGCAGAAGGCTGGTGCAATAGCCTCTGTGTACCTGAGATGTTCTGAGGGGAAAGTACGTGGGATGAGGTGAGGCGTTAGGAATAGTACTGAGGCTGAGAGCCTGGGTAACTGAGAGGATAGTTGTGCCCTTGAGGGTCATAGGAAAGCTGGGAAGACTGAAGAGTTTGGAAGAGAAAGAAATGAATTATTTTGAACATGTTGGATTAAGATTTCCACAGGGACATGCAGTTGGAGGTGTCCAGAAGGCAACTGGTGATACATGACTAGCTGAGGAGAGAGGTTAGGGTTAGACTGGGGAGTCATCTGTGCACAGATATGAACCATGGTAGCTAATGAGGCAGAATAGAAGGGGAAAGGAGAGAGGGCCCAGGACGTAACCTTGGGGTACAGCCATAAGTAATGGTAAGACAGGTAAGGAAAAGAACCAGGAAGGCAATGTTAGAAAAGTGTAGGTGAGAGAATGCCCAGTAAGAAATATCAACAGTATCAGATAATTGAAAAGATCAGGAATAGCAAGGGTTGACGTAAAACCATTGGATTTGGCAGTTGACATGGCAGCAGTTGCAGTTGAACAATGAGGTGGGAGCCAGCTTGTGAAGGGCTTAGAAGAGTGGGAGCAGAGAGGAGCAGAGTCGCTCACCGGTGATTTTATGAAGGAGAGGAGAAGCATAAGATGATAGCGAGTGGGGCTACGCGTTGGTGGGCATCAACAGAGGAGCCTTCTCTTCCTGGGGTCTTAAATTCCTCATCTGTAAAATAAAATGAGAGGCCTTTCACCTGTAACCTTAGGGTCCTAGACACCTCTCTACACCCCAGCTCTCCCATGTGTAAAATGAGGAAAGTAGCCACCGTCACTTCCTCATCTGAATTTGAAGATGAGAGTGTCGGAAATAATGGAGACATTTTGCTGGTGAAGTCAGGAGAGGGTGGGACGAAGCATGCACTCAGAGCTTACCTCTTCGTCTGAGACCATGGAACTCGCCTGGACGACTCAAGTGCTTGGTCAGTAGTGTAGCTTTGTTCACAGAAGTATTCCTTGAAGTGGTTGGTTGAGAGTGTGGGTTGGAGAAGGCTTGAAGAGAGACAGTATTTCAAACATATTCCATGCATAGTGGAATAGTAGTGAACATATTAGAGAGAGATCAAATGTTTTCCTGCCCTAGTGGTGACCCAATGGAGAATTAGCTATAATAAGTTTTTAGTGGACCTTGTCAGCAGTTTCATGCTTTCCTCCGGTTCAGTTCAGCTGCACATCAGTAAGGGTAAAGAGCAGGGATGGTGAGAGTGACCTCTGATTAGGGTTTGACAAGATACACTCATCCCAGGACAGAGGGTCTAGGAGTTCAAGGGTTAGAAGGAGAATGGTGTGGTTGAGGTGGTTCACAAAGGAGTTCATAGGGAGTGTAGAGAATGGGTGCAGGTGTGATGCCCTGGGAAAGGACTGAGTAATGGAAGTCAGGAAATGGAACATTTTGTGAATGATGACAAGATGGCTATGACTTGGTTGTTGTGATTTAACAGTTTGTAGGGCATTTTATTTTTGTGTATTTAGGGTTAGAAATGGATCTTAAGTATTTTGCTAAATGACCAAAGAATGCAGTGGACTATATATACTGGAATAGTCGTTGAAATTGTCTTTTCACCAATATGTGTTTAAACCAATTTTTGTGAAATCCTCAGCTGTGTCCTGCTTTAGGAAATACCTAGCTAAACATTTTTACATCCTATTGGCAAACAAATTACTGTTGGCGATTTGAACTTTTGACCCAAAAAATGGCAACCTATTAGAAGTGTACTAGTTTGTTTAAGTGCTTTTTTTTCCTTCAGGACAGCTGGTCACTTCGGTATTTATTTATTAAACTGCTTGCAGCCCTGCATAGTCGTGTAGGAAAAGATAGATACAGATATGGTTGTGATTTACTTGGCTTTGTCTCCATATATCACAATATTGGAAAGTATCATTTTGTAGCTAGTCTGAAACTGGACTTATGTTGAATAATTTGGTATAGTTTCATCATTCACCTAGGTAAATTTAAACTAGTCATTTGGATTTTGTAAGCCCCTTCAAATTTTAAAAAGAAAAATCCATTGACTTTTTAAAATATCGTCTACTTCCCAATAGATTTTCTCTTCCCCTGCCCAAAAAACCCATAACTTTAAAAAGGGGTATGGGGAGACATTCGCAAAACTAGGCACATCAAGACTAACATTATAAAAATTAAATATTATCTATATGTATTTCAAATTATGCTTCGCAAAAAAGTTGTGATCCATGTATAGAGCTTTTCAAAAATCTCATTCTGGTATTACATTAAATTTCTTATTAAGCTTATTTACCCAAATTAATTTTATTTGTACTAATGTTTCATCTAGAGGTTCAAGTTGATCATGTTAAATGTCCAGTTGCTTCAATAATTATGTACAGCTTTTTTCAGTGATGATTTTTAAAAAGCATTTAAAAAGCATTTTAAAAAGCATGAAAACAGCTAAGGTTATGCAAAACAAGTTTTGGAAATGGAATCTCTTTTCAATCAAGTTATGAAATAGGACATTTTTAGATTCATCACAGTCTAAAATTCCCAAATTAGACTCCTGGTGTGCATTTTAATAAGCCTTTAGTTCGAAAGCTGTAAGATCAAAATTGAGTGCCCTTAGTGTTCAAGACAAGTGGGATATAAGCGCAAATACTTTAGCAGGCTATGTTTGCAAGAAATTTATAGTACTTAACTGTCAGATGTTCTTCCTACAAACAAAATCATGTCACAGCAACTATTTTAGACTCATTTATTTGCAACAATAAAATTTTAAGTTTACAATTTAATTTCCAATGTTCTGTTTTAACAGATGTGGTAGGAAATATCAAATAAAAATGTGTATTTTTAACCGTGGATTAAGATTTGGAGGTGGGAGAAGGGTCCTCTTTTTTTAAAAAATGATAAAACTACATCAGACTGAAGTTATATTTTGGTGATTGTGCCATGGGACTAATAACTAATAACCTAGAACTTTAGAAAGTTATAGCAGCGGGGTTCAACATCAGGGCTTTAATGGAAGCTTTTGTTCCAGGGAACTCTTTGTCTCTTGTGTAGTGAACAGTTTCATTTCATTCTTTCAGTGGCTAATTTCAGAGAGACTCATTACCAGGCTGGTTATAGGCTTAATGAATTTTTTTCAACCACAGTTAACTTCTTGAAGATCACCTAAGTTTTAAAGTCTGTCTTTGTGGAGTACCCACACCAATAAAATAAAGAGTCTTGAATTAACTAAAATCAAATGTGCAATAGTTATGATATTTGAGGTTAGTTTTTTTTTTTACTTGCTTACCTTTATAGTTTAAAAATCATTGCTTCTCCAATTGTGATGTCACTTATTATAATATATGTAATACAGATATTAATGAAAATTTTAAAATTTGAAGTTTCTAAATTTGATGATGGAATTTTAAAGTGTTTTATTAATAGGAAAGAAATTTAAGAATAATAGCATTATTGGAGTGTTATATACAAACTTAACATTTAGCTTGAATTTTATATACCTTTTTGTCTTCTGATCTGATTGATACATTGGCATATCATAATAATATAGGATGGTAATTTTTCCTCTGTATGGAATTTCTCAGTGGTGTTTTTCTCCCTGTTACCTTATGGTCAAAAGAACCTCCCAATTTTTAGATTGAGGACCTGTCCTCTTGTCTCTGAATGAATGAATATCCCTGAAGTGTTTTTTTTTCCTACATCATAAACCTCATTTCAAGTGTTAATTTTTGTATTTTATATCAAGCCCCCCATCAGCATTATTGAGATGATCATGGTTTTAAAGAATTTTTATACTAATTAAAAGTTTTACAAAAGGGGAACTTTGTCATGATTTTGTAACAAGCTGCAGTGTCTCTTGCTCTTTAATATTTGAAATCACATTGGGATTTATTTTTGCATTTATATTAATCAAAAAATTCCTTATTCATGTGCCTGCTGTGTGTTGTGGTAGGTGGCATTATTACAAATGGATAAAACAGTCCCTACCTCCTTATGGACATAGTACAATTTCATAGATCCATTTAATGAAAATTACAAATGGTTGTCCAGCGTTTAATGTTGGAATTTTGCTGCATATTTTTATGGACCACTATTTAGTAATAAAAATAGTAAATGACACAGAGTGCTTTTTCAGAGTGCACATTAACTTTACAAGTGAGGAAACTGAAGCCTCAGGTGAAAGGATTTGCCCATAATTACAAAACTAGCCTCAGAGGAAGGATTCAGACTCACTTTCTCTGCATGGCTTCAAAGCTAAATCAAGTAGTGATCCCCCCATCTGTTATTATTTAATAGCTTCTGAAGATTTTAGTTCTTATTCTTAATGGATCTCCCTGATTTTTAGCACTAGCTAAGACCCCAAAGGATTTAATTTTTAAGAATTTTTGGACAAGTTAAGAATGGTAAAACAAAGCATTATGTTGCCAAACCAGTATGCTCTGGCACTTTTATCTAAGATAACATGAGTAAATTTCATTTTTAATGAATCAAGGTAAGAATGAGAAGATTAACGAAGCCAGGGTCTGTATGGGTACGTGCTGTGATTCTGTGCTACAAGCCATATCTCTCTCTCTACAAAAATATAAAAAGTACATTGGGAAAAAGTTCAGGATAAAATGGAACGTAGTATATTTGTTCCTGGTGTGTACAAAGGAGATGAATTTGCAAATTAGAAACAGTGACAGCTATTTATGGGCTTACTTGTATAAAAACATAAACATTTAGCACATGAAATATGAAATGTAAAATACAAAAAATGAAGCAAAATTTGAGGAAGAAGGTTGAAGATGAGCATCAGCATAAAAATTCAACTTCCAGAATAAATTAGAACGATAAAAGAGAAAGCTTATTTTGGTTGGTATCCCTTAACTGAAGGCATCAAATTTTTTCCTTTCTCTTTTTCTTTGTCTTTTCAGCACGTAGTACATATTAGTCATTTATGAGACATCTTCTAAAGAGAATCTTTGTGTGAAGGTGCTATGTAGCCAAAAGCTAGAAACCTAGGAAATATCTAAGTTGTCTCTTCCATCATTGCAGTGGTATATACCATAGAGTAATTTTTTAAAAGCTTACAATTGACTATGTGGAAAAATCTAGATGGAATAATAAAAAGTAGGAGGGCACAATCAGTTCTTACAGGGTAAAAAATTGGGAGAGGTATAGTACAAAAAAGCCAAATGGGCTTACAGAGTTAAACTTTAACACTGTTGGCCTGTTTCTTTTTGTTGTAAAGTTTATTTAAATTTTTTTTTATATCATGGTAATACTTTACAAAAATATAAAATTTTGAATCCTGATAATATTTCATCATTTCACTTTACAGGATTTTATATTTTTTTGTGATGCTGTCGCATCGTGGATTAGTCCAAAAGATGATCTCAGAGACATGTTCTGTAAGGTAACTAACTATAGCTTTACTTTAAAAGTTTATTCCTTCAGATCCTAATATATTTGGTTTGGGGTTTCACCTTTTGCTTCTAAATTTGTTTTCCTATTAGAGTGTTATGACGTTCCTATTTCCATTTTCTTTTATTGTGGAAGTTACCATTAGTGCAAAATAAGTTGGAATTATGGCATTAATTATATTTTACGTATGCTCTATCATCAGATGATATATTTAAGTTGAATTTTTTGGTAGTGGTGGCTCTTAGATTCTTTCATCCATTCTGTTCAACACAGAACATATTTTTGAAGGTAGCTATGATTCCATAAATCATCTCTAAGATGTAAATAGCAAAACTTTTAGCCATGTGGGTGGTGACTTTTAATTCTTTTGTAACCAAAAGATTTCCTTGGCTTTGAATAATTGCAAAGTAGATGCTATTGGCCAATATAACCACTAAATAATAGTAAAATTATTGAAATCTAGTTGTAGCCAAATCAAGAGTGTGGTTTGTTGTTGTTTGTTTGTTTTTTTAATATGAAATGGTTGTATTATTTCTTCTTAGAAGTATTTGTTGGGAGCTTTGTCCAAGTACATTAACTTGTACTGCTTAAACAGATTTTGTATTGGAGCAGCTTTAAGGGTAGGAGTCATGAATGATTTCCACTCTTGATGAGAGGCTATCTAGAATGCCATTAAAAGGGGGTATTTTTATAATGTAATTTCTAACCCTTGTCTGATTGCACCCCAAAATATGTATATTTATTATGAAGGGGTATCTCAAAATTCCCAAGCAAATTGAGTTCTAAAATTTCGCACACACACCCCACAAAGGAAGTTGTAATGAAGTCAGGCCAGTGTCACAACTCAAAAACGGTTAGAAAAAAATTAATTAGTAAAAAAAAAAAAAAAAATTTAAATCACTAGCGTTGAGCTTTAGAAACTAACAAGTTGAAATGTGCTTTCTCCTACCCACAGATCCTTCATGGATTTAAAAATCAAGTTGGGGATGAAAATTGGAGGCGTTTCTCTGACCAGTTTCCTCTTCCTTTAAAAGAGCGTCTTGCAGCTTATTATGGAGTTTAATCTCATGCACTTCGGCTGCAGTCCCATGATTAGGGGTAAGTTCCTAAAAGCAGTGCTTCATGAGAGTCGAGGAAAGTCCAGCAGTGGCCTAAATGCCACAGGCATACTTTTGAAGCACAGTATACTCTTCTCAGGCTTAAAAGAATAAATATGGACCCTTACGGGCTCCTCCAGAACCATCTGAATCCAGTGACCAGATACTCATCTGGATGACTGGAGATGACCCAGGATTAGGCAGTTGGGGTGAGACTTGTCCAAGGTCACACAGCTAGTGAGTGTCAAGTGTCTGAGGTGAGATTTGAGCTCAGGTCCTTCTGATTCCTGCACTGGTGCTTTTATCCATTGCACCACCTAGCTGCCTAGGAAAACAGTGTTGTCTGATGAAAAAGCAGGTCCTGAAGTCAGAGGACCTGAGGTTGAATCATTGCTCTGCCTCTTGATGGTCTTTGTGGCCTTTCTGGGCCTCGGTGCCTTCATCTGTAAAATAAGAGTTTTAGACTAGATAATGTGCTAAGCGGCAGGTGCAGGTACAGAGTGGTAGGCCTGGGGTCGGAAAGACCCCCTTCAGACATGGTTTCAGACGTTTACTGGCTGTGTGACCTTGGGCATGTCGCTGTACCTCCGTCCACCTTTCATCTGTAAAACGAAGGTGTCAGTAATACCTGCCTCCCACAGTTGTGGTGGATCAGGCGAGATCTCTGTGAACAAATGCTTGTTTGCTTCTCGGCTTTGATCCCCTGGGCTCTTTTTTTTAAGTCTCTAGGGGATAATAAGCACATTGAAGTGGGTGGTATTTACAGTTTCTTTTTGGTGACTATTGGCTGCTCACAAAGCTTTTTGTTTGAGTTCCCATACCTAAGAAAATGAGATGAGCAGCCTTCTCTTTGCCCAGAAGCTAAAAAGGAATAGATTCCTGTTGCTCCCAGTCCTGATGATGAAAGTTGGGTGTGTACATCAGATTGCTTTTCTGGCTCTGGACAGCAATGAATGCACCATAATTACTAACCCTGAATTTGCACCAGCTAATCAGCCTAATCCTATTCAAAAATTAAATCTACCTTTTTTCACAGGGCCAAACAGGAAGGTCTCACTGATTTAGTATCTGAGTCTGGAATGGGCAGGAGGGACACGACGCATTTATTTACTAAGTGCCTGCGATGTTCTAGGCCCTGTGCTGTCTGAGTGTATGTGCATGCACACATTGAGCAATTCAGTCACCACAACAACCTGGTGACATCGGTGCTGTTGTAATTCCAATTTTACAGATGAGGAAATTGAGGTTGACAGGTTAAGGAACTTGACCAGGCTCCCACAATGTTTGAGGTGGTGTTTGAACTCACTTCCTTGACTCATGCCTAGTGCTCTGCACTGTGGAGTCATCTAGCATCCTCAGAATCTTTTAGATGTGAGGACTTGGAAAAGTGTTGAGACTTGTAGGCAAGAGGGCACAGATACAAGAGTGTGCTGGATTCTGTGTAACTCATGGCTTGGGACAGCAGTTATTAGGGGTGAATTTTTGACTTCCCAGTACTCAAGTATTAGAATATGGGCATCTTAGCTATTTCCACATTCAGCGCCTATTAATATAGCATAGAAGGCTTCAGTACATCATCTGTCTCATTTTACCAACAATTCTAAATTAAGGGGAGTGATCCTGTCTTCAGCCATCAGTCAGCAAGCATTTAAGGCTATTACATATGCAGCAAGTACTGCGTTGAAGAATACAAAAAGAAAGACATAAGCCAATCCCTATTCTTAAGGAGCTTAAATTCTATTGGAAGAAATAAATATATTCCTATATAAGTACATGCAGAATAAATAAACCGTTGTTAAAACAGTGTCCTGAAACCAGGTGTGACGCTGTTTTGTCTTTTGTGAAGGGTAAAAAGTATTATTTCCCCACTTACACGGTGGTTGGAATATGTGTCTGTGTGTTTTTGAAAAGGTGTTTAGCAGAATAGTTGCGTGTGCCTTTTATGTATTGAGTTTGATTAAAGGTAATGGGTCTTTTTTATTCTCAAGGGACCACATTGTATTATGTGCAGTTAAGTGGTGTGATAATTACCACTTTACATTTGTTACTGCACAGCTTTCATATTTATTATCTCGCTTGAATCTCACAACATTCTATGAGAGGCCAGGAGTAGAATCTAGGTCTTTCCCTCAAACTAAAATAAGCCTTTATGGTATAGTTTCTAATTGTGAGATCCTGCCCTTTGTATTTCTTAGATCATATAAAGATATTTTCCATGGTTTTTTCTTTGTTTTTGAATCTTGCTGAGATTCATAAAATGTGTTAAAAAAAAAAAACCAGCAACAACAGCATTACTTTGAAAAGTTTTCATGCAGAAAGATGGGAGTGGAATTATGAGAATATTGGGAAAACTTGATGTAAAAATTCACTTGTTATTTGCCTTGTTTAGCATCCTAAGTGTTTAGTGAGAATATTTAGTTGAGAATATAAGCTAGGAAATAAGTTTTTTAAGTATGGGTAAAGGCAGAGGGTAATGGTTGATGCACCTCAGCATAGGGGGGTTTACCTTAGAACAGGGATAGCAAGTTATCCTGTATAGAACAATGCAGTTCATAACTTTCAGGATGTGCCATAAAGTTCATTTAACATTAGTGCATTTCGCCTCCTTTGAGCAGTTCTCTCCCAAATGATCTTTTTCACTGATTCAGATGAAAAATAGCCGAAGGCAAAGTAAAGCAACATTACTAATTTTCCCAAATATTGGGAGAAATCAAGCCCACTTTCTTATTTGCAAATGGAGTCTAGCTTACTTGGTTAACGCTGTCTGGTCTTTGAATGAAATACACTTAAAGTCATTCGTGGGGTGTGGGTTGTGTAGTAATTCTTTTAAAAAATCTTACTTTCTTGTGATTTTAATACCAGTGTATGTTCCTATTCAGTAAAAGAAAATTTCTGTTTTCTTACAGGTCCTTCAGTCTTGGGAGACTATGAGGGAGCCTCTGCACCCAGGGAAAATGTTACCCTTTACAGGGGGGAAGGGTAAACCAGTAGGGAATACAGTACAATCCCAACCCTACTGGGAGGGGCGGGAGGGAGGTGTTGCCGTCACTGTATTAAGTCGATGTTGGGAAACGTTTTAACATCTGGAGCCTTTGTGGGTGGAAATCTGTCTCCTATTACAACTCCGCACTGGATGTGAAGAAGCAAAAAAGAGAATCTATTCACAAACAGCACATTCTGAAATATTGTGGGGAATTGTACCAAAACAAGAACCATATAATTGAACCATAGGGATAAGAAAGAGAGGAAAAATTCTTTAGCGCACAATAAAGGAAACCTAAGAATGGGGGTTACAAACAGTAAAGAGGCTTTTTTTTATTTTTTTAATTTAATATAAGGGTTTTCTACATAATTTTCCCAGTTGATGGGATTTCTAGTTATTTGCATGTTAATGAAGAACTACACAATGAAGTTAGTACAGTTAAATGGAGCTCGCCTGCCCGGAGTAGAGGCGCGGGTCCTGTGGGTTACAGTTTAGGTCCCCAAAAGAAGCTGGAAATAAGACAAATTAAAGCAAAATGAAGCGCCCTGTGAAATGCCAAATGTCACTCCTTTCACCTTTTGGGGGATGGGGGTGGGAGAAATGGGGGAGGGGCATATCAGACTAAAGAGTGATATCTTAATTTTACATTTAAAACAATGTAGTGAATATAATTTGACGGTTGTACTTCATTAGATTTAATTTTTAGACCAAGGCATTATTAATGTGCAGTTTAAGGTTCAGGCATGCATTCTGGCTCATAGTGATTGAAAGTAATTTAAATTAGTGGGAAAGTAGCATGCTTGCATCACTTAGGGTGAGATTGGTATTCATTTACCTATGTTGCGCCAGTTTGTGTTGCAGTTTACCAATTCAATATAGCCCTGCATTTAAAATTCCTTTTAAGATTCTGTGGATTTTATTTTTATTAAGACTATAGATATAAAGTACTGTAGTTTACAGTTAGGCCTTGAAATATCTTTTTAGGATCTGTTAGGAATAAGATTGATATTGTATTGTGTGTAACCTGCACAATGTGGAAAGCTGATATACCTGTGCAAAACCTTTGCCTCTGTGCTGTCAGTGTGATGTGCTTTCTGCATGGTTATATACTACTAGTGATTTTATCAAAACTTCTAAAACTAAGTTTCATGGTAAAAGATCTGTAAAGGCTGCATAAATGGTAGTTGGCACGTCAAGACAATTGTAGAAAGTTGATGACATGATTGCTATATTTCAGTGTTTATTCCCACTCAGCGTATACCTTCTGAGCTTTCTTTTTTGTTCAAAGCATGATCTTAAAGAGATGTTTAAGTTATGGATGTAACGCAGGGTCCCTGCACTGTATGTATGGCGCATGTTGGTGGCCCTCTGTGCCTAGACACATGCACAAGGGGCGAGTTAAAAGCGACAGTGAAAGATGGTTTGGATCCTCTTCATTTCATTTGTTTAGCGTTTCTGTTGTTTTCTCTACTTACATGTATTCCTGTGAATAAATCCTTGTTAAGTTAACCCTTTACTTTTCCTTCCATGTGTATTTTCTTATATACTGTGAATGTGAAAATCTAACTGGTACACTTGATCTTGTGTCCACATGAAAGTGCAAGTCTTTATTAATGTAGATTGCCTGAACAGTGTATCCCATGATGATGAAGGAAAATGGAGAGATTACTTTTAACTCTGCTGGCCAGAGGTGAAGCCACACCTTTCCATTTTCAAATGCTGCATAATTAATCTGCAACAAAAACGTTAAGCCATAACAGCCTTTTTGTATTTTTAGTTTCTCACTTTTGCATTGCAGAATGAGTACTGGATAACAGTTTTGTAAGGAATTGCTCCTCTTTGCATGGTTCTTTCTTTAAGGGTATTGGATGATGCAGCCATTGCACTGAAGTTCGGAGCTGTGTGTGTGAATTTATAAATGCTGTTTCAAAATAGTTTCGAGTGCATGATAGCATGCAGCAACATTTTTACACATTCCTTTTCCCTCCCTCTGCCCACTTCCACCTTGGCTTTGCAAATTTCAGTAAATGATGTGCTCTTGGAGTCTGTGGTGCATAAACTGAATGAAGTCAATTCAGTAATGCCAGATAGAGCACCTTACTTGTTTTAGTTTTGACTTAGATCAGAAGGGCACATCACACTTTCGCTTTTAAATTCCATTGCTTCATTCAAAGCTCTTAAATTTTGCTTCCTAGTTAATCTCTTAACCTTCTAGATTGGGTCACTATTTTGTTAAATGATAACCTAAGTGCTACAAATTACTATTAAAAGTTTGGTAAGTGAAACACCTTAGATACAAACTTTAATATTTTTATAAGATAGGTATTGGTTAAGTATTTCAGATAAAAATGACAAAAATTCGCTCCAAATATAGAAACTAAAACCAACCTTTTTATGTATGTATATAGATATATATATGCAGATATATGTCTATATAGAGAGATATATAATACAGTGTTTTGGACCCATGTTTCATTGTGACAGTTAATATGTTGATTAAAAGCAACACTGTCACTTGTTAGATTAGACCATAGATCCACTTGTGCAAGTGTTTACCATATATATATATATATATATTTATATATAAGGATATTTAGAATTATGCCCAGTAAGGGCTGTCAATCTGGCCTCAGAAGTAAGAAGAGAATACTTTCAAAATTTTTAAAAAGTTTAGAACTTAACCATCATTTGACACTGAGAAAGTTTTTTTCCTTGAGGGGGTTCTTTTACTACATAATTAAACCATATTTCTAATACATAGTATAACAGAGATTTGCAGAAGCCATTTAAGTTTTACTTTGAAATAAGATCCATTCGGATTCAGCATTAATAGTTGTGATTCAAATTATTGCATCATGGGATATATAAAGCATCTTCTTGTGTAGTCTTGACAGTTTCTGAATGTTGATTGAATGTTCATGGAATTGTGAGTTTGTCTTTGTTACATTCCAGTGTTTCTGCCTCTTGGCATGCTAAAAGCACGGCTTCATCTGCTCCCTACACACTGAATAAAGTGCTGTTAGTGTGCTCGACTACAGAAATAGCCGCTGCTAAGTGATGTAGATTTTCTACTTGAATATTTTTATGTTGTAGGAACCTCAGGAGGTCAGTGTTTACTGTTTTTATATATATGCCTTCTTTTTCCTGTTTGAGCTTCCCTCTTTGAAGGATTCTAACAGTGAACAAAAGCTGCTGATCAACCTAAGTTGGTAACAGAAAGTGTATTTAATACCATTTAAATGCATCTTTTGGCAGTTCCAAGTAAAAATTATAATAGTACATGAACTTAATGCCACAGGTTTTCATTTATGTCTTCAGGAAATTAATCTGCTTTTCATATTGTCTAATCTCTAATGACTTCATGCTGTGTAAAAATCATTTTGTACATTTTCTAGTTGGTTATTTTCAAAATAATCAGTGTGTAAATAATAATCCTTTAAGAGCCAGCTCTGATGCTTCAGATTATTGCTACTTGATTTTGATGGACACATTAGACACAAGATTGAAGAGGGGAAACAAAAACATAGTTAAGCCGTCGCATCTTTAAAAGATAAAATCAAGTAGCATTCATTTTTGTAATTAACATTGATAGACACTGTGATATTTTTTGTTAAAACTCTTACTTTTTGCATTGTTCTGAAGTAAATTGCATATACTGTAAAATAGAATCAAATGTATATTTTAAAATTTCAACTGGCTTTCCTTAATTGAAACTCTTTGCATACTCAGTTATGAAATATTCAGATACCAGTTTTATCTCAGGTGAATAAATTCTTGTACCCTTTTTTGTTTGGGGGGCACATGCTTGTTAAACTCATTATACATTTTTTTTTATGTATTTCATAGAGGAACTTCCTTATTAGCCCAATTTTCCTACCCAGTTATTAGCACCTGGAGTTGTGTAAAACCTTTATAAGGGAATGACCTGCAGATTTATCTCGAGATGGGAGAACTTGGCCCTCCCGCCTCAGTTACCCCCTAGCTACACATACAAGGATAGGCAAATGGAAGATTTTCTCCCCTAAAGTTATTTAAAAGACATTTTATTTAGTTCTCCCTGCATAGCCAGACTGGGATAATTGGGCTGATTAAATTTACTCTATAGGTATTTCAGATAGAGACTTTTATGATGGGGAAAAATTGGTTTCATATAGGTAATCTGTCTTATTCATATTGAATGTATTAACATAATGGTGCAAAAGCATTCTTCCCAAGGGAAGAATGTGTCATGCATAATTTCAATTGAAGTCCTTTAAATAAAATACTTTAGATACAGCACTGCATGTTAAGTTTATTGTTAACAAAATACTAGGAACAACTTAAATGAATACTATCAACTGCTCATTAGTACTGTTACTGAAATCTAGGCAGTGAGAGCTTTAAGAACCTTACAAGGTTTACAAAGGACTTGGGGTAGTTTAAATCTCCAGAGTTATTCAAGAGTTAACTACTAAGAATGCCACCTAGTATTTTTTAGTTGGACACCAATTTAGTTTGCATACAGAAATTCATTATAATATTGTGTTAAATATTGAGACATTTCTGATGCCACGTAAGAAAAAATAAAACATTACAAAAGGGTAATTTTATTCACCTGTATGCTTTCTAGTAATTTGGTGGGGGGTTTTACGCTTTTTATTTCTTGATTTGTATTATATAGACTTTTCCCCAATTGATAGTTACATGTGCTAATTTTTAATCTATAGGTGTAATTATTAGGATAATTGATTCATGATAATCAAATTGTCATTGTGGTTTGCATCCCCCAGTTATTGTGATTTTTTTTTTTTTTATGAGATGCTTGATTAGCAAAATGTATGCATGATTTGAAGGAAGTTAGAAAATTTTCCACTGTGCTTTTTCTTTTTTTTAAACCTAGCCAAATCTGTTTGCCAAGCACTGTCTCACTGGTTAGGCAAAACAATAAATGCCAGGTTAGTTGAATTCCAGTAAAATCCCATTATGCCATTTCTAGATATTCTGTACTTTCAGAGATTAACTCGGATCACATCCCAAGAACGAACATGATGCAGTAAAAGTGATTACACAGCTTTTAAAGTTAGGTGTCAGTATTGCGCCCCCCGCCCCCCCCATACCAGCATTATACAGGGGCACCACTGTGCTTTCACCATACTTTTTTTGTTTTTCCTCTGAGCATATAACCAAACTAAGGGTGTAGATAATTTTATGAAAGCAGCGATAAGAAAGTATTGTGTAATTAGGTTTACTTGCCACTACTTAAATTTAAATAGATTGTCACTTGCAAGGATAAGTTAAGTTTTAAATATTGTAAATGAATTAATATTAAAAGTTTTTCAACTTAATTCTTTGTTAACATTGGGTGCAATAATTTAGTAGTTTAGCATTAGTGAAAACAACTGGATCTTTCTGCTGACAACTTAGGTTGTATGAGTTTTGCTTAAAAGCTTTAAATCTAATGTTTCTTGTATCTGCCACATGATGTTAGAATGTTTCCTTCAAACATCCTCCTGCAATTTCTCAAGCTGTACTAAATTGATAAACCTTGAAGTCTGACTCTGTGCTAACAGAACTTCATTTTAAATAGAATATGGTTTTAATTTTTGATAAGCTGCTGAATTTTAAAGAAAGTTTTTTGGGGCCACCAAATATTTTGGATCATGCAGAGAATATATATTGTACTGTAGTAATTTTGTATTTACATTTGTATGATGTGACATAATAGATGTGAATGTTAATCACTGCTTGACTGTTAATAAAGTTGTTTAAATATAGATCTTGCACTCTGATTTTTAATGGAAGATTTGAGGGTCCCCTTCCTCATTTTGTATCTATGTAAATTATGGCTATTCTTCAGTGGAGCACTTCTGTTGTTTAGCGTCATCCATTTTGAAGGTTTATATTTCCTACATTACCTGAATATTGGATCAAATGAAACTTTTTCCTAATATTTTAATTTCTGTTACTAAGATGTGGACTGATTGAACATTATATGCAAACTTTTTCCTGCTTTAGTTTTGGGGTAAGAGAAACTAGCAGTCTTCTTTTTTTATCCATGTGAACAAAACCCTTATCCAAGCATAAAGAAGTGGGTGTGTGTGTGTGTGTGTGTTTTAATTGAGGCATTACTATCATTTTGGCCTTTTAAAGTTAATGGCAAAATAAACCTTTAATGTAGTAATTTTGAAGGCTGCCTCTTTCTGGCACAAGGGAAGCATTTAGTGAATGTGAAATGAAGCAAAAGTCATCTGCATTATGAAAAATGGGCAGCAAGTTACAGAATCAAGGTTGCACATCATTACATCATTGTAAACCAAAATTAGATGTACTGATTTTCAGGAAGGTGGTTTATTGTGACCAGGTTGTTTTATCAGGGTATATTCCCTGAGTGATTTGTGTGTTATGCTTGAAATTAATCCAACTTAGGGAAGTGCTTATTGGAATTCAGTTATCACATTCCAAAGACCAGCGTTGGAGTAAAAATTGATATATTAAAATTAAGTTACTACTTTGAGGGCAGGGTATGCGGCAAGGCTATCGAGGTTAAGTGACAGCCACGAAGTGGCAAGTGTCTGGCCGAATTTGACCTCAAGTCCTCCTGACTCTGGGACTGGTGCTGTTAATCTACTGCGCCACCTAGCTACCCCTGAAATTACTACTTTTTAAAGCAAACATTTTACCTTATTGTAGGAGAGATCCATATTTGTGTTTGTATGGCACTTTCATAGAAGACTAGGCCTAAAGCTAAAATTGTTCAGTTGGCGATGCTTTGGATTTGGAGTTGTCTTGAGATAATTTAAAGTGGATTAAAAATATCGGGTCATTCCCTTTATCTACAAAGTAATTTTGTCAATTTAGGCACTTTAAATATAAACCTGAAATTTCTGTTGATAATCAGGTGAGTCAGTTTCATAAACAAGCAAACTATAGGTTATTGTAAGGTACGCAGAATTTCCTGAAATTTGTCGATCAGTTTTAAGTTAAATGAAAATTGATTTTTCCTCAGCTAAGCGATTTAATTAAAAATTGACCCATTTTTTTCTCAAGCTTCAGAGTAATAAAATTAGTTACATTTAATGATTTGTGCTTTCAATCAAGTGAATCACATACAATGCTTGTGTATCATTAGAGGAATATAATTTTGTAATGAACAGATGTTCCCTTAAGAGCTTCATTTTGCTGGGGAGGCTTAAATTGATATCTGTGTGGTAGGTTTGGTTGCTTGACATAAAAGGTGCTTTGCATGGGGCAGGAGAGAAATTAGAAGTATGGAGTACACTTGATGTTTATAGGAAGAGTCTAGTGTACTTTTTTCAGTTCTGCTTATTAACTTGGTAGTGTGCTCTCAATATATATCTAAATATAGATATAGATAGCTAGATATACACACACACTTCTTATTTTAGGTTATTCCCTAGTACTAAAGTTAATACTGGAACGGAATTGCATAAGATCATTGAGAATGTAAATTAAATTACTCTTTTTGGTGGTCACCCAAAACACTAAAAATTGAAAACAAGGAAGAGATGAGATGACACCCTGATTCTATAAACCTGATTCAGATTGTAAAGTTCACTGATGGAATGACTTAGGTTAAATAATCCTCCAGCTCATCATTGTATCTGCCCATCTTTTACAGATTCTGAAGCAGTAGTAGTGATGACATCTTTATAGGTGTCCCTCAACTATTTCTTCTCTGTGGCATTTAGTGACTTTGTGGAGGTAGCTAGCACTATATATAAATACTTAATTTCAGAGTTTTTGCTTCGAAGTTGATGAGGACCCATTACCTTCAAACTGGAAAGGGACTATCCAGTTTTTAACATGTTAGACACGTGGTCCTTCTCATAAAGATCTAAAATAAATTTTTTAAAGAAGTGACTAAGAAGGAAGAGATGATACTGCTGACTCAATTTGCATGATTTTTAGAGTAGTTTGAGGAGGTAAAGAAAATAACCTCAAACCTTACTCAGATACAATTTTAAAGGCAGACATGGTTGGAGGGGATTTGTATTGATTTGCCATTGGCTGCTTAAAATTCATACTATTTATAAAAATGATATTCTTTGTTGACAGGATCAAGTAAATTATTTTTTTAGTGAAGTCCTCAAAAAAAAAGTATGACCAGAAACATTCTTTGAAATATTGTGCGTGTGAGACATGAGCCTAGGAAAACATTTAGAGCTGAAAGGAACCTTGCAGACCATTTAATCCCACTGCCCCCTCATTTTGCAGATGAGAGAATTGTCCAAAAAGCTTAAAAGATTTTCCTAGGATCACACAGCTAGAAAAGAGTGTTTTTTGAATTCAGGACTTTGTGATTATTGCAAATTGATGGGTATTTCTGAAGTACAACTACCCAAAATCAATTTGGAGAACTGTATTTACAAATACTTAGTTCAAGTAAATTTCGATGGACAGGGATGAGAGAGTGGAATTCAAATGAATTAAAAATTAAATTCTGGCTAATTCAATTTGGAATCCTAAAATGATAGTGATAGAGCTAAAACTAATGTTTTTAAGGAACTAATGTTTTACTTAAAATTGGCTCCTCTGCCCCCTTAAAACCAGCACTTGGAGCAACACTGAGCATAATGGAGAATTCACAGTAGTAAAAGGAAAAAAAACCAAAACAATAAAAGGCCTAGATAAGAGAACACAAGACTGATGACACTGCTGCTCTAGCAGTTAAAACTTCAAAAAAAATTTTTTTTTTAGTTTTTTATCTGTGACACTGATTGTCTTAAAGTCCGCCGATTAGAACTGCTACCAATTGTACAATAACCACTGAAACAGGGACTGCAGTTTATTATACTCAAAGCGCAGGCTGCACTGATCACATATACAAAATGGATCAGAGAGATCCCAGCATCAGTCTGAAGCTACATACATTGTGTAGGTTTGGGTTACATAAACAGGATGAGTACAATAGAATTTCAGAGAGCAAATGAAGGAAGATAATGATTTACAGTTCAAACAACAGATGGCTGAAGGGTAATCTTGGTCAGATAAAACAGGAAACTAATGAATTGCGGAGGACCTGTAACTGACAAGTTTTGTTTTGCAGGCTAATTACATGAGATGCTCGTCTCTGAGTTAACAGTAATGTATAGACAGCAATTCTCTTAGCAGTCTTTCTCCTTATTGTTGACCCTTTCTCCTACCATGATTTGGTGGCATAAATACCCAATTTTAATAAATATCTTCCACACAGATCTTCTTTGCATAAAATGCAATTGTGATTCCATTCAACGAAAATAAACAGGTCGCATACATTCTTAAGAAACAAACATGTCCTTTCCTCACAACATAGTGCAGTAAGTATAACTAACCCTAAATTCGGTTCACCAAATTGATTTGTCTGACTTAGGAAGTTTTTGCTGTTGGATGGGATACCATATTCTGCCAGCCTCAGTTTCTGAGTTATGAGTACACTAATTACAGCTGACTAGGCATTGCAGGTTCAAACGGATAAAATAAATTGAGAGGAATTACAAGCTTAATTCCTTTTGATGGCTACAATCAGAATAAGAGTATTCTTCAGTATCTCATTAACAAACATTAAGGTACAGCTTGCCAAGCTCATATTAGACTCGAGGGGAGATAAAATGGCTTAATCAAACATGAAGTGCCTACTATGTACACTATACTAATAGTGGCGCTATAGGTACAATACTAATAAACACCAGGGATTCAAAGAAAGGACTGGGGTGGAGGGCGGGGAGAATCCCTGCAACATGCAAAATCTAAATACAAACTAGACACATTCAAGATAAACGCTGATGGGGTGACACTTTTTATCCTCATGGTTCTATGTCTAGTAATAATGGATCTGTGGTAATAGCCTGCAAATATTTCAGAGAACATAATTTAAAATATTCTTTTGTGTTCCTTTTTCTCCAGTGTTACCCTGTTTTATAAATGAAGTCTGAATCTAAAGTAATGACTGATTTTAAACAGGAATATTCAAATTTATTTAAGTATGCCCTCTAAACCATTTCTATTGGCTATACACTTCTAACAATGTTGTCCTTGTTAAAAAACCACACGTCAGTCTCAGTTACTTAAGATTTGTTTTAGATTTAAATTTTTTAAACAAGAGCATTACTATATGAGCAAAAAATATTTTCCTCAAAAAGTTATGAGTGATTTCATTCCCAAGTTAGGTATAACGTCTTTTGTATTTGAAGGGGCAATGGCTGAGGCTATATAATACCGGAGTTTTTTCAGTCTAAATTTGTGATTTCATTGGATCATTCATCTAGAACTGGAAGGGAACTCCCAATTTATATTGCCTCTCTCCATCTCTCCCTCCCCACCCCCCACTCCCCATTTTACAGATGAGAAAACTTTGAGGCCTGGGGAAGCTGTTACTCAGGATAACACAGTTAAGTACCAGAAGCCAGATCTGACTCCAGAATTAGTGTCCATCCAGATTGGCACCTGTTTTTCAATTTAGTTTTTGAGGACTTACCCAGGTTGCTGAGAATATAAATGACTTGCCTATCACATAGTCAGTGTGTATCAGGGAGAACTAGTCTTAGATTCCAGATTTTGAGCTGGAAAGGAAGGGACCTTTGGGATCATTAATCCAACTCATTTTATGGAAGAGAAAAAAAGCATAATTTTCAGCAGAGTTCATAGTAGGACTCAAATGCCTGGGAGACATTTTTGTTGTGTTTTGATGATAAAAGAAGAAAATAAGGGTAAGAGGAGAAAAGGGAAAAAAGGGGCAGAATGAGAAGAACTTACCTGACACAAGTGGAGGGCGCTCGTGGGAATTATACAGATGAAGAGGGAGGGAGGAGATATCATCTGGAACTAACTCTGATAACATAATGAGGCTGGTAGAACCAGAACAGTTTATACTAATATATAGTTGGATGTGTACATACACAGAACATATGTATATATTATACAGTTACCTCTTAGCATATGTTTAATATACACACGTTAGCATGTACATTATGTATAATGCATGTGTATATTCTCTCTATATATGTATATGATTGCTATTTCCTCTCAAGTTGTTTATGTTATATAGATATACACACCCATATATACTCATATAAATACAGAATATGTTCTGTGTATATCTATGTATACACAGAACATATTCTGTATCTATATAGATATTGCTATAGGAACATCACACACACACACACATATATATACAGAATATATCATGTACACACATATCTATATGCTAACAGGGTATGTGTGTGTATAAAAACATACAAACATGTTGAGAAGTAACAGCATAACCTCTCAAAATTCTACAACATGTGAATCAGGGCTAAGACCCCAAAATCTTAATAAGGCAAGCTGATAAACACCAAAGAACGCCAATCCTCTAACCCTAACGTGGTGATTCAGCACCTCCTCACCCACTAATATCGCATTCTGGTAGGCAGTGTGACCCACAGGCTTGTGTTCTGGGATTCGTTCAGCAATTCTGTTGCTACTGAGGCAATCTTGGCCAATACCTCTCCCAGCCCCTAGCCCACTACATACACACCTTTGCCCCAACATTCACATTACTATTCTGGGGCAAAAATGGAGTTGAGTTATTAGGAGCACATGATATTCCATGACAAATTGAACCACAAGATAATTTTGTTCAATCATCCATTTCTTCTGACTCCACCCAATCCTGAAGAGGTGAAGGCATAGGAAAGCAGAATGATTCTCAGGCTAGACTTATAGCTCACACACTAAACCATAGCTCAGTCAGAGATCTAAAAAATGGAACCAGAGCACGGTGGCAGTGTGAGTGTTCGTAAGATCTTACGAAAACGGTATTGACATCCATTCTGTTCCCACAGAAGTCACTTGGGGCAGCGGTTGAAATCAGTGAATTCCCCAGAATGGAGAATTCTGACTGAAACAGGTTCAGAGTTTGGGGAATCCATTATCAAAGGGGAAGAAGTCAAAAAGTAAGTGATAAGAAAATGTAAGGAAAAAGAATTAAAATTACCAAAAATCTTAGGAGAAAGAAAACTTTGTTAAAAAAAAAAAAAAACAAAACAAACCTGGGCGGAGCCAAGATGGTGGAGTAGAAAGATGCACGTTTATGAGCTCTGAACCCACAGCCCATAGAATTAAGGTAAAAAGAGATCCCCATAAGTTCTGAATTACTGCAGGGGGTGCATAAACATAGTGGAAGAGATTTCCATTCCAGAGAGCCCTGGAGAGCGGTCCACAGAGTCTGTCGCGCCCCGGAAAGCAGAGCCCACCCCAGCGCTGCCCTGGCCGCAGCCCCAGAGAAGCCCCAGAGAAGCTGATCCGAGCAGGCTTCAGGGACGGAAGCTCCGACGGCCGGGAAGGTCCCTCCGCCCACAGAAGCTACAGGTCAGTGAGAGAGACAGCTGGGCTGGAGGAGGGGAGCGGAGTTTGTCTGTTACTCGGGCCCCCTCGGGAGGAAGCGGCGGGGGCAGAGACGGGGCAGGAAGCGGTGGAGGCAAAGGTGGGGCGGTGGCAGAGGCAACAGCGGCACAGCCGCGGCAGCCCGGGACTCCCCCAGCAGCAGGCAGGATCTTCATTACTGAAAGTCTCTGCATAAACAACCTGAGGGAGCTGAGCCTGGGAGACGGCCCTGCCCCACCCCACTCCATACTGAAGGCCTCTGCATAAAGCCCTTGAGGGAGCTGAGCCTGGGAGGTGGCCCTGCCCCCACCCCAGCACCAGAACTAAAGCTCACATTGATTAGCAGGTGGGTGGCATGGAAAGCCCATTTGAATCTCAAACCCCAAGCACTAGCTGGGCAGATCTAGGCAGGGGTGGACAGGAATCTCAGAAGTCAAGTAACTGGCTGGGAAAATGCCCAGAAAAGGAAAGAAAAATAAGACTATAGAGAGTTTTTTCGAACAGATGCAAATGATGCCGACTTTCGGATCTGACGAGGAAATATTCTTACCATCAGGGAAAGACGTGGAGGGCAGGGCCTCAGTACCCCAGACATCCCAGGGGGATGTCCGGTGGGCTCAGGCCTTGGAAGAGCTCAAAAAGGATTTTGAAAAGCAAGTTAGACAGGTGGAGGGAAAACTGGGAAGAGAAATGAGAGAGATGCAAGAAAAGCATGAAAAACGGGTCAATACCTTGGTTAAGGAGACTCAAAAAAATGCTGAGGAAAATAACACCTTGAAAAATAGGCTCACTCAATTGGCAAAAGAGGTTCAAAAAGCCAATGAGGAGAAGAATGCTTTCAAAAGCAGAATTAGCCAAATGGAAAAAGAGGTTCAAAAGCTCACTGAAGATAATAGTTCTCTCAAAATTAGAATGGAACAGATGGAGTCTAATGACTTTACGAGAAACCAAGAAATCACCAAACAAAACCAAAAGAGTGAAAAAATGGAAGATAATGTGAAATATCTCATTGGAAACACAACTGACCTGGAAAATGGATCCAGGAGAGACAATTTAAAAATTATGGGACTACCTGAAAGCCATGATCAAAAAAAGAGCCTAGACATCATCTGCCATGAAATTATCAAGGAGGGGGGCGGAGCCAAGATGGCGGAGTAGAAAGACGCACGTTTACGAGCTCTGAAATCACAGCCCATAGAATTAATGTAAAAAGAGACCCCCATAACTTCTGGACCCCTGAAAGGGGTACAGAAACGGAGTGGAAGAGATTTCCGTTCCAGGGAGCCCTGGAGACCCGTCCCCAGGGTCCGTCGCACCCCGGAAAGCGGACCCCACCCCAGCACTGCCCTGGCTGCGGCCCCAGAGAAGCTGACCCGAGCAGGCTTCAGGGACGGAAGCTCTGGCAGCCGGGAAAGTCCCTCCGCCCACAGAAGCTACAGGTCAGTGAGAGAGAAGGCTGGGCTGGACGAGAGGGGGAGCGGAGTGTCTCAGTGACTCGGGCCCCCTCGGGAGGAAGCGGCGGGGGCAGAGACGGGGGCAGGAAGCGGCGGAGGCAGAGGTGTGGGCGGCAGCGGAGGCAGCAGCGGCTGCGGCTGGCCCAGGACTCCCCCCAGCAGCAGGCAGGATCCTCATTACAGAAGGTCTCTGCATAAACAACCTGAGGGAGCTGAGCCTGGGAGATGGCCCTGCCCCACCCCACTCTTTTACTGAAGGCCTCTGCATAAAGCCCCTGAGGGAACTGAGCCTGGGAGGTGGGCCCCCCCCACCCTCTCCGTTCCTGAAAGTCTCTGCATAAAGCCCCTGAGGGAGCTGAGCCTGGGAGGCGGCCCTGCCCCCACCCCAGCGCCAGAACTGAAGCTCACATTGATTAGCGGCGCAAAAAGCCCATTTGAATCTCAGAGCCCAAGCACTAGCTGGGCGGATCTAGGCAGGGGTGGACAGGAATCTCAGAAGTCAAGTAACTGGCTGGGAAAATGCCTAGAAAAGGGAAGAAAAATAAGACTATAGAGAGTTTTTTCCAACAAATGCAAATGATCCCGACATTCAGATCTGACGAGGATGAGGAAATATTCTTGCCATCAGGGAAAGATGTGGAGGGTGGGGCCTCAGCACCCCAGACACCCCAGGGGGATGTCGGGTGGGCTCAGGCCTTGGAAGAGCTCAAAAAGGATTTTGAAAAGCAAGTTAGACAGGTGGAGGAAAAACTGGGAAGAGAAATGAGAGAGATGCAAGAAAAGTATGAAAAACAGGTCAATACCTTGCTAAAGGAGACCCAAAAAAATGCTGAAGAAAATAACACCTTGAAGAATAGGCTCACTCAATTGGCAAAAGAGGTTCAAAAAGCCAATGAGGAGAAGAATGCTTTCAAAAGCAGAATTAGCCAAATGGAAAAAGAGGTTCAAAAGCTCACTGAAGATAATAGTTCTCTCAAAATTAGAATGGAACAGATGGAGGCTAATGACTTTCTGAGAAACCAAGAAATCACCAAAAAAAAACCAAAAGAATGAAAAAATGGAAGATAATGTGAAATATCTCATGGGAAAACAACTGACCTGGAAAATGGATCCAGGAGAAACAATTTAAAAATTATGGGACTACCTGAAAGTCATGATCAAAAAAAGAGCCTAGATATCATCTTCCATGAAATTATCAAGGAAAACTGCCCTGACATTCTAGAACCAGAGGGCAAAATAAGTATTGAAAGAATCCACCGATCACCACCTGAAAGAGATCCAAAAAGAGAAACTCCTAGGAACATTGTGGCCAAATTCCAGAACTCCCAGCTCAAGGAAAAAATCTTGCAAGCAGCTAGAAAGAAACAATTCCAGTACTGTGGAAATACAATCAGGATAACTCAAGATCTAGCAGCTTCTACATTAAGGGATCGAAGGGCGTGGAATAGGATATTCCAGAAGTCAAAGGAACTAGGACTCAAACCAAGAATCACCTACCCAGCTGAACTGAGTATAATACTTCAAGGGAAAATATGGTCTTTCAATGAAACAGAGGACTTTCATTGAATGATTCAGAGAATCATTCTTGATGAAAAGACCAGAGCTGAAAAGAAAATTTGACTTTCAAACACAAGAATGAGAAGAAGCATGAAAAAGTAAACAGCAAAGAGAAGTCTTAAGGGACTTACCAGAAGTGAACTGTTTACATTCCCACATGGAAAGACAATATTTGTAACTCTTAAAACTTTTCAGCATCTGGGTAGTTGGTGGGATCACACACACACATACATGCATGCACGCACACACACATACACACATGCACACACATACAGAGACAGAGCACAGAGTGAATTGAATAGGATGGGACCATGCCTTAAAAGAAATTAAGGTAAATGGTGAGAGAGAAATGTAGTGGGAGGAAAGAGGGTGAAATGGAATGGGGTAATTTATGTCATTTAAAAGGCAAGTAGGAGACTTCTTAGTGGAGGGAAAAAGAGGAGAGCTGAGAAAAAAAAAAACAATTAGTTTACCCTCATCACATTTGACTAAAGGAAGAAATAAAATGCACACTCATTTTGGTATGAAAACCTATCTTACAGTATAGGAAAGTGGGGGAGAAGGAAATAAGCAAGGGGGGGATGATGGAAGGGAGGGCAAAGGGAGGAGGGAGCAATTTGAAGTCAACACTTGGGGAGGGACAGGATCAAAAGACAGAAGAGAAACAATAAGGGGCATGGTAGGATGGAGGGTAATTCAGTTAGTCTTACACAACACGACTATCAGGGAAGACATTTGCAAAATTACACAGATTTGGCCTATACTGAGTTGCCTGCCTTCCCAAAGGGAATGGCTGGGGAGGGAGGGATGGGGAGAATTTGGAACTCATAGTTTTAGGAACAACTGTTTAGTATTGCTGTTGCAACTAGGAAAGAAGACATACAGTTAATGAGGAATAGAAAGTCATCTGGCCCTACAGGAGAAAAGAGAAGATGGAGACAAGAGAAGGGAGGGATGACAGAAGAGAGGGCAGATTGGAGATAGGAAAAATTAGATTGCTTGGGGTATTGGGGTGGGGGGAGGGGATAAAAGGGGAGAAAATTTGGAACCCAAAATTTTGTGAAAATGATTGTAAAAAGTTAAATGAATGAATGAATGAATAAATAAATAAATAAGAAATTATCAAAGAAAACTGCCCTGACATTCTACAACCAGAGGGCAAAATAAGTATTGAAAGAATCTATCGATCACCACCTGAAAGAGATTCAAAAAAGGGAAACTCCTAGGAACATTGTGGCCAAATTCCAGAACTCCCAGCTCAAAGAGAAAATCTTGCAAGCAGCTAGAAAGAAACAATTCCAGTACTGTGGAAATACAATCAGGATAACTCAAGATCTAGCAGCTTCTACATTAAGGGATCGAAGGGCGTGGAATAGGATATTCCAGAAGTCAAAGGAACTAGGACTCAAACCAAGAATCACCTACCCAGCTAAACTGAATATAATACTTCAGGGGAAAATATGGTCTTTCAATGAAACAGAGGACTTTCAAGCATTCTTGATGAAAAGACCAGAGCTGAAAAGAAAATTTGACTTTCAAACACAAGAATGAGAAGAAGCATGAAAAAGTAAACAGCAAAGTCTTAAGGGACTTACCAGAAGTGAACTGTTTACATTCCCACATGGAAAGACAATATTTGTAACTCTTAAAACTTTTCAGTATCTGGGTAGTTGGTGGGTCCATACACACACATGTACATGCATGCACGCACACACACATACACACATGCACACACATACAGAGACAGAGAGCACAGATTGAACTGAATAGGATGGGACCATATCTTAAAAGAAATTAAGGTAAATGGTGAGAGAGAAATGTAGTGGGAGGAAAGAGGGTGTAATGGAATGGGGTAATTATATGTCATTTAAGTGGCAAGTAGGAGACTTTTTAGTGGAGGGAAAAAGAGGAGAGCTGAGAAAAAAAAAAAAAACAAGAAGTTTACCCTCATCACATTTGACTAAAGGAAGGAATAAAATGCACACTCATTTTGGTATGAAAACCTATCTTACAGTATAAGAAAGTGGGGAAGAAGGAGATAAGCAAGGGGGGGAATGATGGAAGGGAGGGCAAAGGGAGGAGGGAGCAATTTGAAGTCAACACTCGGGGAGGGACAGGATCAAAAGACAGAAGAGAAACAATGAGGGGCGGGGTAGGATGGAGGGTAATTCAGTTAGTCTTACACAACACGACTATCAGGGAAGACATTTGCAAAACTACACAGATATGGCCTATATTGAATTGCCTGCCTTCCCAAAGGGAATGGCTGGGGAGGGAGGGATGGGGAGAATTTGGAACTCAAAGTTTTAGGAACAACTGTTTAGTATTGTTGTTGCTACTAGGAAAGAAGACATACAGTTAATGAGGAATAGAAAGTCATCTGGCCCTACAGGAGAAAAGAGATGATGGAGACAAGAGAAGGGAGGGATGACAGAAGAGAGGGCAGATTGGAGATAGGGAAAATTAGATTGCTTGGGGTATTGGGGTGGGGGGAGGGGATAAAAGGGGAGAAAATCTGGAACCCAAAATTTTGTGAAAATGAATGTAAAAAGTTAAATAAATAAAAAAAGAAAACAAAAAAACCTGAACATAAGAAAATAAATCAAAAGGGAAGCTAGTATAAAAGAAAAGAAGATTATCTCTGGGACATTGAAATAGTTCAAACAATTCAGAACACATATTGCAAGACATAGGAAAATGACTGAACCCCTGAGGAGACAAAGGACCATGTGTATTCTCAAAAGGGCATGGAATCACAATAGAACTGAACTCAGTTCAAAACAGAAATAAGAATCATAAAAGCAGAATTTATGGCCTAGATAGCAGAAGTAATTAGTACAATAGGAAAACCTCAAATCCATGATCACAAGTCTCGAAAGAAGCAAAAGAAAAAACACCAGATTGTCCTTCACGTCTATGTATTCATATTTCCAACTTGCAGAAAGATAAGCAACTATCGGTAACGTTAAAAGACACTGACCATGAAGAGAGGGTGCAGAGGGATAATTTTAGGGTCAGAGTGCTCCCCGAGGAACACAGCAAAGTCAAAAAACTGGAATGCAAGAAGTGAAGATGATGATTACAATGATGACGAACCTGTCCCGAACGTGTGAACACAAGCTGGTGCCAATCTAAAGAATCCATAGGTTATTTCTGGGAGGAAAAATGAATAAACCTATGCTGCCAATTTCAAGAAACATGGTGGTGAAATTGAACATTCTAACGAAAATCAACCTATAAATATAAAGAAAGGACATTCAAGTAACAAAAGCTCTTCTGTGCTCAGTAGAAATCCCAAGAGAAATGAAATGTGCTCCAAAGAGCCAAGGGGCTCAGGATGCTCCCATGTGATGAACCCTGCACATCCGAGTCTAATAAAAAGAAAAGATGGACTTCAATACGGGAGGAATTTACAGTATTGTTACCAAAACAAACACAGCCACCAGAGACGATATAAATAACAAAATAATTTGTAATCAAAATAGGCAAATATAGCATTTATATTATGTTGATTATAAATATGATGTTATAATTTGTAAAGAAGAAATAATATATGAATTATATTTCTAATTCACAATTACAAATATTGCATTAATTTAGTTATAAATACATAACATATATATTATATATGAATATTTTATATTCTATAAGATATATCATTTACAGTTACATATTGCATCATTCCTATTTCTATGTTATGTAGCATACAAGATACAGCATATTTATAAATAAATTTTAAATAAATAAAGCAGAAATATAAGGGGAAAAATCAAAAGAGAAAGACAGCAGCCACAGAACAACAACAAAGCAGTGACAGAAGAACCATGAAGAGTTTTCTTTCTGAAAGAACCCAAGGAGATGAAGGTGAAAGAAGAACTTAAATGGAAATGCTAGCAGAGGAAGTGTCCTAGGAGGAGGAGGGGCTACGGGAGAGTGAGTAAAGTGGTAAAGGGACAGATTAAAACGGAGAAAATGGGGAAAGAACAATTCAGTGGCAGACTTTCTCTTGAAGACCACTCCCATAGTAGAGGGAGATTCTCTAACAGGACATGGGGACCTTAAATGCAGGGAGTTGGTGCTTAGAGAAATCACTGCCTCTAAAAGAGGGTATCTGACCATCAGTAGGAGAATTAGAGCTCTTGAGGGCAGCAGACATGAAGAAGGGCAGGAGGATACGAATCCAGTAAGGATTCTTCTTTTGTGGGAAATGGAGGGCAATGATCACTTAGAGGGTAGCAATGAACTGCACATTCAAGGACACAGGAAAATTGCTACAATGGGGCAATATTTCTGTCTTTTCTAACTCCTCCAGGAATTGATGCTTTGAAGTTTCAGGCACAACGAAAAGGTGGGGGAGGGTCAGTATCTATAAGAAAATAACCGAAACAACTTAGAAACAAATTAGAAGAGGAAACCTCAAGCAGGGATATTAATTACTTTAACTCCATAGGAAATAATGTGGGATGTGTGTTCCCTGCCCAGTGAGGCTCGCCTGTGGTGAGGGCTGTCCTGGTGTGGTCAGAAAGAAGGCAGAATATACACCTCTAGCTTCTTTCTCCGTCCTTCTCCAAGGCAGGCTTGAATTCCTGCCAGGAAGGGAAGCAGGAGGTTAGGACCAAAGGCCACTCTGCCCCCCTCAGAGAGAGGGGGTAGGTAGCATGTCTTTAAATATTGTTATTCCAGGAGATGTGATGGAATTCACTCTAACTTCTGGTCACTGTCATTGTAACTAGGATGAAGGAGGACCCTAATCTCTGCAGAACCCACAGAATGAAGGAGTAAAGCAAATCTGCAGCCCAAGATAGCCTGGATGGTTGCTGGGAAGTGTTTGTTGTGCCACACTGGGAGCAGAGCACAGTCCAGTGTGGGCTGCAAGTGCACAGAGGGGACATGAGCAGGCCTTGGGGAGACTGAATCTCTCACGCTTGTGGTGGTTTCCAGACTTCACGACCCCAAAACACTGAGGATAAATTGGAAGGTAAGTGGAAAAAACCTGTGGGACCAGTGCAGGAGAGTGAAGTAGTCTGCCCCAGCCCCAGGGTGGCAGAGGGGAGAGGGGGCAGAGGAACCTGAGGCAGTCACAGCAACAGCAGGGGCAGCTGCAGCCACTATTTCTGGAGCTCTAGGCCCGCAGATTGTGGGGGCATTGAGTGGCTGACAGTATACCTCCCACCCGCATTGGAAGCAGAGAACTACCTAGACAAAGAGCTCAGAAGTCAAGTAAATGACTGGGGAAATGAGAAAAACCGGAAAAAGAATTAGACTATAGACTCTTTGGTGACAGGGAAGAACAAAGCATGTAATCAGAAGAAAATAAAGTCAAAGCTCCTCCATCCAAAGCCTCCAAGAAAATATAAATTGCTCTCAGGACATAGAAGAGCTCAAAAGGATTTTGAAAATCAAGTAAGAAAAGTAGGTGAAAAATTGGGAAGAGAAATGAGAGGGATGCAAGAAAATCATGAAAAACTTCCAGAGGGGGTATGTTCTTTGTCCCTTTTTAGATGGCTGAGATGAGGAATTATTTGTGTCTTGCTGTATAAAGATGAATTCCCAGGGAGGAAAGAAGAAGGGAGGGGAAAAGGAGGGGGAGGAGAGAGAAAAAAATCTAAGATATATGAAAGTGATTGTAGAAAACTGAAAACAAACAAATTAATTAATTTAAAAAATAAAGATGAATTCTGTTCACAGCCAGATCAAAGATGGGTATCTGCAAAAGGGGGGGGTGAAATTCCTAAAGGAAATGGGTTTGATACATTGCCATTCCCTTTCCCCCACTCCCACCCCACCAAAGGCCTACCACATCCTATATCCAGCCAGCCTCTGAAACAATTAGACCCTGTCTTCTAGGAGGAACCCTATATGAATGGTTTCAGACTTTAGCTATAGGTCTCCCCCAACACAACAACAACGACACACAACACACAACAGGTTGATCAACTGGTGAATTCTGAGCAGGAGGCTGGGACAGGTATAGCTTGGGTTGACTTGTTGGAAACAGACATCGCAGAACATTCAGCTGTCCTGATAGGGAGATGAAATCGTTCTCTGGAGGAAGCTTTGGTTGTGGATTCTGAAACATGGGGTTGATAAGAATGTAGGTGATGACTTTTAAGGAGAGACAAGGTGAAAGGAGAGAAAGAATAGAATAAGGGGGGCAAGATGGAGAGACATACAGTCAGCAATAGTAACTGTGAAAAAAAAAATTTGAAGTTTCTCTGATAAAGGCCTCATTTCTCAAACATATAGAGAATTGAGTCAAATTTTTAAAAATAAGAGCTATTCCCCAGCTGATAAATGATCAAAAGATATGAAATGTTTTCAGATGAAGTAATCAAAATTATCTATAGTAATATATAGTATATATATAGTAATATTTATAGTAATCAAAACTATCTATAGCCATAAAAAATGCTCTAACTCACTATTGATTGGAGAAAGGGAAATCAAAACAATTCTGAGGTACTACCTCATACTTATTAGACTGGCTAATACAATAGAAAAGGAAAATGATAAATGAGGGAGGAGATGTGGTTAAAATGGGGCATTAATGCATTGTTGGTGCAGTGGTGAACTGATTCAACCATTCTGTACAGCAGTTTGGTTGTGGATTCTGAAACACAGGGTTGATAAAAATGTAGGTGATGACTTTTAAGGAGGGACAAGGTGAAAGGAGAGAAAGAATAGAATAAGGGGGGGGCAAGATGGAGAGACATACAGTCAACAATAGTAACTGTGAAAAAAAATTTGAAGTTTTTTTTTTTTGCTTTATTTCTTCTGAATTTATAAGATTTTTGTATTCTTCTAAATATATATGTATTGTTCCCTCTTAAACCCATTCCTGAAGAAAGCAGGTTACCAGAACCACCAGCCCTCCTCCCCCATCTAACTCCTCTTTATCGATTCTTCCTCTTGCACCTCATTTGTATAAAATAATTACTCTTTTTAACTGTTCCTAAATGGTTTTACTTTTTAAATTTATATCATACTTAGGCTTACCCCAGTCTCTCTTAAGAGCTACTCAATTATTAGTAAGAATTTTAAACATACATTTTACATTTTATATATATATATATATATATATATATGAAGTAAACAGTCTGTATTTATGAAACCCTTATAATCGGTCTTTGGTATGTACCTTATATTTCTCTTGGGTCTTTTATGTAGAATCTTCTATAAAGTTCAGAATTGTTTTTTCTAATATAAATTTATTTATTTGACTTTTTACATTCATTTTCACAAAATTTTGGGTTCCAAATTTTCTCCCCATTTATACCCTCCCCCCACCCCAATACACCAAGCATTCTAATTTCCCCTACCACCAATCTGCCCTCTCTTCTATCCTCCTTCCCTTCTCTTGTCCCCATCTTCTCTTTTGTCCTGTAGGGCCAGATGACTTTCTATTCCCCATTAACTGTATTTCTTACTTCCTAGTAGCAACAACAATACTCAACAGTTGTTCCTAAAACTTTGAGTTCCAACTTCTCCCCATCCCTCCCTCCGCACCCATTCCCTTTGGGAAGGCAGGCAATTCAATATAGACCATATCTGTGTAGTTTTGCAAATGACTTCGATAATAGTCGTGTTGTGTAAGACTAACTGAATTACCCTCCATCCTATCCTGCTCCCCATTGTTTCTATTCTGTCTTTTGATCCTGTCCCTCCCCGAGTGTTGACTTCAAATTGCTCCCTCCTCCCATTGCCCTCCCTTCCATCATCCCCCCCCTACCCTGCTTATCTCCTTCTCCCCCACTTTCCTGGATTGTAAGATAGGTTTTCATCCCAAAATGAGTGTGCATTTTATTCCTTCCTTTAGTCGAATGTGATGAGGGTAAATAAACTTCATGTTTTTTTTCTCAGCTCTCCTCTTTTTCCCTCCACTAAAAAGTCTCCTGCTTGCCTCTTGAATGAGATATAATTTACCCCATTCCATTTCACCCTCTCTCCTCCCACTACATTTCTCTCTCACCGTTTACCTTAATTTTTTTAAGATATGATGGCATCCTATTCAATTCACTCTGTTGCTGTCTCTGTGTGTGCATGCATGTGTGTATGTGTGTGTGCATGCACACGTGTATGTGTGTGTGTGTATGTGTGTGTGTAGTCCCACCAACTACCCAGATACTGAAAAGTTGTAAGAGTTACAAATATTGTCTTTCCCTGTATGAATGTAAACAATTCACTTCTGGTAAGTCCCTTATGACTTCTCTTTGCTGTTTGCTTTTTCATGCTTCTTCTCATTCTTGTGTTTGAATGTCAAATTTTCTTTTCAGCTCTGGTCTTTTCATCAAGAATGCTTGAAGGTCCTCTGTTTTATTGAAAGACCATATTTTCCCTTGAAGTATTATACTCAGTTCAGCTGGGTAGGTGATTCTTGGTTTGAGTCCTAGTTCCTTTGACTTCTGGAATATCCTATTCCACGCCCTTCGATCCCTTAATGTAGAAGCTGCTAGATCTTGTGTTATCCTGATTGTATTTCCACAATACTGGAATTGTTTCTTTCTAGCTGCTTGCAATATTTTCTCCTTGACCTGGGAATTCTGGAATTTGGCCACAATGTTCCTAGGAGTTTCTCTTTTTGGATCTCTTTCAGGCAGTGATCGATGGATTCCTTCAGTACTTATTTTGCCCTCTGGTTCTAGAATCTCAAGGCAGTTTTCCTTGACAATTTCATGAAAGATGATGTCTAGGCTCTTTTTTTGATCCTGGCTTTCAGGTAGTCCCATAATTTTTAAATTGTCTCTCCTGGATCCATTTTCCAGGTCAGTTGTGTTTCCAATGAGATATTTCACATTATCTTCCATTTTTTCATTCTTTTGGTTTTTTTTGGTGATTTCTTGGTTTCTCAGAAAGTCATTAGCCTCCATCTGTTCCATTCTAATTTTGAGAGAACTATTTTCTTCAGTGAGCTTTTGAACCTCTTTTTCCATTTGGCTCATTCTGCTTTTGAAAGCATTCTCCTCCTCATTGGCTTTTTGAACCTCTTTTGCCAATTGAGTGAGCCTATTTTTCAAGGTGTTATTTTCTTCAGCATTTTTTTGGGTCTCCTTTAGCAAGGTATTGTCCCGTTTTTCATGCTTTTCTTGCATCTCTCTCATTTCTCTTCCCAGTTTTCCCTCCACCTGTCTAACTTGATTTTCCAAATCCTTTTTGAGCTCTTCCATGGCCTGAGCCCACCGGACATCCACCTCGGATGTCTGGGATACAGAGGCCCTGACCTCCACGTCTTTCCCTGATGGCAAGCATTCTACTTCCTCTTCAGAAATGAAAGGAGGAAGAAACATCTGTTAGCCAGAAGGTAAATTCCCCTATCCTGGCATATCCATTTTTTCCTCTAACTCATTTCTTCCTCCAAATAGAGATTTTTTTACCCTGTGATCCTGATACCAAATGTATCACCAAGCAATATCTGTAGCACTGACAGTGACTATAAATATGCTGGCACATTCTGAATCACAAAGTATAATAAACTCTCCATATAAAACATTTATTCAGACACCAGAAAGCCAAATCCCAATACCAGAAAACCGAATGCATCTAAGTAACCAAGAAGTCAATACACATTAGCACTGCAGAGGACAAAACTATTGCTAAGCCTTCCCCTCTCTGCCCCTTGCTGGGGCCTTCCCACAAACAAACACTCAGAAGCCTAGTTGTTTGCTTACCTGTGTCCTATCCTCCCTCTGCTGTAACTGCTCTCACAAACTTCCTCCCAGTTCTGTTCCACTCTTCCTATTCCATCCATTCGGCAAGCTCCTCCCACTATATTTGACTTAGGATTCCATGTGATTTAAGCAGGTCACATGGACTTGTTCATCGGTGGGAAGTTCTTCAAATTAAGCAAAAATACATTAACAATACAACCTTCTAAATGTTGTAATAAAGATACAGTTCTCAAAAGTTACACGTATCATCTACCCATGTAGGGATGTAAACAGTTTAACCTTATTGAATAACATGATATTTTAAAAAACTTCTTGTTTATTTTTTTTATTCTTCTCTTGAGTCCTGTATTTGAAGGTCAAATTTTCTGTTCAGCTCTGTTTTTTTTTATCAAGAAATTTTGGAAGTCCCCTTTTTCATTGAATTTCCATACCCTCCCCTGAAAGATTATGTTCAGTTTTGCTGGGTAGTTGATTCTTGGTTGTAATTCAAGCTCCTTTACCTTCCAGAATATCATATTCCAAACTCTCTGATCCTTTAATGTAGAAACTACTAATTCTGTGTAATCCTGACTGTGGTTCCATGGTATTTCAATTGCTTCTTTCTGGCTGTGACTATCCTACAGTATTTCTCTTTGACTTGATAATTCTGGAATTTGGCTACAGTAGTCCTTGGAGTTTTAATTTTGGGATCTCTTTCAGGAGGCGTTTGGTGGATTCTTTCAATGACTATTTTACCCTCTAGTTATAGGACCTCAGGGCAATTTTTCCTTGCTAATTTCTTGAATGATGCTGTCTAGGCTCTTTTTTTTTTTATCATGGCTTTCAGGTAGACCAATAATTTTTAAATGATCTCTTCTGGATCTATTTTCTAGGTCAGCTATTTTTCCAATGAGGTATTTTACATTTTTCTATTTTTTTCATTCTTTAAAATTTTGTTTGATTGATTCTTGATGTCTCATAGAGTCATTAGCTTCCACTTGCCCAATTCTAATTTTTAAGAAATTGTTTTCTTCAGTTAGCTTTTGTACTTCCTTTTCCATTTGGCCAATTCTACTTTTTGAGGACTTTTTCTCTTCAGTGAATTTTTGTATCTCCTTTTCCATTGGCTAATTTTATTTTTTTAAGGAAGTATTTTATCTGGCCATTTTTTTTGTCCTTTCTTCAAGTTATTGGCTCTCTCTTGTATATCTCTTATTTCCTTTTCTAATGTTTCTTCTAGTTGGCTTATATGGCTTTTAAAATCCTTCTTGAGCTCTTCCAAGAAGGCTTTTTGGGTGTGGAACCAATTCATATTCCTCTTTTAGATTTCATATGTAGGTATACTGACAGTGTGGTACTCTTCTGAGTTTGTATTTTGATCTTCCCTTTCCCATAGAAACTGTCCATGGTCAGTGTTCATTTTTGCTTTTTGCTCATGATGTTTGCTATTTCCTGGCTTTTAAAGTTGAGGTCTGATTCTGGGGCATAGAGAGCACTGTCCCAGGCTTCTTTTGCTGGATCCAGGGGCCTGGTCACTGACTTTGTGTGCTGGGGCCTCAGCTAGGAGGGTATAGGGGTCTGGTAGCTTACCTGGTGCTGAGCTTGGATCCTAGTGGTAGTGTTTGGTATGTACTGAGGCCAGGCAGAGTTTTTCTGTGTTTCCCCAAGGCTACACAGGGGCATGTGAAGGTCTAGCCACTGGAGGAAGCCTGCCCACCCTGGGCTGTGCTTGCAGTCTATACCTTTGGCTGCTAGATAATGCCTGCCTTCTCAGGACTGTGATGTCATACATGATGGTTCTCTGAGCTGGAGCCTGCTTGCTTCCCCTGGCTATGCTAAGGCATGTTGGGGGTCCTGGTGTTGGCATTTGCCTGCTCCACCACCCTAGGGCTCAGGATCTCCCACTGGTTTGCTGAGATGGGGCTTGTTGTTGGCTTACTGAGACTCTTCCTGTTCTGGAATGTACCCCCTTTTCACCCAAGTGAGATAGACTTTTCTTGATAATCTTCCAAACTTTCCAGGCTAAAAGATTGCCTCACCCCATCTTTCTACTGTCCCAGGATTTTTCCTGGGGCCCTATTTTTTGTTTTTTTAAGAGGTCAATAAGAGAAAGTGACAGGAATTTACTGCTTACACCACCATCTTGGTGCTGCCTCTATTAACTGCTGTCCATTTTTCCTGTATATAGTTTATTTGTCATTTGCTTGTTGTCTCTTCCATTAGATAGCAAGTTTTTTGAGATCAGAGGCTGTTCTTTGCCTTTCTTGCATCCCCAGCACTTATCATGGTAGTGCTGGCACAGAGTAGGTGCTTAATCAATACATATTAATTAACTGATAAGGAGGGCAAAGATTTGGTATTATTCCCCTTAGGGAATATTATTCCCTTAGATAATTCTCATGGAGGGAGATGTTTTGGCAGATGGGAAATTATAAGAAAAGTATTGATATCAGCTTAGTTCCTGGGACACATTGTATGTGAGAAGCTAGGGCTTCTTAGCAATTTTACTGTGGATGACTTTGATGGAGGAGGAATTGTTGACTGTGTCACAAGTGTGCATACAGAGGCCCTCGTGGTCTTGCAGTTGCTCCTGTTCATCAGCACCACCTCACATCAGGAAAAGGAATCTGTGACCAGAAGCACCATCATCCACAGTGTGACTCTACTCTTTTCAGTGCTGCTCTGTTTCATTATCACCATTTTCCATAAGGAAACACAGTGTAAACTACAAAGATGTAATCATATAGGTTGAAGTGTGAGTCCTGTCTCTGTCTTTATGTCTCTGAGACATAGTCTTTTTGAAGGGAGAATGAAAGGGCTTCTAGTTTTTGTATTCTTTCCACATTTTTGGGGGGGAGGCTTGGTTTCTGTTCCTTTTTTCCCTTTTTAGTACAATCAATGCTACAAGGTCTGTCCAGTAAAAGACTTGAGGGCTTAGTCCTTCCAAAGGAGGAAAAAAGATCTAGGATTATTGGCTTTTGTTCTCCTCTACATATTTATTTTGTTTTGATTTTTTCCACTTTCCCCCCTTTTCCATCCCTTAATACACTATTCATGTCTGGAAGACTGAATAGTAAAAGTATTGTAAGCATTTAAATGGTAGAATGTCCCCTAGAAGATCCTTAGTCTCCTACCACCAAAAGGAGGCATGTGATAGTATCAGTGTTTCCTGAAGTAACTTCCTTCAGCCCCAGCTTCCCCCATGCAGCTGCCTGGTTAAGAGAAGCAAGACCTCTCATATTTGGTGGTGTCTGAAACCACCTGAGTCACCAGAACCTGATGATTTACTGACCAGATATGCTTCCAGATGGAGATGAGTGGGGCTGCATCCAGAGAAGCTAAGGGCCACTGTATCCTTGTTGTAAATTCTTATTGTGATAGGGCAAAGTAAACTTCCTCTTTTGCTAAACTCTCCTGTTAAAAGCATGTGCTTCATTTTATCTCAACTTTGACCCTGAACTAAGAGAATACTAGTTTTCTTCATGCCTCCAACAATCCTTAATAACATATACTAACAAAATAAAAGAAGATACTGTTAAAGAACTGAATAGACATTTTTTTTTTTAAATAGAAAGCCAAGAAATAAATTCAAAATAAAAACAAAAGAAGAGATGTTGAAAACTAAAAGAGAAATAAGTAATCTGGAAAACAAAAAGACTATATAAATATAAATAAAACTAAAACCTGATTTTTTGAAAACACTCAGAAATTGATACACCTGTAGCCAATCTGATTATAAAGAAAAGGATGGAAAATCAAATCAACCAAAATACCAAATGAAGTAGAAGAAATTACAGCAAAATCAGAAGAAATAAAAAGAATTATCAGAACCTACTATTGTACAAAAAAGAATGGAGACAGGAAAATACTTTTAAAAATACAAGATAACCAAAATAATAAAAGACCAAATGTATATCTTAAATAATCTCATCTCAGAAGTAAAAATAAAAACTTGCTACAAAGGAATAAAAAAAATCCTCCTGGAAAAATTTCTAAAGAACAATTAGTATTAATATTACACAACTTAATCTCAAAAGTTGAGAAAGCACTCTACTATATTCCATTTATGAGACAAATATAGTCCTAATATATAAACCAGTAAAGGGTAAAGCACACAAGGAGAACTTCAGATCAACATCATTAATGAACATTGATTTAAATATTTTAAATTAAATCTTGTCAAATAGACTACAGCAATTAATCCAAGAAATCATTCATTATAACCAAGTTGGATTTAAATTAGGAATGCAAGGATGGTTCAACACTAAGAAAACAATCAATATAATCATATTAAAAACAAATACATCATATGATTATCTCAACAGTCATAAAAAGCCTTTGACAAAATATAATACTTATATTTTAAAAACCCTACAAAATATAGGTAAACAAAACTTTCTAATATCATAAAAATATGTTAAAATCAAAAGTAAACATTATATATATTGGTGAATATACTAGAAGCTTTCTTAATAAATATGTGAGTAAAAAAAGAGGCCCACTATCCCCAGCATTATTGGATATCATTTTAGAAATATTAGCAATAGAAATAAAACAAGAGAATGAAAATAAAGACACAAAGATAGGCAAAACAGAGATAAAACTACCCCTTTTTGTTGAGAAAATGAAGGTTTATTTAGAAAATGTTAGGGAGAGGTGGAATCAAGATGGTGGAACTGCAAGAAGAAGTACTACAGCCTAACTTCCTCACCAAAACTCCTCCATAAAGACCTAGAAAACATACTAGACCAAATTCTAATGGGAAATTCCAGAAAAAATACAGAAGTCATTTTTTTCTAGCCCAGATTGGCTTAGGGAGCATGAAAGAGTGCATTTAGGAGTCTGGTTAGGAGCCTGCCAAATGTGGAGTATTTCAGTGCCCAGGTAATGCAAGAAAGCTGAGATGGAACACCAGGAGAAAGAAGAGATTTTTTTTTAAAGAGCAAAAAATAATTTTATTTTTAAAAAAATTTAGTCATTTTTAGTTTTCAACATTTATTTCCACAAAATTTTGAGTTCCAAATTTTCTCCCCATCTCTCCCATCTGCCCACCCCATGCATTCTGATTACCCCTTCCCCCAATCTGCCCTCCTTTCTGTCACAACCTTCCCTTCCCTTATCCCCATTTCCTCTGTTTTCTTGTAGGGCAAGATAGATTTCTATACCCCATTACCTGTATATCTTATTTCCCAGTTGCATGTAAAACAATTTTTAACATTCGTTATTGAAACTTTGAGTTCCTACTTCTCTCCCTTCCTCCCTCCCCACCCATTCCCACTGAGAAGGCAAGCAATTCCACATATGTTATACATGTGAAGTTATGCAAAAGACTTCCATAAAAGTCATGTTGTGAAAGACTAACTGTATTTCCTTCCATTGTATTCTGCCCCCATTTATTCTATTCTCTCTTTTTACCTTATTCCTCCTCAAAAGTGTTTACTTCTAATTACCCCCTTCTCTCATTTGCCCTCCCTTCTGCCATCCCTCCCCACACCTCACTTATCCCCTTCTCCCCTACTTTTCTGTAGTGTAAGATAGATTTTCATAGCAAATTGAGTGCACATGTTATTCCCTCCTTAAGCCAAATGTGATGAGAGTAAGCTTCACTTTTTCCCTCTCACATCCTCCCTTTCCCCCTCCATTGAAAAAGTTTTTCTTGTCTCTTTTATGTGAGAAATAATTTGCCCCATTCTATTTCTCCCTTTCTCCTCCCAATATATTCCTCACTCACCCTTTAATTTCATTTTTTTAGATATCATCTCTTCCTATCAACTCACCCTGTGCCCTCTGTCTGTATGTATATAATCCCTCCAACTAACAAAATACTGAGAAAAGTCTCAAGAGTAATAAATATTATCTTTCCATGAAAGAATGTAAACAGTTCAACTTTAGTAAGTCCCTTATGATTTCTCTTTCCTGTTTACCTTTCCATGTTTCTCTTGATTGTTGTTCGAAAGTCAAATTTTCTATTCAGCTATGATGGTTTCAACAAGAATGCTTGAAAGTCCTCTATTTTATTGAATGACTATTTTTTCCCCTGAAGTATCATACTCAGTTTTTCTGGGTAGGTGACTCTTGCTTCTAATCCTAGTCCCTTTGACTTCTGGAATATCATATTGCAAACCCTTTGATCCCTTAACATAGAAGCTGCTAGATCTTGATGTTATGCTGATTGTATTTTCACAATACTCAAATTGTTTCTTTCTGTCTCTCTGCAATATTTTCTCCTTGACCTGAGAATTCTGGAATTTGGCTACAATATTCCTAGGAGTTTTCCTTTGGGGATCTCTTTCAGAAGGAGATTGGTGGATTCTTTCAATATGTATTTTACCCTCTGGTTCTAAAATATCAGGGCAGTTTTCCTTGATAATTTCTTGAGAAATGATGTCCAGGTTCTTTTTGGATCAAGGTTTTCAGGTAGTGCCATAATTTTAAAATTGTCTCTCCTGATCTATTTTCCAGGTCAGTTGTTTTTCCAATGAGATATTTCACATTATCTTGTATTTTTTTCATTCTTTTGGCTTTGTTTTGTAATTTCTTGGTTTCTTGATCTACTCCATTCTAATATTTAAAGAACTATTTTCTTCTGCGAGCTTTTGAACCTTCTTTTCCATTTGACTAATTCTGCTTTTTAAAGCATTCTTCTCCTCATTGGCTTTTTGGACCTCTTTTGCCATTTGGGTTAGTCTATTTGTAAGTTGTTATTTTTTCAGCATTTTTTGGGTCTCCTTTAGCAAGGTATTGATTCTTTTTCCAAGATTTTCTTGCATTGCTCTCATTTCTCTTCCCAATTTTTTCTCCACCTCTCTTACTTGATTTTCAAAATCCTTTTTGAGCTCTTCCATGGCCTGAGACCATTGCATAGGTTTTTTGGAGGTTTTACATGTGGAAGCCTTGACGTTTATGTTTTCCTTTGATGGTATGCTTTGTTCTTTCTCATCCAAAAGGATGGAAGAAAACACCAGCTCACTAAGAAAGTAACCTTCTAGTCTTATTTTCCCCCTCTTTTTTGGGTATTTTCCCAGACAGTTACTTGACTTTTGAGTCCTTTGTCAAGTAGAGAGTATACTCTTGGGACCTATAAGTTCTCAGTTCCTCCAAGGTGGCACAATCAAGGCAGAGGAGTTTACTCCTCTCCTGGCTTGTGCTCTGGTCTGTGAGCAACCACAAGCACTCTTTTCTGTCTGGGATCTGGTAGTAGGTTTCCCTCTCCACAGCCACCACCAACTTCACTGTGCCAGCTTTCCTCCTCACATCAGTTGCTCGATTCCCCCACAGTCTTTAGGCTGAGGGCTCCAAAAGTGGATGCTGCTGCTGCCCTGGGGCCAGATGGCACTTCCCTTTCACCCAGGTGAAAGAGTTTTCTTATTGACCTTTGAAACTGTATTTGACTTTTGTATGTTGAGTCATTTGGGAACTGCAACTGCTACCCATGATTTTGTGCCCTGAAGCCTGCTCCAGTCCTGCCCCAAGGGCAAGGCTGGGTTCTGCTGGGTGTGATAGACCTTTCCAGGCTGTCTTGTGTTGGAAATCTCTTTCACTCTGTTGTTTGTGGCTTCTGCTGCTCTAGAGTTTGTTTAGAGTCATTTTTTACAGGTATTTTATGGGTTATGGGGGTAGAATTAGAGCAGGTTGGTCCTTCTACTGCACCATCTTGGCTCCACTCTATTTTATTATTTGTTTACGTGTCATGGAGTCATAAGCTTCTATTTGCCTAATTCTAATTGTCAAGGAGTTATTTACTTCAGTGATGATTTGTACCCCTTTTATCAAGCTGTTAATTCTCCATTCATAATTTTCTTGCATAGCTCTCAATTCTTTCCCTACTTTCCCCTACTTCTCTCATTTGGTTTTTAAAATCATTGTTTAGCTCTAGTAAATCTTTAACTCTTACAGGAATTCTTGTTGGGCTTGTGTCCCATCTGCCTTTTTCTTTGAGTCTTTGTAAATATTTTCAAGTCACTGTGTTCTGTGTTTGTGCCTTGGGCTGTCACCCTAGTAGCTCTTTATTATCAGGTTCTTTTGTTATTGTTCATTTTTTCAGTCTACTTCTTGCCTTTAGACTTCCTGATAGTGGTCAGTTATTGCCCACTTCTGGGTAGAGGATGTCTAACCTGAACTTTTGTCCTTTTATGTCCTTCAGTTTTTTTCCATAGCTTATTCTGGGAGCTTGCAGGTTTTGGGAGAGGTCTGTTTCTGGTTTGAGCTCTGCAAATTTCTGACCTAGGTTGAATTCTATTGTCTTATGAGTGGTTGAATGTCAGTAGACTGCTATAGGACTCAGTAACTGATAGCCCACTGGGAGACTGCTGCAGGTTCAGAGCAACTGAATTGCTGATTCCTCTCAGTTTTAGTCTCTTACTCTGATTATTCTACCATAAGTTTATTAAGTGTTATGCTTAAGGACCAGCTCTGCTTCTGGGCTCAGAGCCATACAACTGTGTTTCTGGAACTTGTTCATTGCTCAGTACTCAACAAAGCCCCACAGTTGCTAGTGACTGCTCCTATCTTCCCTGGATCTGTGACTCCAAAGTGGTTTATGGGCAACAGTGCTGCTAGATGTCATTTGTTCCTGCTTTTACAGCTAGTTCAGGGTCTTGGGATTTCTTTCAACCCTGGTACTCTGTCTCTGATCCCTTTCCATCCCTGGGCACTGGAATGCTCCATATCCCTGCTGCCACTGTTCTCACCACAATGTACTCCCAGCCAATACCTACTTCAGTGTCCAAAGACACCATATTTCCAATTTCCAAATAGCATATTATATTAATTATAAGGCCTTTTGTGGTGCTACTGCACAAACTTTTCACATTCCCCTGGACTGCATTGAGCAATTCTAAACTGACCATGAAGGGTTAGCAAAATCAGATTTTCCTGTTGAGCCCAGGCATTACTTTAGTTCTTTAGCTACAGGATCTTACTGTTGGTGGGTTTTTTTTTCTTTCAAAAGCCAGCTTTTAAGGAAACTTTCTTAATTTGGGCAGCAGAGGCTTGCTTCACTCTGGAACTCAGGAACTCTTTACACTCACAAGGTAAAACCCAAGCATACAAACTTCCAGTTCTCAGAACAGTAGTCAATGAATGACCTGTGCTAAAAAAAGGAAATAGCAGATGAAAGACACCAAAAATAAGGGAGTTTAGGGACCTCAGTTTCAGGATTGCTTCTGTGAGCATATCTCCCAGTGCCACCTACAGCTGCTGCAAAATGCTTTTATTGATGTGGGGAGCAAAGGGGGAAGAATTCTCTCGACCTTTTGCTGGAAAACTTTAAACAAGGGAAAAGAGTCCAAAAGAGGGGGAACCAGTTCCATAGCTAATTCTTATAGGCCGTAGAGGCCATCAATGCAATTTGTCATTGGTACAATGGATAGAGTACTGGGTCGAGAGTCAGGAAGATCTAAGTCAAAACTAGCTCTCAGCAACTTATTAGCTCTGTGACCCCAGTAAGTCACTCTGTCTCCCTCAGTTTCCTCAACTGTAAAATGGTGATAATAATAGCACCTACCTCATAAGATCAAATGAGGTAATATTTTGTAAAGTGCCTAACAGTGCAAAGTGCTGAGCATGGTGCTTGGCAGACATTAGATGCTAAATAGATGCTTGATTCTTTTTCTCTCTTTCCTCCTGTAATTTACTGGCTTGAGAGAGTTGCATGGGGCATTGAGTTGTGAAGAGATTTGCCCAATATAATACATATTATACAATATATATCAGAGTCAAGGCATAAACCCAGGCATTCTTGATTCAAAAGTGGTATTGCTAGGTCTAAGAGTGTGAACAGTTTAGTAACTTTTGGGATTCCAAATTGCTTTCCAGAATGGATAGACATAGTTAAACTAACAATATATCATTGCATCTGTTTTCCCAAAGCTGCTCCACCATGTCTTTTCTTACTTTGTCAACTTTACCAATGTAGGGTGTGAGATGATACCTCAGATTTGTTTTATTTATATTTCTTTAATTATTAATGATCTGGAGGATTTTTATATAGCTATTGATAGCTTCCTTTAGTAACTGCTTGTTCATATCCTTTGACTATTTACCAAATGAGGAATGACTCTTATTCTTATAAAACTGAATCAATTTCTTTAACAGTTTAGAAATGAGACTTAAAGAAATTTATTTCAAAGATTTTTCTTGTTTACTGCTTCCCTTTTAATTCAAGTTACATTGATTTTGTTTGTGCAAAACTTTTAAATTCTATATAATAAAAATTGCATAGTTTATCTTTTATGATCCTATCCCCTGCCTCTACATCTGAAAAGAAATTTTTTCTTTGTTCCTCTAATTCATTAATGATATCACCTTTTATAGTTGTCATGCATTAATTTGGAGCTAATCTTGGTGTATGCTATGAGATTATAGTTCTAAACCTAATTTTTGACAAACCTGCTTTCTAGTTTTCATAGCATTTTTTGTTGAATCAACAAATCCTTACTGTTGCACTGGGATTTGGGGGTTTATCAAACATCAGGGTACTAGACTGATTTATTTCTATATATTGTGTACCTAATCTGTTTACCTCAGTACCCATCAGGACCCCCAGGATCACTCTGATTGGAAGGTGAAGGGGACAGTTCCTCCAAGAAGCTCCATTTAAAGGAAGGATGCATGTTAGCCATCTCATTTCCCACCCAGCTGCCCTCCTCTGAACTTCTCTGTCATGCTCCTCATGAAGAATAACTTTCATTCCCTCTTTTCAGTTTCTTTTGATTTTATTTTTATATTTCACGTTGTCTCATGGAGTCATTAAATCCTATATAATCCATTTAATTTTTCAGGAGTCTGTTATTTGGATGAGGTTTTGTACCTCTTTAACAAGTTGTTACTTCTCCTTTCATTGTCTTCCAAAGTTCACAGTTTTTTTTCCAACTTTTCCCTCTAGCATTCTAATTTTATTTATAATTTAAAACACTTGTTCTTGATTCTTGCTTAATTTTTCCAAGATTCCCTGTGGCAAGTTGCATTTTTCTTTAAGGCTTTGCTTATAACTGTTTTGGATTTATTTTCTTCTTCTGGGTTTGTGTCTTGGGCATCCTTGGCACCATAATAATATTTATTGTGAGTCTTTTGTTTTCTAGTCAGTCTTCCAGTCTTAATTTACAAATTGAGGTTTTGTAGTAGGGCCAGGCTCTTCTAGACAGAATATCAGTGTCTTAATTGGTCAACTTTTACATACTCTGGATATCAAATGTTGTGTTCTTCAAAGATGTTATCGGAGGTTCAGTCTGGGGATGTGCCAGCTTTCAGTGTGGTCTAAGCAGTCTGATCTAGGACAAAGCCTTAATGCTGCCCTCTTGATCTGTTTTGCAAGCTCCTAATCCCAGTCTGAGTCTGGGCAACAACCTTGGGCTTGTCCCTCATTGGAGATTTAGCAAACTGCTTCTGGTTTCAGCCAGTGTCAGTGGACTGGAAGGCGCTGATGATTCAGAAAGGCAGAACTACAGGTTCCCTGAGTCTGAGCTCCCTACCCTGGCCCCATTGCTGAGTGATGCCATAGAATCCTAGATCTCATTTTGGAGTCAGTGTCATATAGCTGCTGCATGTTTCTTTTCTTGCTCCTTGCCCAATATACTGCTTGAGGTCTGGTCTAAGTTAGATCTACTAGATGACTGGTTGCCCTTTGCCCTGAAGCAGCTGCAAGTTAGCTGTAAATTTCCATTTAAATCTGGATCTTCCCATCTAAATTGCATCTGCAACCCAACTTAAGAGTCAGAACTCCATAACTTCAGGCTGGGGCTGCTCTTGCTCCCTGAAAGGTATATAGGGTCAGGCTCAGTCCCTTGACCATTTCCTGTCCTGGAAAATAGCTCCAGATTGGCTCCTATCTTTCTACAAGTCCCTTCCTAAATCTATAACTGAATCTGCTGCTCAGCTTTGAGCCCCAAAAGATGTTAACTGCTGCTTATTCCTGCTCCCTAGCCTAGAAAACTGACAGTATTTTGTTGTTGAATTTTCTGAGCAATATTTTATCTAATACTTTTCTTAGATTTTTGTTGGGTAGTTGTGGAGAGTGCTAGGCTGTACTGATCCCACATACTCCATCTTGGCTGGTTCTCTGCATGTGGTAACCTCCTAGAAGAATGTAAGCTCTTTTTTTAAAGAGGGATTCAGGGACTTACCCAGGGTCACACAGCTAGTAAGTGTCTGAAGCCGTATTTGAACTCAGATCTTCCTGACTCTAAAGCTGGTGCTCTCTCCACTGTGCCACCTAACTGCCCCACAATGTAAGCTTTTTGATGGCATTTATATCCCCAGGACCAAATACAGTGCCTAGCATATATAACAGGTGCACATGAATGCTAAATAAATAAATGCAATAAAAAAGATCATAAATGACTATTCTTTCATGAAAAGTAATACAGTTAATCAACTAGAGGGCTGGCCTTGGAGTCAGGAACAGTGCAGTTCACACTTGGCATTTGACACATGCAGGTGTGTGAACATGGGAAGTCACTCAACTTCCGAGTGCCCTAGGCAACTCTCTAAAAGCATAAGTTTTAGGTGGGGAGAGTTTCCACACAGGGAATTCATTTCTAGATGAAATCAAAGGTTTGGAACAAAAATAAATTCTTTCATGTAGGTTTGCTTAAAAACAAAACCAATGCTTTATATCAGAAATTTTGTTTTTCTGGGAATGTTACCAAAGTGGGAAGAGTTCTAACTAGTCTGTATGGTCTATAATGTAAGCATACATGTGTATAGATGGTCTAATGCATGTGTTTTTGTATAAATATGGAACTTAGTGGAAGAGTTGATAGTGAGGTGACAGAAACTTATACTGATTAGAATAGAGTATTCATGAATGTAAAGGGCAGGAGTGGTAGGAGCAAAATATGAAAGAGGTAAAAAGGAAGTCCCTAATTAGTAGCCTCCACCCAATTTGGAGAACTTTGAAGAAAGATATAGTCAAAATAATACTGAGTAAATTAATAATGCTGACATTGAAGAGTGAAGGCAGCAAATCAGAGAAAAGATGTTAACATTAATTATTACAAAAGAAAGTTGGCAGACAGAATGGTACAGGATCCTGGATGGGTATAATCATGCCAAGATAAAGGCTGTGACAGAGAATAATGAAAAATGACAGAGAAAGATAAAGATAAAAATGAAATAGAAGGGGAAGTAGAAGGGTTTGGCAACTTTTTGGGGAGGAAGTTTATAGTTCTGAATAAAGGAAGGAAGTCGTCTTTGCTGATATATGAGAAGTAGGGAGAAAAAAATAACATGCAATTTCTGGATATAGCTGAAAACAAGAACTTGGCTGAACTACTTTGTCATTGAAATTATGCAGTAAGAAGTATCTCAAGGCAGATGTATTCCAGTGGCATTTCTAGGAAAGGAACTACAAAAGGTTATTTTGTGATCATTTGCTCAAAGTGGTACAATTCTGTGCAGTTGACAGTGACACATGTACTTGGCTTTAGCCAAAGTGAGTGAACAGCTGACAATCCATCCACTTCCCTTGCAGTATTGTCTGTCCCATTAAACCTTACTTGATCCCCCTAGTCAATAAAGATCCTCATGCTCTTCACCTCCACCCTTTGGACCATGAATGGCACTTGGTCTGCACCTCTTATACACTTAGCTCTTAGTATTGTATAGGTTTTTTTTTGTGTTTGTGTCATATTCTCTTTACAGAGTGCAAGCTTCATGAGGACAGGGCAATTTTATTTAATCTTTGTTTTTCTTCCTCCTAACTTCCCTTTTTGTTCCCTTCTGTTGAAGGCATCACCATCTTTCTAGCCATACAAACTCAAGAGTCATCGTCCACGCCTGCTCTAATCATTTGCCAAATCTCATACATTCTTCTACAGTACCACTTACAACCATCCCATTCTCTCTATTCCTTTAAGCTATTATCCTAATTGAAGTACTCATCACCTCTTGCCAGGACTATTGTAATAGCCTCCTAATTAGCCCCTTTGCCTCCAGTCTCCTTTCTCTAATTCATCCTCCATATAGCTGCCAAAGTGATATTCCTAAAGGAATCTATAATTCCTGACCTCTGCACCCCCTTGTCTCCAAAGCTCCCTATTGCCACTACGATAAAATATAAAGTCCTCTGGCATTCAAACCCTTCTAATTCTAACCTACCTTTCCAGGCATAATATTACACATTATTGTTTATAATATATAATTTCCAAAGTCACCTACTTGGTGTTCTTCATATGTTACATTCAATCACCTGTACTCCTGTTTTGTACATGCCTGACATGAACTCCCTCCTTATCTCCACCTCTCAAAATTTCTAGATTCTGTCAAAGTTCTGCCCAAGTACAGCCTCTTACCAGACGCCTTTCCTGATTCACCTTCCCAGCAGACATCCGTTTCCAAATTGCTTTGTGTCTACTGTGCACATATTTTGTACTGGAGAAGTAGTGTGGTTGGAAGGCTGCCCTCAGAACTAGACCTAAGTGCAAATCCATCTCTGATGTGTGACTATGTAGCCCTAGGTAAGTTACTTAACCTCTCAGTACCCAGGTAACAACTTGCATCAGAAAAGGGAGCTTCTTCACCTGAGTTTCCTATATTGAAGAAATCACAGGGCCAGTCCCTATTCACATATTTTATAATTACTTTGATGTATTTATGTTTGCTTTTCCAGATAAAATGTAAACCCCTTGAGGGTGCAGAATTTTCTTTTTGTCTTCTTGTCCCCTAACCCTGACCATAAAATGCACTCAGGGCAGCTAGATGGTGTAGTGGATAGTGCAGGAGTCAGGAGGACCTGAGTTCAAATCTCACCTCAGACACTTGACACTCACTAGCTGGGTGACCTTGGGCAAGTCACTTAACCCCAATTGCCTCATCCTGGGTCATCTCCAGTCATCCTGATGAATATCTGATCACTGGATTCAGATGGCTCTGGAGGAGAAGTGAGGCTAGTGACCTGCACAGCCCTCCCTCACTCAAAACAAAGTCAAGTGCAAGTCATGTCATCATTTCTCTGATGGCATGATCTTCTTGGGCAACGAAGGACGAACTTCCTTCCTTCCCCACTGCCAGACACACACTCTTAAAAAATTCTTGCCTGATAGATCCTCCAGTACCTGGTATAGAACTTTGCATATACAATAGTGCTCTGGATGTGACTGTTTAATGAATATTTAGTAAAGTAAAACAGTTCATAAAGAACACTGTAATCTGTTACCTTAAGTACACTTAAAACTTTTAGAACATTATAGCTGTGCCACACAAGCTGACTTCGTCTACTTTGCTTGTTGGTATAAAAAGGCATTTATCATTAGCTAAGGGATCAAATGTATTACTCTATGTTGGACAGTTCTGCTTTTTGATTTTCTGATCTTAATAAGACAGCATTCTAAAATAGGACTGCAAAAAGGGCAGTTTCACAATATTTGGGATGCTTAATCATTTTAAGGGGTCTTATCTACTATATTTCTTCTTTCTGATTACTACGGCAAACTAATAAATTGCTTAAATCATGTAAGTCTTTACTATACCACTTTCAAATTGTTCTTCATTCTCTTTTCCAATAGTTGGAAGAGTTGCCAATTTCATCATAAGCCCTAGCTATCAAGGTATACCTATCAACAATTTAGTGAGTAGATCTATTCCCCAGGGATAAACAAATAAGGAAAGAAAGTTTTAAGACTCTACAAGGAACTGAGCAGAAAGCTACATACCATGCCAAAGAGGAACTTGATGAGTAAATCTAAAGAAAAAAAGAACTAAATCTGGTTTACTAATTTATTGCAATTGATAATCATTGGGAAGCACACTCGTAGGGGCTCATGAACTACACTTTAGAAAACCATTCCTAACCCTTCAGGGTTACTCCTAGAATGGTGAGGGTATATGGGACACCAACATGCCAGTGTGAATTGGGTTTGGGAGGGGGGCTACAGATCATTTACTACTCTGAGATCATAGGAAGTATCAGAGGATCTAAGATCTACCACCTCTTATTAAGAGGGTATAGGGAAAAAATTGGTAACCTCTTTGTGTGGGATCTTTAGGCTCCCATTCAGTTCTAACGTTTTTTCTGTTTCTAAGCACAAGCTTCTCTGCAAATTGTCCAAATAAACCTGAAGTATAAAGATATGCATATGTATGTATGTATGTATGTATATGCGTATATACATATATGTATATTAATATATAGGCACATACTTTTTTTTAGGGGAAAGGACATTAGAGCTGGCATCTGTGTCCTAATATAGCTCTTCACGTACATGTAGCACTGCTTCAATGTTGCTACATTGTTTGCAAATCACTCATCTTACATACCGATGGTCCAATAGACTTTTTGGAAATTTGGTCACTTTCATAACTTAAACAGTAGCACTACGTTGTTTGGACCGTGGTTACTTTGCTAATGTATTTATAAGAGGACTGGAATAACGTTTTCTTAGCGCTGAGAATTTAAGGCCAAAGGCTATTGCCGGGTGATTCTTTATTTTGGAATTTCCTGGGCTTTAAGAAATACGACTCCCGACAGATAACTGAGATTATGGTGTGCCTGAGGCCATCTCCAAGATCAGCTTTACTAGGAACTAGGTGTGGCTTTTTCAGTTGTTAATATTTCACTATTTGGAAATATTTTCAGAAGCTCGGGGGCCATGAGGATACTTGTTAAAAAAAAGGTTTAAGCAGCCTTCCGTCAAAGGAAAGATCAGAGCTTTTGTCTACACCCCTACCTGAGAGGGTGCAGAGAGGATTGCGGGGCAGCCTTTGGCCGGGGCTAAAACACAGTTACTGCCCCGGACCCTGGAACTGGGGCTTCCGCTTCCTCGTCCAGCGGGAAACATTCGGTAAAGCCTCTAAACAGAGCCATCGGATTTCATTTTACCTTCGGAACACAAGGAGAAAAAGGGATTTCTTTTCCCTCTTGGGCTAAATAAAGCGCGTTAAAACTTGCGGCTTTTTCCACGACTTCGCCCCCCGCCCCGGGCGGAGGGCAAGCCGGTAGCCTGAGCCCCAAGCAGGCCGAGGAGATCACGGTCCCCGGGGGGCGGCACGCTGAGCTCCGGTCCCTCGGGTCGTCGCCCGAGCCGGAGGCCGCAGACATCCCCGGCGTCTTCCCGAAAGGGCCGCGGGGGCCGCCTCTGCTCCCGCCGCTTCCTCTCCTACGGGGCGGGGCCGGGGAAGCGGGAAGACCGCGGAGGGCGGAGGGGGGAGGGCGCGAGACCAGCCGAGAGGCGCCTCCCCTCCCCCACTCGTGCCCTCGGCGCCAGAACCCCGCCTCTACGTCCTCCACTCCGCTGCCTTCCCCACCTAGATCGCTAGAGCGAAGCCCGCGGGCAAGCGCGTCCCCGAGAGGAGGGCGGGGAGCGGGGAGCACGCAACCAATACGGTCCCGCACGCCGGGGGAAAGGGGCGAGGGCAGCCGCGAGCGGTCCGGGAACCCGACTGCTGGACTGCGGGGGCGCCTGCGCGAAGCCGAGGGGGCGGGGTCAGCGGCCTTGCAGACGCCGCGATGGCCGCTAGGAGGCGCATGCGCCTTGGAGGCGTCCGGGCAGGCCTCGGGACGGCGGCGGCGGCCGAGCAGCAGGCGGAGGCTGGGGGTGCCGCTGGGGGCCGGGCCGGTGTTTACACAGCGGAGGCGAGCGGGGGTGGCCGGGAGAGGACGCGGAAGCCCGGGCGGCGGCGGCGGCACGATGGTCATGGCGCACTTCGTCGAGAGCTTCTGGGTAGGGGAAGGGGCTGGCGGCGTCCTGGGAAGGGAAGGAGGGGGCAGGAGCCGGTCGGTCGGGTTCGGGTTCGGCGGCGACGTTTGGAGGCGGGAGCCGCGGCGGTGGGCTCCGGCTGCGGCCGGGCCGGGCTCCGCGGGCCTCTCCGGCTGTCACCGGGCTGTGGGGGCCCATCGCCCCCAGAGCAGAGCCGGGCCCACCCCCGCCTCGGGGCCGGCGCGTCCAGCCGGTCCGCTGCCCTGCCCACCGCCGGCCCGGCCCTCTGGGCCTATTCACCAGAAAAGGGTCTCTCCGGGCCTCCGCGCGCCGAGACCCCCGGCCCCTCCGAGCGCTTGGGGTGAGGCGGACATTGTCGGGGAGATCCCTTCTGGCCGCCTTCGCGCTCCGTGTGTGTTTTCCTGCAGTTATTGTTTGCAGCCGTGGACAGGAAAGCGGCGTGTTTACCAGAGTGGCCGAGCTGGGGCTGTCTGACGTCCCTCTGCCAGCATTTTCCTTAGAGTTTGGAGTGCCGCAGATACTGCATGGTCCCACATCTGCCTTCTTCGCTGTTCCCTTAACGTGGACTCCTCCTTTCAGAATGCGATTTGTTTAGAGAACTTTGAACAACTGTTGCTCTTAAATTTTTCTTCCCCCAGAAGTGTTGTAAAACCTAGCTGTTAGGTTGTGAAAAGGCAGTTTATAAGCTAGTATTCCTTCCCCAAAGACCAAATTTACGTGAAAAATGTAAGTTGTTACAAACATATTACCTAGGTATTCTTGAAATTCGCTTATTCCGGTTATAGTTTGTTTTTGTTTTTAAGAAAAATGCCCATTGAATTTCTCCCGTAGTTATTGATTGTGGTCGTGGATGGACCAGAATATGTGGGCTAATTAAAATCCAGAGAATTCCGAAGCTTCCTTCTATAATAAAGCTTAAGATTCTTTCCCACGGGTGTTTCTTATAGAACCCAAAGTGGTTCAGATAGCAAAATGAGTTTGATTCATTTTTACTTCCTTCCCAGGTGTCTGCACAGACATCCCTGAAAATAGTGCCAGTGGTCTGATGGATAGAGGTCTAGCCCCTCTCCGCTCAAGAATACCCAAGTCCAAGTTCCCACATTTAATACATGCTGGTTTTGTGATCCTAAACTCCTAGTGTCCTAGTCAACTCTGTAAGTCTGTAAGTTGCTGAGCAGGTGCTGATTTGCACTGGTAGAGTCTCTCATTAGGAATTCTTTACACCAATGAAATCACAGGTCTTCCATTCCACACATTCCCTTCCCCACAAGAAGAAATTAAAACTATCTAGGATCATAGGTTTGAGAGTTGGAGTTGTTGGATCAAACCCTTCATTTGAATGCTGAGGAAATTTAGACCTAGTGAGATAAAGTAATTGGAGTCAGGATTTGAACTCAGGTTCTCTGACTCTAAACCAAGCATACTTTCCACTATAACAAGTTACCTCTCATTTAACCATTTAAATCTTATATATAGTGTATGAGTAGAGGATGTTGTTCATACTTAAAGGACTAATGCTTTTGAAAGAAAATAAAACGAATTGAAGTGAGACAATTTTAGATCTAAATGATACTTGTTTCCTTTTCAACATTTGTAAGAATTGGAGATGTATTTTTATTGTAGCATTTTTGGACATTTGTAAGAGGAAACATTCTAAGTCTTAAAGAAGTCTTTTTCTTTTAAAGTATCATTCTTGACCAAAATGATATACTAAAATGATTAATTCAGTGTATTTCAAAACTTCCTTTAGAACAGGTGATTTATTGCTGATAAGTAAGTTTTTGCTACACAGTATGGTAACATTGATATTCAAACTGAAACTGTTTTTCCTTTCAACTAAGTTAATCAGCTAAAATCACTTTGAAAGTAAGTCTTTGTCTTCCATGTAGGAAAACAGTTGTTAGCCCATCAATAGAGTACTTGAAAAAAAGTTATTTGTATTTACAATATTTGAGGAAGTCTCCTTGTAGAAGTGCAGGATGAGTGTATATTGCATGAACTGATGAGCTGAGTGGTTTCATTTTTTGCATGTGTGTATTTGGAATAGGGTGAGGTAGTGGTTAGAAGGTACATTGGAGTCATAAAACTTGGGTTGAAGGTCTTTGCTGGAACTCTTACTACTTATATGCATGACCTTAGTAAGTCCTTTAACTTAAGTTTTTTAACCATGTCTATATAATGGGAATGATACTTTAGCTATCTGATTCATGGGATTATATAAGGAGAACTCTTTGTAAATTGGAAAGTACTTAAATGATTGTGGTTATAATTATTTAAATTTATAATATTTTGAAATCCATGACCAGTATTACAAAATGATTCAGTACACTGCCCAAAATGAATAATTTGATATTGAATTCCATTATCCTCCCTGTACAGATGATTCTCAGATCTGTTTATCTAGCCCTAACTTCTCTTCTGACACCCAGTCTCCCGTTTCTATCCAACTTTTAGGCATCTTTGAACTGGATGTTCTGTAGACACCTTAAACTTAACATGTCCACAACTGAACTTGTTATGCCTATCCTTCCCCCCAAATCTGCCCTTTTCTCTAGCTTCTCTATTACATTGGACAGCATCATTTATCCTTCCAGTTACTCATACTTGGAAATTAGGAGTCATCCTCACCTTCTCCCTCTCTTAGCTTCTTTACCCGGTATATAACCTATTGCCAAATCTGTAGTTGCTATCTTCACAACACCTGTCCTAAACAACCTCTTACTTCCTTTGACATTGCCACCTCCCTGGTTCAGGCCTTTGCCATCTCATGCCTGAACTATTGCAGTAGCTTTCTGGTTAGTCTTCCTTCCTCAGATCTCTCCTTGTTCTAGTCCATGGTCTGCTTAGGTGTCAAAGTGATTTTCTTAAAGCATAGGTCTGACCATACGACCCCTCTAGACAGAAAATTTCAGTGCTTTCCTAATACCTTCAAGGTCAAATATAAACTTTGTTTGCTATTCAAAGCCCTTTGTGACCTGGCACCTTCTTACCTTTGCATTCCTCTTATATTTTATTCCCTTCCACATAATTTATAGTCCAGCGATACTGACCTTCTTACTGTTCCTGGAACACAACACTCCATCCCTCCTGACTTCATGCATTTTTACTGGCTGTCCTCCAGGCCTGGGATTCTCTCCCTCCTCATCTCCACCTCCTAGCTTGCCTAACTTCTTTTATGTCCCGGCTAAATCCTGCCTTCTGCAAGAAGCCTTTCTAGTCCTTAGTGCTAGTGCCTTCCCTCTGATTCTTGTTTACACACAGTCATTTGAAAGTCTTTCTGATTAAGCTGTGACCTCCTTTGAAATGGAATGTTTTTGTCCCTCTTTGTATCACTAATACTTAGCACAGGGCCTGACAGTAAAAGGTGCTTATTAAAAAATGCTTCTTGATTATATAACTTTATTAAAGCATTGAACAAAAAAGCTTATAAACTGTGGATTTCCTGAGTTGCTGTTTAACCAAAAGAATGAAGGTGGGCAGGGGCAAAACTTTCAAAAGTACTTTCAAGATATATTTTATGCATTATATCTTACATAATACTTCTTGTCTGCTTGAGTAGACTATATAGTATTTAGACTGTTCTTTACTCTATAACATACATTAATAACTAGTACTTTTGGTTTAGAGGACTTTCAAGTATTGATCACTTAAAAGAAGATCAGCCCTAGTCAGCCTTTTAAAGAAAAAAAAACACCTTAAACCATTTTTTGCCTATTTTTCCCTGAAGTTTTCTCTTTCTTTTTGAATCTTCACCTCTGGAGAGGTTCAAATTGCTATTGTCTAACTTGTTTGTGACTCCAGTTCCATATGTAGTAATTCTTTTTAGTGAATATAATACGTGTCAGAAAATCTTTTGTAGTGTCATGGAACAGACAGGACATTTTAAGAAATCTTGAATCACCCATAGTTACGGAAAGCAGGGGGTCACAGAATCTCAGAGGTGGGACCTCAGAGGCCCTGCAGTCCATCTCATCTCATATATTTTAAGAAATCTTGAATCACCCATAGTAACAGAAAGCAGGGGTCACAGAATCTCAGAGGTGGGACCTCAGAGGCCCTCCAGTCCATCTCATCTCATACATTTTAAGAAATCTTGAATCACCCATAGTTACAGAAAGCAGGGGTCACAGAATCTCAGAGGTGGGACCTCAGAGTCCCTCCAGTCCATCTCATCTCATATATTTTAAGAAATCTTGAATCACCCATAGTTACAGAAAGCAGGGGGTCACAGAATCTCAGAGGTGGGACCTCAGAGGCCCTCCAGTCCATCTCATCTCATATATTTTAAGAAATCTTGAATCACCCATAGTAACAGAAAGCAGGGGTCACAGAATCTCAGAGGTGGGACCTCAGAGGCCCTCCAGTCCATCTCATCTCATACATTTTAAGAAATCTTGAATCACCCATAGTTACAGAAAGCAGGGGGTCACAGAATCTCAGAGGTGGGACCTCAGAGGCCCTCCAGTCCACCTCATATCTTCAGGAAAGATCAGACTAGACAAGGCCTTAAACCCAGTGCCCTCTGAAGCCCATAGACTGGACAGTAGGTCCCTGCCCAAGCTCCACTTCATGGCTGCTTTCTGGACCCTCCTGACTTAGAGTGATTATCAGTAGTAACTGTTTCTCTTTCCCTCACAACTTGATTTAGTTATTTTTTCTTTTGCTCATTGAAGGGGCCATTCCCTGATGATTTCTTAAAGAGGCCTAGTCACTGAATGGGCATTACTTCCCTCTAAGTGAGCACCTGAAAAGGCCACGGTCTCCCATGGCATCTGGGCCATCTCCAGTCATCCTGAACCCAGATGGCTCTGGAGGAGCAGTGAGGCTGGTGACCTTGGTGAGTGCTCTCCCTCACTCAGAACAGTCAAGTGCAGGTCATGTCATCATTTCTCTGATGGCATGGTCTTCTTCGAAAACGAAGGATGAACACGACAGCAATCTTCAGGAACCCCCTCTACGACATCCAGCCTTTATTTAGAAATGTCTGGTGACAACAAGTTACACTTTTGGATAGTTCTAATTATTCTAAAAGCTTTTCCTTACATCAGAATCTATCTCTGCTCCTGTAACACTCATCCGTGCCTTTTAACTTCTGCAGAACTTTTGGAGACAAGCAAAACAAGTAAAATCTCTTGTCTACATGACAACCTTTCACATACTTGAAGACAGCTGTCATGTGTGCCCTCCCCCCCCACTTCTCTTTTCCCAGCTGTGCGTGTCCACTTCTTAAACAGGCCTATTCAATGAATTGGCAGTGTCTCACCCCAACTGAGTACCTGCAAAGACCTTGGCCTAAAAGGCCCAAGGTCTCTCCGTGCTTCTTGGGTCATCTCCAGTCATCCTGATAAATATCTGGTCACTGGATCCAGATGGCTCTGGAAGAGACCTGCACAGCCCTCCCTGGTGACCTGCACAGCCCTCCCTCATTCAAAACAAAGTCAAGTGCAAGTCACGTCATCATTTCTCAGATGGCATGGTCTTCTTTGGCAACAAAGGACGAACACGATGTCTAGAACTGCACCACTTCAGTTGGAGGTGCTCAGAACCAAATAATACTCCTAGGACAGAAAGTAGTAGGACTCCAACACTCCTGGTTTTGGTTGCTGTGCATCTTTTAATTTATCCAGTATAAGATTGCATTAGCATTTTTGACTACCAGGTCATATTGTTGATCAAGATTGAGTTTGCAGAATACCAAAACTCTGCAGTTATTTTTGTGTGATTTTAATGAAGTAGCAAAAATATCTATTTAAATAAGTAAAGACAAAGGGGAACCAGGTATACTTTATATGATTTATTATATATAGTATATATATTATATAACTTAATTTAGCACAGATTTAGTTTGAGATATTTTCCATTATCTTGGATGTTTGCTAAAAATATTCTTCCTGATTCCTTAATTCTGAATTAAAGAAGCAGCCTATTTAAGTCAGCATTTATCAAGAATCCTAATGTAAGCAAAATAAATACTATGAGGAGATACAGAGGCAAGGCTATAGCATCTATATTTAAAAAAAAACCCTTTTATTCTCTCAAAAATATCTTTTGGAAGAGGGAGTGAAATTTCTAGAATTTTAAAGCTAGTCAAAATTAAGAGTCTACTATATGTCAGACTTTGAACTAAGTGCTGGGAATACAAAAAAAATTAAAAGACAACCCCTGTGATTAAGGGGCTCACAATCTAATAGAGGCAGGTGGAGGGAAGGTTTGAAAGCATTTATATAGTACTTACTATGTGGCAGGCAATTTACAAGTATTATCTCACTTGATTCTAAAATAACCCTGGAAAGTAGGAGATGTTATTATCTCCATTTTGCAGTTGAGCAAACTTGAGGTAGACAGGTAAGGGACTTGCCCAGAGTCACTTACCTAGTAAGTGTGTGAGATTGAATTTGAACTCAGTTCTTCCTGACACCAGGCTCAGCATGCTATGCACTGTGCCACCTAGCTGCCTTTACTGGGGGAAGCAGCATGCAAACAGCTATGTACAAACAAGTTATTTATGGGAAAGGCACTAGAATTCAGAAGATCAGGAAAGGATTCCCATGGAAGGTGGGATGTTAGCTGGGACTTAATGTAACCCAGGTAGTTGAGGGGCAGACATGAAGAGGGAGAACATTCCAGGCATATAAAAATTCTTGCAGTTAGAGATGGTGCTAACAGGGATCAGAGGGATTATCTGATATAGTTCCCACTTTTTATAGATCAGGAAGCTGAGGCCCTGTGGAGGTCAGGAGCTAAACATTTTTTATAACCAGTTTTAATATTTAACTGGTTTATAACTGGTTTTCACTTGTTCTGTTTTTGGGGAACGTTCCTGGTGTATTCAGAGCTAGTTGAGATTAATCTGGAATTAATTCAAGAAAGTAATTCTTGAACAGAAATTTGAAGAAGGGGAAGAAAATAATTTGGAAAGGTAGTAAAAAATTATCCAGGGAGGAGGAAAGATGTGAATAAAAGTCATGGAGGAGATGGCGCGCATATTTTGTTAGCTTGAGTGAATAGTGAGGAAGATAATAAGGCAAGGTAAAGATGAGTGCTACTTGTTGAATATTTTTGAAAATCAAATTGAGCCTTTTAAGTTTTTTGAAGGCAATGAAGAACCTGTAAAAACCTTTGAAAAGAGGGGAAAGGCAGTTACAGGAACAAAATGACAATTGAGGAATACGTAGTTCTACCAGTTTTGTGTACAGAATAGATTGAATGGAGGAAGCTGTAGTTGACAAGTACTTATTAAATATATAAAATCTGTCATGTCTTGATTTATAAGGAATGCTGCAGTTGTACCTTACCTATTAAAAGGTGCTACATAAGGCTGTGGAAGAGGCAGTAGACAGGCCTAAAGAGAGGAGACAGTAACTTGGAGAGTAGAAGGTTGACTTTTAAATTAACTAGGACATAATATATATGATAGTGCTTTAGGTCCTACGTGATATACAGTGTTAGGTAGTATGCATACATTGTGGAGGAGAAATGACATTACTTGTTCCACACCCTTTTAGACTTGGTAAGTTTTGTTTTGCAGAACAAATAACACAATTCAAATATTAAATAACAAATATTCACAACAATAAACTACCAACAGTTTTTTTTCTGGGAGAAGAGTTAAACAAAGCAGGATGGAAGTGATGGCTGCTGTTAGTCCATTTTCAGTCTCACACTTTGTTAAAAGAAAGGCTGTGTGCCTTAACTTTCCCACATCCCTTCTCCCAGTTTATTACTGATTATTAAGAGACAGGAGTAATGTGCCCTTTACCTTTGAAAATATCATAGTGCCGTATTTGACCAGAATATTTTTGTCTCTCATTGGTAACATTATATACATTGTTGGAGTCCTTGTACATATTATTCTTTTGATGAAGCATTTACTCTTGTCACTTAACATGTCTTTCTATGTTTCTCTGAATTCATTATATTTTCCAGGCTTTTTAATGTAATAATATTCCATCATATTAATATGCTACAGTTTGTTCAACCATTCCTTAGTTGTTAGACACATAGCTTATTTTCAGTCATTACAATTAATGTTGCTATGAATATTTTTGTACATATTAGTCTTACAGGACCAGTAGTAAAATCTCTGTGTCAGGGAATAGAAACCGTTTAGTAACTTTTCTGGCATAGTTTTACATTTTCCAGAATTGTTGAGTCATTCAATTAATTGCATTTGTGTTTAACTTTGTTTTTAAATTTTTAAAAGATAACTTTTTGACTTTTTACATTAATCCAAATATCTCTTCCTCCCCCACCCAAGGACCCTCCCCTCATAACAAGAATAGGAAAGGAAAGGGCAAATATATTTGACCTTGTATGTATAGTGTTTCATACTCCTGGTCTCCCAGCCCTCCAGGAGCTGATTCCCAGATCTAAGTACCTTCTAAACCTGCTTTCTTCTGAGTTCTATTCCCACGTTACTAACTGTACATTGGTTATTTTGAACTCGTTGTTCCATAGTTTTCTCAAAATCAACTTCTCTAGAATAGAACAAAACTTTACCCCTAAATTGACCCTTCTTCCAGTCTCCTCTGTAGTCCCCCAGGATTATAGCTTTGGAGTCATCCTTGACTCCTCATTTTTATCCATCCCATCATAGAGTTATAGATTTGGAGCTAGGAGCAACTGTAGAGGCCGCCTAGTCCACCCCTCACTTTACCAATGAGGAAACTGGGGAAGTTAAATGATGTATGATAAATGATACATGAAAGTGACAGACATGAATTTTGAACCCAAGTCCTCTGACTTAAAATCCAGCATGTTTTCTGCTCTACCTGTTACCATACAGTTACCGAATCTTGTTGTGCTACCCTCAGACTTTCATCATTATCTTGCTTGGACTGTTTCCATAATCTAATTGAATTGATCTTCTTAACCTTCCACCCCTCTTCTCGCCATATCATTCTCTCTACTGTTGCCAAAGTGATAATCTTAAAGCACACATCTGTTCATGTATCACTTTCCTGCTCAATAATAACTTCAGCAACAATGTGTTACTTGTAGGATAAGATATGGATTCCTGTGTTTGATATTTAAAGCCCTCATCTTGACTCCAACCCATATTTTTACCCTTGTTATACATTATTCACCTTCACAAAATCTTCAGTTGCTGTTTCTCAAACAAGACACTCTTTCCTGTCCCCTGTGCTTGTGCCTTTGCAGTAACCTGTTCCCCAAGTCTAGAATTCATTGCCTTCTTAAAACTACCCTTTAAAATCTCTAGTTTCCTGGGCTAAAATGCAAACTCTTGCATAAAGACCTTCCTGATTCTCTTAGCTCTTAGTATCACCCCACCATGCAAATTTTCTTATACTGTTTTTGTGTATATTTTAAACTTTATATTTGTACATATCAACTTTCCCAATAGCATGTCATCTTGAGGACATAGACGGTTCATTTTTGTGTTTGTATCCCCAGTACTTGGAATATCTCCTGGGACATAGTGGATGTTTAATTAATGCTTATTGATTAAGAGGCATTTTCTTAATTCCTGGGCCATTATAATTATCACCATATTCATTTTCGTATTTCCGTTTACATTGTTTTCAGTTATATATTGTTATTCTGGTCTGCTTGTTTCAGTCGACAAGTCTTCCATTGTGTCTTTGAATTCTTTATATTCATTGTATTATTCTATTTCATTTTTAAAAAATCTCAGTTGGTTTAATTGTTCCCTGATTGATGGACACCTATTTCACATGCAGTACTCTGCTACCACAAAGTGTTCCATGTTTTAATTTTGGAACAAGTTATTATGATCATTCTCCATTGTGTTTAACCTGAGTTTTGTTGCCTTTAATGTGATAATTTATGTTCTCTGACTCTGCTTTCTTAACTCTGTATCACTTGTTACAAATTTTCTCACATTTCTTTTGCCTTTATAACTTGTTGAATGTTATGGCACCATGACATTCCATAAAAATCATATACCACAATTTGTACAGTCATTCCCCAATTGCTGAGCACATAGTTTGTCTTAGTGATTATAAATAGTAGTGCTATAAATATTTTTGGTGTTCTTGTCTATAACTTCCTCATGTTATAAACCTGGTCCTGGAGTCACTGGGTCAGAATGCTCATCTATAAAAAGATGGACACCATAGACTATTCTGGGTACACTGCTATTGACTTTGTTAGTAGAGTTTTGGTATTCATAGGATCATTTCTTTGAGACTGAAAGGAACTTCAGAGGCCATCTAGTTCAACTCCTTCATTTTGCACATGAGGAAACAGACCCAGAGAAGATCAGTGACTTACCTAAGGTCACACAGGGAGTATCAGTCTAAAGGTATCAAATGTATAAGTAACTGATGAGAGAGTGATTCTAACTTTTCACAAGTAACAGATGATAAAAACATTTTATAGCTTTAACAGTTGTGATTGAATTCAACAGTTTTATAATTCTTGCTAGTTTAAGAAAACTTTTTTGCTGGGTACTTCTATATTTTCTAGCAGACTTCAAAAAAAATGGCAGCAGGGGTTCATCATTATAAAATTTATATTTGATACTGGTAGATATTGTAATACTGAGGTTAACCAAAGAAAAGATTTTCCTTGCCTTTATGAAATTGCTGTTTAAAACAGACACAAGATTTTACATGTTTTATGAGCACTATTAGAGAAGATTAAGGTAAGAAGATGGATAGATAGAAAAGAATACAAATGATAGTAAAGAAAGTAATAGAAAATATGGAGATAGAAGGAAAGAACAGTGGCTCCTTTTTGGAGCTTTTGGGAAGAAAATTAGAGGCTGATAAGAGAGATATTATCTCCCTTATTTTTAGAGGAAGGAAGAGAAAAAGATGAGTGGACAAGGTACAATCAATTCTCCTTTATGGGTTTATTATATTACTTGTGGATCATATCCCTGTTTCTTGCATTTTAGACATCTAAATAATTTACCATTCGTTTAATATGAATCTTAAATCAGTTCATGTTGTTATTTTGTCGAAACCTTTGAAAGATTTAGTGTGAAGAGGGCAGAACCATTTTCTAAATAAAGCTTGTGGGTTGCATTATATCTTTGCTCTCTCACATCTTATAACCCATTCTATCCTTATTTACCATCCTATGGTCCATGACACTAGCAGTAGGCAACTGTGCCATAGTTGAAATATGCATTCATTATTATTTTCACTGGTGTGTGTGTGTATTCCTCTCAAAATGGAAATATAGTAGTGCTTTGTTTAATGGTTATGTTTTGAATTTACAATTATACAGAAAAGTTCTGAGAAAATACTTTTCAGTTTCCCAGGTCATCGTTAATGATGGAGTTAAGATTCATTCCATTAGAAACTTCAAAAGATTCTAGTTTTCTTCATTTCTTTCTAGATAACTATAATTTAATTTCTCAGTAGTTAAATTCCAGTTAAGTTGACAAAGTGACAATTTGAATAGAAGAGTGGTTATCTACCTCCCAAAGTGGTCATGAAAAATCAAATATGAAAGTATAGTTTGTAACCATAAAGAATTAATTTATATGCATGCCAGTTATTCATTGTTGCTAAAGGAGGCAACAAATGCTGGAAGGCTTATGTTCCCTTTAAGGAACTTTGTGACTCCAGACCAGTCACTTAAAGGAGGATAAGACAATGTAATGATTCATAATACATATGAGGCATGTGAAAAATTTTAACTCTTTAATTGTAGCAAAATATAGAGAGATTGTGGGATTTAATAATAGTTAATGTTTAATGTAGTGCCTATTATGTGCCAGACACTGTGCTAAGCACTTTACAAAGATCATCTCATCTGATCCACACAACAGCCTGGGGAGATAGCTGCTCTTATTATTCCTATTTTACAGTTGAATCTGGGGCAAGCAGAAGTGAAGTGACTTCTGACCAAGGTCTGGATTTGAATTCTCGACTTCCTGACTGTAGTCCTGGTACTCTTATTTATTGGAAAATCCAGGATTCTGAAGTACTTGGACATCAGCACATGTGCTATCCAGTGTCATTATATACCAGAATTATTGTCCTCCTGTGTTATTGCTCATCTGTTTACCAGTAGTATTTTAAAACATGTTTTTGTCAGTTAAGGAAAATTTCACTGAAAGAATAGATCAAGAATATGCTTTTCTAACCATAACTGCTTCAGGCAACAAGCTTGTTAAATACTTAATGCGGAAACCTGGAGAGTAAGTGCACAAAAATGTTATCTGCCTGGCTTTTAAGTATCAATTAAACTAATGAATAATCCAGCTGTAAATAAGCTTGCCACCACTGAGTAAGAATGTCGTTTAATTCCAGACTTAAAGACTTCCAACTTGTGAGCAGGGTTTTATGTTGACAATTATAGCATACCAAAAGCATTAAAAATACTTATGATTATAACTATTTTCAAGGTGATGCATGGTAATATAAATAGCTACCCTCCCTGAGGCAAAAATACCTTTCTGAGAGAAACAACTCTTCTGTTTTTTACCCTGGTAAATTTCCATTACAAAACTGTAATAGAGATTTATCAGTAGGAAGTGTTTTGAAATTCCACGATTTCTGCAGAAGCAGTTGAGGTGTCCCAGTGGACAGAACACGGGGCCTAGAGCCAGAAAGACCTGAATTCTAATCTAGCCCCACACACTTAGTAGCTGTATGATCCTGGCAAGTCTTTTAACCTCTCTCTGCCACAGTTTACCCAGCTGTTAAATGGAAATAATAATAGCGCCTCCCTCACAGGGTTGTTGTGAAGCTCAAATAAAATAGTATTTGTAAAAATACTTAGCGTGTGTGTGTGTGTGTGTGTGTGTGTGTGTGTGTGTGTGTGTGTGTGTGTGTGTATCACTTAGTAAATGCTTGTTTCCTGCCTGCTTACCTTCCATGGCATTTTTAGTTAACACAAGCTATATAAAGAATAAGTTGGAAATAATTAACAGAGAGAAGGCACTGGGATTAAGAGGGGTTGTGTTGGGTTTCCTGTCAAAGGTAGAATTTTAGATAGGACTTAAAGGCTTCAATAGTCAGAGCAGAGGAGGGAGAATGTTCCAGGCATAGGGGACAGCCAGAGAAATACCAGGAGCTGAGTGGTGGAATGTCTTGTTCATGGAACAGTCATGAGGCTTACTGTAACAAAAAAGATAGTTTTTCAAGACTTATTTTGTTAGAAATTAGCATGGAGTTAATATTTCTTGAAGTTTTTCTATTTGAGTTTGTAACAAGTGCTTCTTAAAGTTAGGTATGATGTAAAAATAAGATTAAAAACAAAATACTTAAATATAAAGGTAGATGTCATATGAAAATTACAGAAGCCCAGGTGAGACAAAGTTGTTGAAAAATAGTAGATAAATTCTGGAATTTGGCAGAACTACAGATCTGTCAGCAGGGTTCAGAAATCAACTTTTTTTTCTCTCTGCCAGGTGTGTAGTAGAGGACAATATGAGTGGAACATTTAATGGTAATATTTAAACTCAAAGAAATGTAAGCATCTTCTAATTTAACCCCTTACTTTCCAGATGAAGAAACTGGGCCCAGAAAGTTTTAGGGACTTAGCCCAATGTTAGCTAGAGAAGTAAGACTTTTAGAGTTGGAAGGGACCTTTCTACGGTTGTTAGGTTAAAAGATTGTTCCTTTCCTAAGCAGCTGCTGTGTACCAAGTTCAAGGGGCCAGATTCTAGGTACTGAAGATACAAGAATAAAAGTGAAAATAGTTCTTACTCTCAAGGTATGTATGTATTAGATATATGCAGAATAAGTAAAAGTTGGTTGTTGGGGGAAGAACTAGCCACTGGGAATGAAAGGTAGGCAATCAGGAAAGGTGCTGTGTAGAAAGCAGTGCTTATGCTGCGCCTTGAAGGAAACTGATTCTGAGAAATGGAGGGAAGAAGGAAGTAGATTGCAATCATGGAGGACAACTAGTGCAAAGACATGGAGATGGAAGATGGTATAGGATGTTCAGTAAGGTCGGTTTGTCTGGACTACAGTATTTATAGAGGGAAGTAGTGTGCCATAAATTTGGAAAGGGGAGTGAGGGCTCAGTCGTGTGAAGGGCCTTAAATACTGAAAAGAGATGTTTGTTTTTGATCCTGGAGGTAATGGGGGCTACTGCGTTTATTAAGTAGGGGAGAACATGATCAGATTTGCACTTTAGAAAAATCGGTTTAGTAATTATGAGAAGGGTAGATACAAGGAGATATTTGACATAGGGAGATCAATTAGGAAGATTTTGGAATAGTTCAGGTGAGAGGTGCTGCTGGCCTGAGCTAGGCTGGTGACTATATGAGTGGAGGGAAGGAGAGATAGATATCAAGATTTGGATAACATGTAGGAATTAAGTAGAAGAGCTAGAATTTAATTCTTATTAACTCCAAATTTAGTGCTCTGCCTATACCACATGCTGTCTTCTGTGTCTTGTGACTGGGTGTGCCAGTCTGTTATGCATTTTAACTTTTAGTACTGATTTTTGAATAATTTCTTATTTCTAGTGTTTATTTTGGTAGGTTGGACTCTATGACACTTTCCAACTCTGAGATTCTGTGATATAGGAAAATTGGCATTTCTTTTTTAAGTTAAACTCAGGCTTCACTTCATGATAATTCTAATCAACTAATATGCCAATTAGATATATTATATGTCATTTAGCTCTAAACTCCTGCTGTAGAACCAGGCTTCTTTACCTTTATCTACCACCCATCTCTGTCCCCTTACTTTCTATCATTTTCTCTGGAAACTGTAATCAAGTCAAAATACCCATTACTTTTGGAAAGGATATCTAGCTTAACTGCTCCTGTGGTTCTACTCTGTATCCCTTATGACTGCCTAGACCAAAAGACTCTTTCCTGGCTACCATGTATATATTGTTTACCCTAGTAACATGTAAGCTTTTTGAAAGCAGGAAGTATCTCGTGTGTGTGTGTGTGTGTGTGTGTGTATGTACGTGTGCACGCGCATGTGTGTCCTTAGGATTTAACTTACTGCCTGGCACATAGTACACACTTAATAAATACATTTTCATTCATTTTTCCAACTTTCATTTAACAAACATTCATTAAGTACATGTGCAGAACATAGCTTATAATCTAATGGGATGGGGAGAGGATGAGATGTGTACTTCAGTGGATTCATGAGTTCACTGATGTGAGTATTCCCTTCAGTGGTGTGGATCTTGTCCACCACAGTTTCTCCTCTTGTGCAGCTCCTGTGTGTCTTCCAATAAATCCTTCATAGGACATCTGTAAATCTTCCTCTGCATTTTTAGCATCCTATGGATACCAAAGCCACATTAGGATTGTATATTTATTACCTGTTACTATTCTACCTACATGAATTTTCTAACTAGATATTTCCCAGTTATCTTAGTTTTCTTTGCTATCATACTACAGCCTATGTATGTTTGCCTTACATCTTTTTATTGCCTCCCTGTCACTTCATTTGTCTTTAGACTGTATTCCAGATTTTCTCCATCATGAGAAACCTCTTCGTCCTGGAAAATCGCTCCAGCCCTGGAGTTTCACACATTGGAAGTACCATCCAGTCTCAGCAGCTTCTCCCTCTGATTGGATGGTTCCTCCTAGAACTTTCATTTAAGGAGGGCAACCAGAGTGGAAATGTCTCATTGCTCTCCAGGCTGCATTTTGGACTTCTGTTATGTCCCAGCCTCTCCAACCACACTCCCTTTGTAGCTTCTGTTTATGTGTTGTCTTCTCCTCTTTTAATGAAAACTTCTTGAGGGGGAAGGCATTATCTTCTATTTCTATTTGTATTCACAGCACTTGTCACCTAGTAAACTCATAATAAATACTTGTTGCCAACCGACCAATAGTTTTGTTTTCTTCAATTGATTTTCACCCATATAGTATTACTGAGAAAATGTTGGTGTTAAGAATAAGTAAGTTAGTTTTTGTGTCTGTGGGCAACTTGGGATCATTAAAATTACTACAGAGTTTCCGAAATACAAGTCAGCTTTGTTTTTTACTACTTTACTTCTCCTCTAATTCTAGACTCTCAGCTTATTTTCCTTTTGCTGTTTGTTCAAAATATGGATTGACATCCAATAGCATGTCAAATCCATGGACTCTTAACCTTTTTTGAGTCATAGACCCCCTTTGGCAGTCTGGTGAAGCCAGTGGACTCCTCAGAATAATGGTTTTAAGTAATTGAGAGTGTTGCTAAATTTCAGTTCAAAGTTAGTGAAAAAGAAAGATGTAATTCTTTTTTCCCATCCAAGGTCTCAGACTCCTTGTATGTGGACCTCAGGTTAAGAATAAGAACTCTTGATGTAAACAGGATTTTCTTTATCAATTTGTTTTTTCTCTTGTGTTTTTTAAGTAGTGATGGATCTTTTTTTGTAGGGCTGTGTGATTCACCAGATAGACCTACAACCCTGACCATTTTCCTCTTCTTCTAGAAAGTCATTTTTATTTGAAAAAAAAGCTTGCTTACAATGAATTGTATCTTGGTGTTTCAAAAGAGCAGATTGTGTAGGAATGTATCTCTGGTCATTCTTCATTATATATTCAAATATGGACATGTCCTGTTTATGGTTTCCCAGTGCATCTTGGGTCATCTCCAGTCATTCTGATGAATATCTGGTCACTGGATTCAGATGAATCTGGAGGAGAAGTGAGGCTGGTGACCTGCACAGCCCTCCCTCACTCAAAACAAAGTCAAGTGCAAGTCATGTCATCATTTCTCTGATGGCATGGTCTTCATCGGCAGTGAAGGATGAACACAACCCTGTCCTACTTATCCAAAAATGTTGGGGGATTCATTCAGCCTATCTTTATTAAGTGCTTACTATTTTTAGGGGACCTTGTTAGAACACTAGGGATGAAAAGACAGGAATGAAATCAATTCCTTGCCTAGCCAGAGTATTACACAGTAATTTGATAAGAGAGAGACTAACAACTCCAGGCATCAGGAAAGATTTCTTGAAAGAAGCGCCATGTCTTCCTGAGCCTTCGGGAAAGCTAAGGATTCGGAGAAGCAGGGCTGGAGGAGAGTGTTATCAGTATATGCAAAGCTGCCTAGGTGGGTGATGGAGAGTTGAGTTTAGGGAACTCAAGAGCCAATTTTTCTGAGATGGTGAGTTCATGATGGGAGAGTCAAATGAACTGTCTGAAAAGGTCAGAAAGGAAACTGCTCTGTAAGGTCCCTAACGACAACTTAACGAAGGAATCCAGGGGTCTTTTTTCATTCTTCACCCTTCTTGACATCTCTGCACCCTTTGGCTATTTTAATCAGCCCTTTCTTAGGATACTTTTTCCTCTAGTGGTTTCACACACACCAGAGTCTTCTGGTTTTCCTTCTGCCTTTCAGTCGCTCCTCTGATTCTCTGATTGCTTCCTGATTCGTGCATCCTCTTCTTGCCCCTGTAATGTAGGTGTTCCAACAATCTGGTAGATTTACTGAAGCTCAAAGTTTTAGTTCGTTGTGGTTATCGAGCATGCATTTAGGCCTGACTTTTGAGCTCTAGATCCAAATCCTCAGCTTCCTAGAAGATAATGGTAACAGAAACTTAATGATAAAGTGGAAAGAGAAACATTGAGATTTGAGGAGGAGTTCAAAATCTACCTCTGCCATTGAATTAGTTCTGTGATTTTGAGGGAATTATTCATGTCTCTAAGTCTTAGTTTCTTTATCAGTAAAATGGATATGATAATTTATTTATTTACTTCATTGGGTTGTTGTAAGCTTTGAATGAGATGTTTATAAAACTCTTGTAACCTGTAAAACATTATGTAAATGTCAACCTGTTATTATGTCCCAAGAAGACATGTCAATATGTTTTCTCTTCATCCTGCTTTGTGACCTTACTGACCTCACTGTTTCTGTTTATGGCATCAGCATTCACCCATTTTGCCATGGGCATAATTTTGGGGATTATCTTTATCTCGAACTTCCGTTTGTGTTAAAACTTCTGCCAGTCATCTAGTTTTATCATCATCTCACCACCCATATCCAGTTATTTGCCAAGTCTTGTCCATTACATCTCTTCACATTTTCCAGATCTGTTCCCTTCTTTCTACTTATACCCAAACCACCCTCATTAAAATCATTACCTTCTGCCTGGGACTATTGCAGTAGTCTCCTAATTATCCTTCCTGCATCTAGTCTTTCCAATCTCTAGTCCTTCTTCCAAAACACAGGTTAGACCACATCACTTCTCTGCTTAAGATTCTCAGTGCCTACCCATTGCTTTTAGGATAAGACAAAAACTCTTCTGTTATTTTAATCCTTTCATAACTTGACTCTAGCCTGTCTTTGTAAATCCATTTGCAAGTTTTTCACATTCATGCCTTCTACATTCCAGCTAAACTTGTTCCTGTATATGTTTGTATTCCATTCTGTCTTCTGCCTTTTGCACAGGCTCTCTACCATGATTTAATTTACTTCTGCTTCTGGAAACTCATGGCTCCCTTCAGGGCTCAACTTGAGTCATCTTCTGCAAGAAACCTTTTGTGGTCATCTCCAGCAAGGCAACCCCTTTGCCCCCCATCCACTGTCATTGTATATTTTATATGTATACTGCATTTTCTTATTGAATGGTGGCTGTGTCGCTCTAGGAAATGTAGACTTTTGAGGGAAGGTATGCTCTCACTTTTTGTTTTTGCATTTTAGTGTCCTGCCCTCGTATTGTGCCCAGCAAATAGTAGGCACCTGGATGCTTATCGATTCCCTCTTCTGTCTCTCTAAGTCCTGTTGATTCTTTCTCCACAACATTTCCTTATATATCCCCACCTCTCAGTTCCCATTTACCCATGTCTTAGTATAAGTCCTTCATAAATAACTCACCCAGATTATTACAATAACCTCGTTTCAGGTCTTCCTCTTGCTGCTCTTTCACCTTCTAATTAGTTCTTCATTGTGCTTCTGCTTTTGCCCAAAAAACCTTAGGTAGATAGCCCCATTGTCTGTGAAACAAAATTAAAACTCTACTGAAGTTCAAGACGATCCACAATTTGGGTGCCAATCATTTCATATTTCACATTTCTCCCTTCTCTGTGCTATACGATGTATCCCTAGACTAGCTCTGCCCTTTGAGCATCCCCCAGGTTCTCATGTTATTACTGATATCTGGTGTGGTCTCTCTCCTTCTCTTCTGTCAAATTCCTACTAATCCTTTAAACCAAAACTCAAATGTTATTTCCTTCTGGAAGCTTCCACTGAAAAATAACTCCTTCCTTCCTAACTCTTCTTTAGCAACAGCCTTGTTTTATAATTTGCTAATGCTTTAATGAAATATGTTTTTATTATCTGTGTTGTTGTTTTATCTCATTTGCTTATATTAAAGTCTATGTTTCATTCAAATTTTGTATCTCTTCCAGGGCACAGCAGAGAACTAGTAGACATTGGAGAAATAGTAGTGGTTGAAACAAAAATAGTTATTTTTCATATAATTATCAATAGTGAGTATGTAATTATTCTAATATTGCTGCCTTCACATCATTTTGTATTTCCACCTTTCTTATATTTTTCATTATTATAATGTAATCTGTCAGTTTGTCCAGTCTTTTCTTAATTGCTGTACATGTAGATTATTTTATATTGTTGGTTATTACAGATAAAACTGCCAGAAATTTTTTCTAACCCTGTTTTCTGATTTCCTTCTCAAAAGTCTCTATTTTGGAGAATTAAAAAGTAAGGCAGAATATAGGAACATGAGATTATGAGAAGGGAAGCAAATGGGCCAGGAGCTCACGAGTCTCATGAGTTGCAAAGTCTTTAAATCTACATTTGCTTCTAATTCCTTTTCTGGTTTCAACTATCTTATCGTTTCTGCTCTGCTGCTCATCTTCTTATTGACTCAGACATGGAAGTGTGATCTTAGGACTTAAAAGTATGGAGTTAACCTGACCACTTTGGAGATGTCAGCCAGTGGTATAGTGTATAGAGCACAGGACTTGGAATCAGGGGGATGGAAGTTTGAATTGTGTCTCAGACACTTAACAGCTGTGTGACCTGGGCAGGTCATGTCCCCTCTTTCAGTGTCAGTTTACTCATCGGTAAAACGGAGATAATAGGACCTACACCACAGAATTGTAAAGGTCAGAAGATCTCTGAAGTACTTTGCAGCCCTTACTAACTAGCTCTTTGCTTTCTATTCCTCCCCTCTAATTTGTTGGTCCTTGTCTATTGGAGATTTGGAGACAAATTAGACAAGTTAAATTCAGAGTAGATGGGCTCTGAATGAGGAAGTAAAAGGGTTCTGATGTGAGCAAAATGCACCTGCTTTAGATGTCTCACCTTTTGTGTGAGAATCAGAAAAACGAGTTTCTGACTCCTTCTTCTGCCACCTACTGGTAGTGTGACCCTGTACTACTTAGTCATTTAACCTCTCAAGCCCTTTGGTACCTCTGTGTTGCAGTCCTGTCAACACACATTTAATAAGTGCCTACTGACTGTGCCAAGCATTGTGCTAAGGACAAGCAGGTACTTCTGAGATACCTGGAGACAGCCAGATGGTGCAGTGAATGGAGCACTGGACCGGGAGTCACACCTGAATTCAACTCTAGACTCAAGCACCTCCTAACGGTGTGAACCTGAGTAAATTGTTTAAGTGTTTGCTGCAGTTTCTCCATCTGTGAGATGGAGGTGACAGTAGCACCAAGGGTTATCGTGAGAATCAAATGAGATAGTATTTGTAAAGTGCTTTGCAAACCTTAACACCTTATGTAAATGAGGGTTATTACTGTGTTATCATCGTTATTATCACTTTTACAACATTTGTATAGGAAATTCTTCACTGAAGCTCACCAGTGAAATCACAGGTTTGATTAAAAATAGTTCTTTTGGATTCTTGGCAGTGTTTGGAATAGCAGAAATGTGAATAGATGAGGCATCACAGGCCTGTGTGAGTAATGGACTCAGAGGAGAGCCAGAGACTCTTGGCTGCTTGCTGTACTTCACACATTTGTACAACCAGCCTTGATCTGAACTACTCGTAGTGGTTTTTCCTCAGGTTATGTTCATCTTTTGGGGAAAAATGATCTTTTGAGCAGAGCTGGTAACAGAATCTTCTAGTATCATTAGTATAGGCAGGTTTTGGTGAGGAACTTGTACCATTATAGGTCAGGACTGTCTCTCTGCCTTACAGATTTAGAGTTTCCTGGAGCTCTCAGAGGTTAGGTGACTGGCCAGGGTCACATAGCCAGTAGGTGCCAGAGACTGGACTGGACCCCAGGTTTTCCTGATTCAGAGGCCAGTGTAATATTTACTATGGAAGGCTGCCTCCCTATTGTTTGAATGGCACAAGATAATTCGCAAGGCCGAAGCTAGTTGCTAAATATGTTCCTGTTTTTTTAATTTGAAAATTAAAGAAAGATACTTTCTAAATGGAAATATTTGTTCAGAACATATTTTTTTTTAACATTTGGAAAAGAGTGCTCAAAATTCTAAGGAATGCTTATAGTGCTGAAACATAAGTATAAGACTGTGATTTTCTGTGTGTGTAGCAAAATACAGACTTGCCATACCCTTTGATGAGGTTATTAGGGACCACTTCAGCATAACTGGAAGTTCCTGTAATCTGTTTCCTGTTTTCTTTCGGTTGTGGAAAAGGCTGGGTTTCAGATTGCATAATATTTGCTTATAGGCTTGCTTTAATATACAGCAAGTATACTAAACTATTAGTTTTTTTTCACAGTTACAGGGAAACGAAACTGAATAGCTTAACCATATATTTGAAGGAAAGGGATTATCAAGTCTAAGTTAAAAATCTTAAGATACTTAATAGGCATTCAAGAACTCTTTAGATTTTGCTATTTTCTTGGTACTGATATTGGACTTTAATATTAAGAAATAAGGCTTATAATTTAAAAATAGAACATTGCTGTTTAAATGAATTCTGGTAAATATGTACTTGTTAAGTTTATTATGAGCCATCTGTGTGTTTTATCTATGAAGTGGACATTTAAAATTATATTTCTTTCATCTTGATTTGCTGGTGTTTTTTTTTTTTGAACCTTAAGCAACTTTGTCATTTGTAGGGTGTTAATTTTATCCATGGTTGTACAGCACTAAACTTTTGAAAGATGGTATAGCATCCCTGTAAACATCATTTGCCTTTCCTGATGATTAAGTTAAGATTTCTAATCAAGATCAGTTCTAAACCAGTAAGATAATTCCTTTATTGAATCTGTTTTTCCTACATTTCTTTCTTCTCAAATTCACCAAAAGATAAAACTAGACCACAGACTAGACTTGCAAGGGTAGTGAACATTGCGATCCAGAGGCTGGTAGAATTAAAATGTGGAGTTTAAAATGTATTGTGATCACCATTAAAAGAAAAACAAAACCAACCTGAATTTAACATTTAACATCTATTAAAAGAATCAGCCTTTCTGAGATCTAGTAATATATATATTTTTTTAAATTGAAAGGGTATTTTAAACTAACTTTTATGGTTATTTTAAAACTAAGATGTCTTGAATTTCTTTCTTTCTTAACTGAAGCCTAGAGCTTTTGAAAGCTTTAAGTTAATATCAGTGATCTTATCTGGAATAAGGAGTTTATAACTTGAAATGTTATGAAAACCAAATTTAAAACAATATTTTGAATAGAACTATTAATAATAGGTAGAGGGAAGGAAGGCAGGTGAATTAATCATCAGTTTGAGTAACTGTTAATGTTTATTTCAGTGTCCTAAAGATACATTGATCTGTTTTTTTAACTGAAAATCTTTGTAACCTTTAGGGGGAAAGAAATAGTGGCTTTGATGTACTCTACCATAACATGAAACATGGACAGATATCAACAAAGGAACTTGCAGATTTTGTAAGAGAAAGGTATGTGGTTTTTATATTAATATTTCATGTTAACTTTTTAAGAGAAAAACTGTTAAAGTGACAATGGCTCGTTTTGTTAAGTTTGTATAGAAGTAACCAGACGTACTTTGAAACTACACAATAAAGTGTCAACCCCATCGTTTTCATTGTATGTGATAGGTAGCAAGGTGATATAATAAACATTATATATGAAAGAATTTTTTTTAGACCACAAGTAAGAAATGCAATTTCTTTAGCTAAAAAGAATTGCTCTAATTCTATAATAAGAAAAGACAATTATCTGAAATGATATGTCACTAAATGTTTATCTGGTAGGTATCACTTAAGAGTTTCATCTTGATGTATTTATAAGAACTGTGGGTCTCTCCTAGAATATGATTACTGATGCCATGGTATTCTTCGAGAAGGAAGGACAGGCACAGCAGCTACCGCTGATTTGGGGGCTATTCAAATAAATAGATTTGGGTTTTCAAGGAAATTCAACTTTTGCAGTGCTGTTTACAAGTCAGTTTGTTACTGGAAACACTTGACAGTGGTCTTATTGTTTTGAGCTCTTCCCCATTCTTAATGTAATTGTGCATCGCTTTCATTGAAACAGAATTGTTGTCCCTCATTTGTCGTCAGAGAGTGAACTATTCAACATAAATTAATTTGCCGTGTAAATGAAACTTACCTTCACCTGGTTGAAGCCAATCGGGCTTTGTTGGATGTTTTTTAAATACTTAGCGGAAATGTCTAGTGAAATGATTAAAGGATGAGCAGGAAGAGGGAGGGAGGGCTAAGCATGGTGTACTTGTTGGGGGAGGGCAGGTTGCATGAAACAAGCAAGAAAGGAGAAAGAGGAGAAATAGAATGGATTGTTTCTCATTAGACCCTTTATCCTTTGGAATACTTCAGTCTTCATCTTTATTATTGTCACTCATGAATTATGTACCCTGTTTTCAAGGAAGTCTAAAACAGGGGTTCTTAACCTTATTTCTTTCATGAAGATCCCTTTGGTAGCCAATAGACTCATTCTCAGAATAATATTTTTAAATTTATACAATACATAGGATTAGAAAGGAAATAAATTATGTTGAACTACACTTACAGGAATATTTTAAAAACAAGTTCATGGATCCCAGGTAAAGATCACCAGCTTTAGAATTTGCCCCCTCTAGGAATGTTATGGGCTTCTTATACATGAGCCTTGCCATGGAAAATAATAATATCAATAACAACTCACATTTATCTACTGCTTTATGTTTTACAAAGTGCTTTCCTAAGATCAGTGCGCTGAAGTAGATAATATGATTTAATAGTGTATTTTATGGATGAGAAAACTGAAGCTTAGAGATTGACTTGCTTATGTTTACATAGCTAGTAAGTGGTTAAGCTGGGACTTGAAGTCATATTTCTTGACTCTTGGTCTAGTGATCTCTCTGCTATCTTATGCTACTTTCTCATAACATTGAAATATTTGGGAAGCTGAGAATAGCTCACGTCAAATATAGGAGATTAGGTGCCCAAATATTTGATGTAGACAGATATTGAGGGGTAGGAAAGAGGTTAAAAGTTACGTTGATTGAATTTGTTAGGGAAAGCTTAACGGAAGAAACAGGATGTGAGCTAATCTAGGAATGAGGTGTAGGAATTGAATACTTGGAGAGGGAGGGAATCTTGTTATCCCCAAACATACACATGCATTTAGGGAAAGGGATGAGGATGAGTAGTTTTAGGGAATGATGGAAAATCCGACCACAGTCGATGGTTCTTGTGTAGGGGCAGCGAGGTGGTGTAGAGGCTAGAGCATCAAGCCTCAAGTCATGAAGACCTAAGTAGTGGCCGTGTGGCTCTGGGCAAATCACTTAACCTCTCTTTGCCTCAGCTTCCCTCATTTGTAAAATGGGGTTGATAATGTCTGCACCCCAGGGTTGATTGTGAAGTGCTTAGCACAGTGCCTGGCACATAGTGCTTATGTAAGTGCTGTGATGGTGATGCTGATGTTGGGAGTTCTTCACCTTCTTTGTGTCATGGGGTCTTTTGGGGAGTTGCGGTGAAGCCTGTGGACCTCTTCAGAATAGTACTTTCAAATGCATAAAACAAAACACCTAGGATTACCCAGGAAACCAATTATGTTGAAATACAGTTTTCAAAATACATATATAAAAATGTTCATAAACCCTAGATTAAGAACCATTTCTCAATGTGAGAATAAAGGAAAAAATCCAGACTTGTGATATCATGAATGTAGGCAAGAATTCCAGGTGAAGAATGAATGCCCACTAATGCATATCAGCAACTGCTTTGCAACTCATAGTTTAGAGAGTTCTTTGGAATACTGAGAGATTTAAGTGATTTTCTCAGAGTCATGTAACTGGTATGTGTCTGAAGTAGCAAAGGTGAGATTTGACTGGCTCTCTCTTACCAGGTGTCTTTCTATTACTGCTTCACTGCTAACGCATATAGATAATAATAGGAAGGAAAAGGAAGGAAGCTAACCTTTATTAAGAGCCTACTATGCGCTAGGCACTGTGCTTTACAAATATCTCATTTGGTCTTAACCTTGTAAAGGAGGTGCTGTTACCATTTTCATCTATGACTATTTCCATTTTACTATTGAAGAAACTGAGGGAGACAAAGACTAAGCAGTTTAACCCAGGATCACACAACCAGTAAGTGTCTGAGGTCAGTCCTTTCTTACTCCAGGGGCAGAGCTTTATTTTTCTCCACTATGCTACCCTGTTGAACAAATAATAGGAAATCAGATTGTACAAGGCAAAAGCTCTAAATCTGGGACCAAAGGACCCTTGAATACGAATAAGAAAAAAAATGGTATCTTTATTTTAACTAAACTCTATTTGAAATCTAGCATTTTCTTTAATTATTTAAAGACATTAGTTCTAGATGGGTTCTGCCAAAGGTGCCCATGATGTGATACATGCCATTGAATGTCAGTCACAGAATATGTACTAAGCACGTATTTGCCCCTTGAAGACTAGGGATTGTTACAGCCTTTGTGTTTCTCTCTAGTCCCTAGCATAGGGCCATGGTAGGCGCTTAATAAATGCTTGTTAATTGACTGGCTGCCCCTCTCTTCTCCTAGCTGAGAACTTTTCCTCTTTACCAGAAAAAAAAATTGTATTGAAGGATTACTCTTTATTCAAGTAGATATGGGAAGTAGCTACTTCTTTAAAGTTAATACTTTGAAAGATGGCTTTGAAAAAGCCTTTAAAGGGAATGACTTCACTATTGATTTACTGATACCAGTTTGTCTGCTTTATGTCTTGGGCTCGCTTGTGAGTTGTTCCCTCATTACTCATTTGCATCTCTTTCCCCAGCTGCCAGCTCACCTAGTCATAGATAATTAGTAACCCTTCGGAATCCCAGGTGGGCTTTCTGAATGAGAAAAGATTTGAGCTGAAATTCATTAGAGCATATCTGTGTTAACTACGTTGAAATCTGATTTGGTATCTCACTAAGTTATATACTTGGCCACTTCCTCAAACATTAATTAGCTTTTTTTATGTTGGAGAAATCTTGCATGGTATGACTCAAGGACTTTTTCCTTCCAAAACAGCAAATGAGGCCAAAGAACTTAAATATTATAGCTTCAACATTTTGTTTTTATTATGTAAAAAAGATGAAGCTTAGACCCAGATCACTTAGTCCTTTCTTTTCTTCCTGTTCATTGTGCTCACATTTTCTCTTAATGGACAGCCTTCTATAAGACCTGAAGACATGCCTCAGTATAGTCCCTTTTGTGATCTCAGCTTTTGTGGAAAATTGGCTTTTATTTCACACCATATGCTTCTAGTCATAGCCTCCTTGTCTGTTCCTTGTACTTCTCACTTTGTGAGAAACTGGTGCTTGCTGACCTTCTTGAAGTGAGTTCTGTAGGTTTGGGGAATATTTACCATATCAGTAGCAGCATTGTTCACTCTAGGAGAGCTCTGCCATTCTTAAAAATTTTAACAAATTACTCAACCCTCGCATTCCTTTCGAGCCATCATCCTATATCTCTCCTCCCTTTTTAGCTCAACTTCTTGATAAATTGTCTACTCTTGGTGCCCCCACTTCTTTGCCCTGTTTTTTCCTCAATTCCTTGCCGTTTGATTTCTGACCTTATTACTCAGTTAAAATCACCATCTCCAAACTTACCAATGATCTCTCTTTAAAAATCTACCCAACTTCATTTTATTTACATGACTTTTATATCCTTTTACTTATTTTCAGTTAACAAACATTTATTTTCTCTTCCCCATCTCCTCCCCCTGTAACTAATATGGATAGACAAAACATTCCCACATTGGCCATGTCCAAAAGTGTATGTGATAGGTCTTCCATTACCTCTCAGTTAAGGATGAGCAGCATAATTCATCAGTTGTCCTGTGGAATTGACCAGTGGTCTGTTACTTGCTGGATTTGATGGTCTTTTTTCAGTCCTAAACCTTCTACACCTGTTTGACACGCTGACCAGCTTCTCCTCCTGGGTGTTCTTTGTTCCTAGCTTTTCATGACATTATTTTCTTCTGGTTCATCACTTCTTTCATCTCTTCTGCTGGTTCCTCCTCCTCCTCATGCCCTCTAAACTGTGAATTTTCTCCAGGGCTCTTTCCTGGGTCTTCCCTTCTTCTAAGTCTCTTTTTTTAAATTTTAAATTAATTTATTTGTTTTCAGTTTTCCGCTATCACTTCCATATATCTTAGATTTTCTCAGTTTCCTTCCCCCTTGCCTCCCCAAGATGGTGTGCAGTCTTATTATGTTCTTATTAAATACATTTTCACCTTAGTCATTTTGCATAGAAGAATTACAATGAATGGGAGAAACCATTAAAAAAACCCTAAACAAAACGTAACACAAGAGAAAATAGTTTGCTTCATTCTGCGATCCAATTCCAGAATTCTTTCTCTGGATGTGGAAAGCATTTTGCCTCAAGAGTCCATCAAGAATTTTATAAGTCCTTGCATTGCGATGAAGTTCCAAGTCTACCAGAAAAAACTCTCGCACACTGTGGTCGTTGCTGTGCACGAAGTTCTCCTGGTTCTGCTCCTTTCACTCAGCATCAGATCATGTAAGTCCTTCCAGGCCTCTCTGAATCTTCCTGTTCATCATTTCTTAGAGCTCAGTAGTATTCCATTACATTCACATGCCACAACTTGTTCAGCCATTCCCCAATTGTTGGGCATCCCCTTGATTTCCTGTTCTTGGCCACCACAAAGAGAGCTGCTATAAATATTTTTGTACATGTGGGACCCTTTCCCATTTTTATGATCTCTTTGGGATACAGCCCTAGAAGTGATATTGCTGGGTCAAAGGGTATGCACATTTTTGTAGCCCTTTGGGCATGGTTCCAAATTGCTTTCCACAATGGTTGGATGAGCTCACAGCTCCACCATCAATGAATTAATGTTCCAACTCCCCCACATCTTCTCCAGTATTTATCATCTTCCTGTTTTGTCATGTTAGCCAATCTGATAGATGTGATGTGGTATCTCAGAGTTGTTTGGATTTGCATCTCTAATCAAAAGTGATTTAGAGCATTTTTTCATATGACTATGGATAGCTTTAATTTCTTCCTCTGAAAACTGCCTTTTCATATCCTTTTACCATTTATCAGTTATTGGGTAATGACTTGTATCCTTGTACATTTGACTCAGTTCTCTATATATTTTTGAAATGAGGGCTTTCTCAGAGACACTAGTTGCAAAAATTCTTTCCTAGTTTTTTGCTTCCCTCCTAATCTTGGTTGCATTGGATTTGGTTGTGCAAAAACTTTTCAATTTAATGTAATCAAAATTATCCATTTTGCACTTCGTAATGTTCTCTATCTCTCGTTTGGTCAAAAATTTCTCCGTTCTCCATAAATCTAACAAATACACTACTCCTTGCTTCACTGTTTTGTTTATATTATCAGTCTTTATACCTAGATCATGTATCCATTTGGACTTTGTTCTTGTGTATGGTGTCAGGCCTTGGTCTATGCCTAGTTTTATACACACTGTTATTCAGTTTTCCCAGAACTTTAAGTTCTTATCCCAGAAGCTGGAGTCCTTGGGTTTATCAAACAGTAGATTGCTATATTCATTGACTACTGTGTCTTGAGAACCTAACCTATCCCACTGATCTACCCTTTTGTTTCATAGCCAGTAAGTGATTTTAATGATTATTGCTTTATAATACAATTTGAGATCTGGTCAGGTTAGGCCACCTTCCTTACCATTACTTTTCATTAATTCTCTTGATATTTTTGACCTTTTGTTCTTCCAGGTGAATTTTGATACTACTTTTTCTAGCTCTGGAAAATAATTATCTGGTAGTTTGATTGGTATGACACTGAATAAGTAAATTAATTTAGGTAGAAATGTCATTTTTATTATATTAGCTTGGCCTATCCACAAGCAACTGATATTTTACCACTTACTTGGATCTGACTTTATTTATGTGAGAAGTGTTTTGTAATTGTGTTTATATAGTCCCTAGGTTTGTTTTGGCAGATAGACTCCCAGATATTTTATAGTGTCTACTATAACTTTAAATGGGACCTCTCTTTCTATCTCTTGCTGTTGGGCTTTGTTAATAATATATAGAAATGCAGATGATTTATCTGAATTTATTTTGTAACCTGCAACTTTGCAAAGTTGTTTATTATTTCAGGTAGTTTTTTACTTGATTCTCTGGGATTCTCCAAGCATATCATCACATCATCTGCAAAGAGTGGTAACTTAGTTTCTTCTTTGCCTATTCTAATTCCTTCAGTTTCTTTTTCTTCTTTTATTGCTAAAGCTAACATTTCTAGTGCCATATTAAATAACAGTGGTGATAATGGACATCCTTGTTTCATCCCTGATCTTACTGGAAATGCATCTAGCTTATCACCATTACATATAATGCTTGCTGATGGTTTTAGGGAGATACTCCTTATTATCTTATGGAAGGCTCCATTTATTCCTATGCTCTCCAGTGTTTTCCAGTAGGAATGGGTGTTGTATTTTGTCAAAAGCTTTTTCTGCATCTATTGAGAAAATCGTGTGGTTTCTGTTAATTTTGTGATTGATATGATCAATAATGCTGATAGTTTTCCTAATATTGAACCAGCCCTGCATTTCTAGTATAAACCCTACCTGATCACAATGTATTATTCTCCTGATAAGTTGATGTATTCTTTTTGCTAATATCTTATTTAAAATTTTTGCATCTATATTCATTAGAGAAATTGTTCTATAATTTTTTTTAAGATTCTTTCTTTTGGAGCTTCATCAGATCTCATGGGTTTAATTGTCATCTTTGAAGATTTCTTTCAGATATATGTATATCCAGGCAAGTCCCTCCTCTGAAGCAACAGTTCTGCATCACCAGTTGCCTATTGGACATTTCAGACTTGATGTCCCAGAAATATCTTAAATTCAATATATCTGAGACTGAAATCGTTCCCTTTCCACCTAAATCATCTCTTCTTCCAAACTTCTCCTATTTCCTTTGAAGTCACCACTCCCCAGCTTGATCTTTGTTTTTCTTGACCTCATTAAAGGGACCATGCCCAGACTACTTCTTAAACAGGCCTATTCAGTGAATGGGCATTGCCTCACCCTAAGTGAGTACCTGCAGAGACCTTGTTCTAAAGGACCCAAGGTTCCCAGTGCATCCTGGGCTATCTTCAGTCATCCTAAGGAATATCAGGTCACTGGATTCAGATGGCTCTGGAGGAGAAGTGAGGCTGGTGATCTGCACAGCCCTCCTTCACTCAAAACAAGATTAAATGCAAGTCATGTCATCATTGCTCTGATGACATGGTCTTTGATAACTGAGGACAAACACAAACAACCTTTTCAGTTCTCAGATTTGTAATCCTGTGATCTTAGAAGATGGTTAAAAGAATGGATGGATGTGCAAAGGGTCTAGGATTTGCTCTTTTTAGAACATCTCTCTATAATTTAGGACAGGGAGAGCAAGATCCAGAAAAAGATATAGGAGATAATTGGGATTGGATGGTGTCACAGAAACCAAAGCAATAAAAGATAACTGAAAGGAAGTTGTAGTCAAGGTGTCTTTAGAAAACATCCTAATTTTAGTTGTATCAGCTCTTTGAAGGTATAGATAATAAAATTTCACTTTTCACTCTTGATCCTTGAGTTATTTCTCTATGTTTCATTTTTCTATTATGACTATAATAACATTTTGTCATGTTATTGTAGTTTTAGGTGGCTATGCCTACTTTGTTGTGGTTTAGAAGAATAAACTTTAAAAGGAAATTGGTCATTTAAGTAAAGCATGTGAATTGATAATAGGTTTGTTTTGAGTTCTTGTTCCTGCATGTTGATGGGGGCAAATGGTTTTTCTAGCTCATTCCAGAAATTTATGTTATGGCCTCTGACTTTGTGGAAAGGACTAGTTTCCCTTATAGCTTTCCTTGATGCTCCCTTCTTACCCTTCAGCAACCCAGAGACTTAAACTGAATAGATGTATAAACCACAGTTTCTAGCACGATAAATTTTGGTTTGTGAAGGTAGTAGATATAGCTTCAAAGTAATTGGAATTCAGGAGCTGATTCATTATTTAAGTTGGGGTGGATCACTGGTCCTTGGTTTTCTAATCTGTGAAATGAGTGTAATAATGAGCTCTATCAGAATTGTGAGGACTAATAAAAGTATGTAAAGCACATTGCAGAATTAATAAGTGTTATACCAAGTGATTTAGCATGATGATTCAGTAGTCGGGAACATAAGTGTCACCCTTCAGTTTCCTGTTGAATCACTGAGTACTACTAAATAAAAGAGGGGGCTGTGTTGTGGTTAGTTATAGGGTCCACGAATCCCTTTAGAATAGATATAAATATTAATTAGCTTCTTGTAGTATGATCTGCTTGTAAAAGCATTTGACTATGGAAAAGAAAATCATGGTCAAAAATATACTTACTTTTAATGTAGTAATTTGAAGTATCTCTGGTACCAATATAGGTTTTCTAGCTTGATAGTTTTAGGGCACTAAACTGTAGGTATTGTTATGGGAATTTTGTTTCTTTTTAAACAGGGCTACAATAGAAGAGGCATATTCAAGGTCAATGACAAAACTAGCAAAATCAGCAAGCAATTATACACAACTTGGGTAAGTTAACATAGTTTGTTCCTCTTTGCATGATTTTATGTGCATCTTTGTATGTAAAGTGTATTTTTTATGTCTCCATTTTGATAACCCTGCATATAGGCCATGTCTTTGTGAGCTCTCATTGAAAAAAAAATAGGTATACCATGAAAAATTGCTGTGGTAAAAACAAAATCCTCTTAGGAGGAGCATGTAGTTTTTCTTTTTTTTCTCCAACTTATTAATTTCTATATTTTTAGTTTTCAACATTCACCTCCATAAGTTTTAAATTTTCTCCCCTTCCCTCGCCAAGATGGCGTGCACTCTTATAAGAGCTCTACACATTTTCACATTAGTCATACTGCATAGAAGAACTGTAATAAATGGGAGAAGCCATGAGAAAGAAAACAAAACAAAAAAGAAAATAGTCTGCCTCACTCTGCCTTCTGACTCCGTAGTTCTCTCTCTGGGTGTGGATGACATTTACCATCACAAGCCCTTTGGAATTGTTTTAGGTCCTTGTATTGCTGAGAAAGGCTAAGTCTATCAAAAGCAGTCATTGCACTCTGTGGCTGTTTCTGTGAACAGTGTTCTGGTTTTGCTCACTTCACTCAGCATCAGTTCATATAAATCTTCCCAAGTTTTTCTGAAGTCCACCTGTTTATCATTTCTTATAGCCCAGTAGTATTCCATTACATTCATATACCACAACTTGTTCAGCCATTCTCCAGTTGATGGGCATTCCCTCAATGTCCAGTTCTTGGCCTCCACAAAAAGAGCTGCTATAAATATTATAAATATTTTGCTATAAATATGTGAATCCTTTTCCCATTTTTTTTACCTCTACCCCTAGAAGAGGTATTGCAGCGTCAGTGGGTATGCACATTTTTATAGACCTTTGGGTGTAGTTCCAGATTGCTCTCCAGAATGGTTGGATTAACTCACAGCTCCACCAACACTGATGTTTCCCACATCTTCTCCAACATTTATCATTTTCCTGTTTTTGTCACATTAACCAAGCTGATAGGTGTGTAGTTTTTCTTTCCTAAAAGCAAATAAGCCTCTGTCCCACAAAATTTTGCATTATAGCAAATTAAAAAAGATCTAAGAAAGTGAGAAAATTTTGAATAGTGAGCAAATATGAGAAATTGTATATTCCTGGCCAAGGAGAAATCTTATACAAATGAATCATTCTGCAACCTCTCCTTCTACACCCAGGGCAGTACCTGAATCATTTGCAATTTGGAAACCTAATAATCTGTAGGGTCTGTTATCTCTCTCTCCCTCCTTTATTACTTTTTCATTGATACTGAATTCTGTACAGTCTCCTCTGCAAGTAAAGGCTAAGCCACAGGATAAGTATGCCTTTTAGGGAGATTAACTCCCTTTCTACAACTTTCTACAACTCACATAACCGTTCTTTCTTGCATAGGATAAATGGGAGAGGGAGGTGAGTTGATGAGTTTTTCTGTGAGATTTCTATGTCTAAAGCAGAGATTCTTAAACTGAGGTCCATGAACATATTTTTAAAAAATATTTTTGTAACCTTATTTGAATATAAATGATTTTCTTTGCGATCTGTATTTTAATTTATTAATTTAAAAGCATTATTCTGAGAATGGCCCACAGGCTTTTGCAGATGGCCAAAGTGGTCCATGACACAGAACAGGTCAAGAACCCCTTTTTAAGGGGCTAGGAGGAAGGATACAGGACAGAACATTACCGGGAGACATGGCGGGGCGTTTGCTTCTTTACCTTGTAGCACTGGTATCTGGTGTCTGGCTTAGAATCCTTTAGCATGTTGTGGCAAGCTGTTGCTGCTGTTTCTGCTGCTGTGGGGGACACCTTATTCCTCAGTGTTTATCGCCCTAAATATGTAATTATAGGGTGTCCACAGGTTTTATGCAAAGCCGGGTTAGGGGATGAGGGTTGGGGAGGGCAGTTTGTATTCTGATTAATAGGGTGAATATATATGCCCTAAGGTTTTTATTTTTCGAGATTGTGCAGTTCAAATAGAAAACATTTAAATCAGTTAATAGATTTGAAATCAACCAGGCATTTGGTATTTCCTACTTGTATTAAACAATTTGTATATGTAAGTTTTATAGTGAGATATTGTTATGGGTACCTGCAAAGAATATAGAATGATCTTTAGATTTTCCTAAAGAGACTTAAATTGTTCTGCCATAATTTTTAAAAAATCAATTAAAAACAAAACTTACTTTCTCTTTATTTGACTAAAAGGCAGTATTCTTTAAAAAAAATTTTTATTTTTCATTTCTTATTTCTCCCCCTTTCCCACCCCCATTGAGAAAGAAAGACATATGATAGCCATTTTACATGTATTCTTACCATGCTATCCCTTCAGAAATATAGCATCAGGAACAAATTATTGGAGATGCCATTAGGTACTACTTTAGTAGGATACATATATAACTCCTTTCTTGCTCTGAACCCCTTTTTTTGTTTCCTTTAATGTAGCCTAAAAGGGCATTAGATTTTTTTTGCTGCTGCAGAGCCACAGACATGACAAACTTATATTGCATTTGCATTCCACAGAACCTCTGTTTCTTTTTCCCATTAAATGTATTTTGGTTAAGTCTTGCCTCATCCTATATTTACATAGTTATTTTTTCTAAAAACACCTAAGTATAGAATTTTACACTGACCTGTATTTAACTTCTTCGTTCAAGTTGGTCTACAATTTGACTCGTACTCTTACAACAAAAGCATTTTTTTCTTCTTCCTTTGGTCCTCACTTAGATGTTTTCTACGGTGCTTCTCTCTTCAAGTTCATAGTTTTCTGTACAGATGGATGTGTTGTTGCTCTGCTTCTCCTATTTTATCTCTTCTTTTTTCATAATATTTTATACCTTCCATTACTATGGATTGTCATGAATTAGAGGGCCACAGCTTCAGAGCTGGAAGGGGCCTTAGAGGTTGTCTACCAGCCCTGACATTTTAAAAAGGAGCAGACTGAAGCTTAGGGAGGTTAAGGGACTTGTGCATGGTCATTGAGCTTCCAAGTAGTAGCTAACTTCAAATCCAGTGCTCTTTTCATTGTACTGTCAGATCTTCTCGCAAGTCTCAGAGATACCTATAAGACCACAATTACCTTCTGTTTTGGATATCTCTAGCTTGCTGTAATTATGATCTGAACTTTGGGAATTGATATGTAAACACCTGGGGCCATGAGGATCATTTCTGCCCCTTTGTGTGGGGGGTGGGGTGAGGAAGGGATGGTGAAGGAGAGGATATAAAAGTGGAGAGGCAAGAGCAGAGCTGGGAGAGAAATGAGCATGAGTGCATGTAGATTGTGGTCAGGAGGAACACACCATTTGGAGTACAGGGCCACAGGGATGGAAGCATCTTCAGAGTGAGAAGGCAGGTGGGGTAGAGATGGAGAAGTCCAGAGGCAGGAGTAGGAGTAGGTCAGGGAGAGAAGAAAATAGTCAATGATCAGGTAGCTTAAATTAATCTTTAGAATGTCTTCATGCTTATTTTGAATTAATATTTGCTAAAATTGAGGAAGAATAGTAATAAAAAATTAAGATATGTGTAGACCTAACTGTATCAGTGATTATTTGTGGTTTTTTTTTTTTTAGAACATTTGCACCTGTGTGGGATGTATTTAAGTCCTCAACAGAAAAATTAGCAAGCTGCCACTTGGAGCTTGTTCGAAAGTTACAAGAACTAATAAAGGAAGTACAGAAGTATGGAGAAGAACAAGTAAGAGCTCACAAAAAGGTATCTCTTTTCTCTTACCAAAGAATATATTGTTAAATATTGTTTTCCTGTTATTATATCATTTTGATGAATTGCTTGTTGTTTAACAGACTAAGGAAGAAGTTGCAGGAACTCTAGAAGCTGTACAAAATATTCAAAGTATAACTCAGGGCCTCCAAAAATCCAAGGAAAATTACAATGCCAAGTGTCTGGAACAGGAACGTTTGAAAAAAGAAGGAGCTACACAGAGAGAAATAGAAAAGGTAGTTAAAATAAGTGGCTTTAAAATTTTGTTTCTTTGATACTTCGATGGATACATGATATCATCAGTGTGTCTCATATTCTATGCCATTTTTATGCATATCTTTTATTTTACATTTTTTATTATGAACTTAGTCAAATACAGCAGTTAAACAGTATAGAAGATTGTATCTGAAATGTTGAACTTTTTAGAAGTATATGTTAACAAAAATGAACCTGACCATCAATAAATATGAGTATTTCTTAGTGTAATTAAGAATAGGGGATTGTGCATGACACTGTGAATCTCCATTATGTACAGCTTTTTTTTATTAAATCACATTTTTTTTCCAGTTTGTAAAAATCCACTCTCCCACTTCCCCCTCACTGAGGGAAAACACCACCACCTAAGAAACCAAGTAAAGATAGTAGAGCAAAACTAATTTCTGCATTGACCATGTCTTGATCTGGACTCTCTGGTATGCTTCATCCTGGTACCTCAGGAATCGTGGTTGGCCCTTAGGCTGATGACAACTGTTGAAGGTTAGGTAACTTTGAAGAGGAAAGAATGCTAATAACATTTGTTGGGGAAAAAAAAGCATTTTGTGCCAAGTATTTCCAGTATTTGTTTGAGCCACGGGAATGTCTGTCGCAGCAGCAACAATAATAATGATGACAGCTGAAATTGAGAAAGCACTTTGGAGCTCTGAAGCACAGTCCAGCCTTGATTGTCTTTGGGTGGGCGCTGCAGGGTGTACTGTTTGGTTTTTTCAGATGAAGAGAGGGTCAGACAGCAAGGATCAGAGTTACAGAATGAGAAGGGGCCTTCTAAGCTGATCTCACCTATTCCTCAGGATCCCCTCTGCCACATCCCTGACCAGTCATTGTTCAGTCTTGCCTTGAAGGCCTCCAGGAGCAACTTGAGATTGGGGATGTCATCTTTTCTTTAAAATTCCAGCACTTAGCTCAGTTCTTGGCATGTCTTAGGTGCTTAATAAATGCTTCTTGACTTTGAGGAGAGGAAACCCTCCTGCCTCCAGAGGCATCCTCTTCTACCTTAGGGCACCTTTAACTCTTAAGAAATAGCAAGCCTAAATATGCAACTTCCACTCATTTTTCCAACCTTTACGATGTGGACAATGTGGGAGTTGAAACCCAAATCTTTCCTGATTTCAAATTCTGCGCACTTCCCAGTCCACCACCCTGCGTAACAGGAGAGAGGAGAAGAGGCTACATTCACAAATGTAGGGGTGGGAGGAAGTGTTGGGAGGACAGTAGAAATATTTATCAAAGGAGGGCATTGAGGTGAATGTACAGACAACACATCAGCATATATTAAGAAGTTCATGTAGGGAACATGCTAGATCAAAGACGGTAGTAACAAATGAACTACTCATGCTAACAGGAAGTTTTCCTCTTAGGTCTGTCTGTGATAATTTACTGAAAATATTTGGATTAGTTTCTTGGCTAATACTCTGAGGTTAAAATCAAGTCATCTGTAAATAGGGATTAAGCACTTATTTGAGGATATTTATGCCTTTAATTTCTTCTTCTTGTCTTAATTGCAATTGTTAGCACTTCTAGAACTATTTCAAATATCTATTAATATGAAGCATTTATTAAGCCCCACCATCTGGTGCCACGCTGTGAGAGAGACAGACAATCCCAAAATCTAGGGAGTTTACATCCTTGAGACTTATCATAAAAAGCAGTGGGTAAGGGGGCTGGGGGGGTGAGTGCATTGCGGGATCAGGAAAGGTTTCACTTCGGTGCTGTATAAGATGAATTTGGAAGGAAACTAGGGATTCTAAGAGATAAGAAGATTCCAAGTCTAAGGGTCAGTTCAGCCAGATCAAAGAGCACAGAAGGGGAGTCATATATAAAGAAACTAGAATCATGGAAGTGGCAGTTAAAGAGTGTATTTGATTCTAAAGGAAATAGGGAGCCACAGAAATTTGTGGAGCTAGGGCAGTGATAAAGATAAACATGCACTTTAGGAATATCACTTTGTCAGGGCACACAGGGAGCATCAGAAGTGAGATTCGAACCCAGGTCTCTCCCGACTCCTCCACTATGCTTCCTTGCTTTTTCTGTCCTTGGATACTTCGGGAGTATTTGTTCAGCTCCGGCTCTACGGTGACATCTACTGTGTTGCTTTGGCTGTTAATCCAATATCATGGAAAGCCTGTGCTCCTGATTTCAGGATCTGGAAGAGTAAGTGGGGAGGCAGGGTAGACAGTGGTTTGTCTGGAAAGAAGGTTGGGGTTTTAGTGGACTAAAAGCTCAGCATGAGTCAACAGGGGAATGCTCAGTAATGAGAATAAAATCACCTACTCTGTGGGGTTATTGTGGGGATCAAATAAGATACTACAGATGACAGTGCTTCAGTAATAAACGTGATCTTACATTTATGTATCACTTAACTTTTCAAACAACTTCCAGAAATCCAGGCTGCCCTCAGCCTTTTGTATTTAAAAAATACCTTGAAAGTCCACTGTACACACCATCTGTATGTATCATTACTTGTGAGTCTTTGTTATTCTTCCACAGGAAAAATAGCAATGCCAGGTTCATAGTAAAAGAAAGTGTGCCAAGCTGCACATTGTAATAGAATTAACAAAGGATTCTCAAGAAAATCAATTAGCTGAGATTAGTTTTGCACTTTGAAGAATGTTTATCTGATGAAAATAAAAGCTAAAATTTACATAACGCTAATTTAAGGCTTTATAGCATTTTGCATGTGTTATCTCACCCTATCCTCACAGTAACCCTGAGTGATAGCTGTTATTATTATTCTTGTTTGGAAACACAGGCTGAGAGTTTAAGATACTTGCTTAGGGTGGAGGCTGGATTTGAACTTGAGTTTTTCTGACTCCACAGCCAGCATGCAGTCTCCTGCATTACCTACCTTCCTTTCATAATGTTTCACAATTCTCTGTATAGTTTATAGCTGATTTTATTTCAAAGAGCAATTTTTTGATTCAGAACACAAAAGAAACATGGTATATCTCACCCATTGAATAAAATTTCATTTTCTCCATGACTAAAGAATTGTGGGTCTGTTAAATGTCAGCACATGTATCTTGTAGTCTCCGTACCTCTCAAAATGAAAGAAGTGGAGAAAAAGCATTATCAGTTACTATTTCATAGATTGAGTGAAAAGAAAAACCATAATAAAATATCCTGAGGCCAACTTAATGTCTAAAAAAATGCAAGTTAGATGAATAAATGCTAATGATTAGAAAACTGTTTTCTTGTGTCTGCTCCCTGGGAGCCTCTCTCCAGCCGCAGCGATGGCAGCAGCCCAGCTTAACCCCTATGACATTTTTTTTGATAGTTCATTTATTTTTTATATATTCATTTTATTTATTTTTAATGCTCTACAATCACTACCATAAAACTTAGACTTTTTTCCCCCTACCTACCCTCCATTACCACACCCCCCGCCCAAGACGGTATGCAATTCTATATAGGATCTACACATACGTTCCTATTGAATACATTTTCACTACAGTCATGCTGGTAGAAGAACTAAAATAAATGGGAGAAATCATATAACAACCAAAACATAATACACACACACACACACGATCTGCTACATTCTGTGAATGAATTCCATAGTTCTTTCTCTGAGTGTGGAAGGCATTTTGCCTTGGAAGACCATTGGGAATTGTTTTTTTTTTTTACACGTCCTTGCGTTGCAGTGAAGTTCCAAGTCTACCAGAAAAAACTCTCACACACTAGTCATTGCTATGCACAAAGCTCTCCTGGTTCTGCTCCTTTCACTCAGCATCAGATCATGTAAGTCCTTCCAGGCCTCTCTGAATCTTCCTGTTCATCATTTCTTAGAGCTCAGTAGTATTCCATTACATTCACATGCCACAACTTGTTCAGCCATTCCCCAATTGTTGGGCATCCCCTTGATTTCCTGTTCTTGGCCACCACAAAGAGAGCTGCTATAAATATTTTTGTACATGTGGGACCCTTTCCCATTTTTATGATCTCTTTGGGATACAGCCCTAGAAGTGATATTGCTGGGTCAAAGGGTATGCACATTTTTGTAGCCCTTTGGGCATGGTTCCAAATTGCTTTCCACAATGGTTGGATGAGCTCACAGCTCCACCATCAATGAATTAATGTTCCAACTCTCCCACATCCTCTCCAGCATTTATCATTTTCCTGTTCTGTCATGTTAGCCAATGTGATAGATGTGATGTGGTACCTCAGAGTTGTTTGGATTTGCATCTCTCTAATCAAAAGTGATTTAGAGCATTTTTTCACATGATTATAGATATCTTTAATTTCTTCCTCTGAAAATTGCCTGTTCGTATCCTTTGACCATTTATTATCGATTGGGGAAATCCTACAACTTTTTTTTAAAGTATATGTTGTATTTATTACGATAGTTCCAGTTTTGCCCTGTTTATCTATGTAAGTCCCTTTTCAAACTTCTCTTTCCTGTATGTGTGGCTTTTTTGGGGGCGGGGGTGTCACTATCACTTAAGGCTTTTTTGTTTGTTTTAATGTTAATGTCCCTTAACTCCTCTTCATAAGTGCCCCCTCTCCCGAAAAAAGCTCATAACAAATGAGAATAATCTAGCATTGACCATGTCTAAAAATGTAGCTCTCTTTCTTCACCTCTCTGCCAAGAAGTATGATTCATCCTTAGTCCCTGGAGTCGTTTTTGGTCATTGTATTTATCATAGTTCTCAATTCTCTCACATTTTTTTTTCATTTATGGCATAATCATAATATAAATTGTTCTCTTGCTTCTGATAACCTTACCTTCCATTAATTCATATGAGTCTGCCCAGATTTCTTTGAATCTTTGTCCCTATTTCTTATGAAACAATATAATATTCTATCACATTTTTGTATAGCACAATTTGTTCAGTCCTCCAACTTATTTTTAGCTTTTTGCTACAACAAATAATTCTGCTTTGTTCTTTTAAATTTTATTATTTAATCATCAAAAATCTATCTTTCCTTACACCCCTCCATGCACCCTCCCTGCCATCAAGGGAAACAAAATTCTTCTTATAAATGTAAAAAATCTGGAGAGGTAAGAGCAGAGCTGAGAGAGAAATGAACACGAACACTTATTCATATGTAGTGGTGAATTGGAATTTGCCATCGGGAGTACAGGGCTACTGGAATGGAAGCATCTCCAGGGCAAGAAGGAAAGTAGAGTAGAGGCAGAGAAGTCCAGAGTCAGGAGTGAATTGGAGAAAAGAAAAAATACTCAAGCAAAACAGAGTTCCACATTGGCCATATCCAAATAAACGCACGATGCATGCATGCATGCATAAATGTGTATATATCTCCCTCAGGATTCTGAGTCTTTCAGAGTTGTTTTTCATTAAAATAATTTGTCATTTCATAAATTATTCTACTGTTCACTTTCCATCAGTTCATACAAGTTTTCCCGAGAAGCCATCCTTTTCCAGTACAGTTGTATTCCTTCACAATTATATACCATGACTTATTTAGCTTATTTCTTAGTCGGTAGATGTCTAATGCCTCCCTTAATCTGTCCTTCTTCCCTTTCTTCCCATTTCTCTCTTGTTTTCCATTTGAATGAAATATACCCAATTTTGTGTTTGTGTGTGTGTGTGTGTGTTCAAATGAGAGTGAGGCACAAGTGTCAGCACCCATCCCTTCCTTGTTTGTATAGACTTCTGCTTATGAACCTGGACTATGTGAGATACATATTTCATCCTTCCCCCCTCCCGAAAGTTTATTTCTCTTAGCCTCCCTTTCTGTTTACCTCTCAAGATCATCATGACATTACAGAACTCTTCATAGACCTTCTGTGTGATTGGACCCCGCTATGACCCCTGAAAAAGGACATGTGTATCATCTCCCCATATTAGAATTTATACAGTTTATCCTTGTTTAGTCCTTGTCATTTTTCTTTTGTATTTGTTTGTCTTTTTATTTTTGTATTAGCTCCTGTCTTTACACTTCAGAATCCTTTGGCAGCTCAGGTCTTTTTATCAGGAATGTTTGAAAGTTCATTCATTTAATGATGACGATGATATCTAAAATGATATCTAACATTTCTATAGCATTTACTGTGTGCTAAGCACTATGCTAAGTGCTTTACAACTGTTACCTCATTTGAGCCTTACAGTGACCCTGGAAGGTAGGTGCTGTTATTATCTTCATTTTACAGACAAGGTGATTTGCTCAAGGTTATACAACTATTAGATGTCTCAGACCACATATGAACTCCAGCCTTCCTGACTTCCAGGCCTGGAGCCCTCCATCCACACAGCACCGCCTCGCTGCCGATTTCACCTTCAAAGTTGATTTTTTTCCTCCCCTTTTATGATTCTGCTCATTTTGGCTGGTGGAATATTCTTGGTTGTAAACCTTGACCATCTAGGCTGTCCTCTCTAAACTTTCAATGGCCACTTCCACATGCGTGATTCTGACCGCGGCTCCTCTGGAGCTGAGTTCTCTCTGGCGCTCGCAGGGTTCGTTCTTCGGAAGTTCTGGAGTCTGGCAGTGGGAGTTTGAGCTTGGGATTTTCCAGGACATGCTGGGCAGGTTCTTTCTGTTTCCACTTTGCTCCATTTCCTGTGACATTGTGCTCAACATCTTTTCTCCCGTTTTGGACACGTCTCTCAGGTGCATCTGATGGTTGTTAACATTGTTCCTTCCTCTTTGTTCTGTTCTGAGATTTGTGCCTCTTGTTGTTCCGTGCTCTTCTCTTAATGTCTTTATTCCTTAGCTCTCATTTCTTTTCCAGTCTTTCCTCCAGGCTTCTCTTTTCCTTTATAAAAACATTCTTTAATTATTTTTTAATCTTTTGCTTCATTTCTACTGGGAATTCTAGTTGAATTTGTGCGTAAGCTTGAGTTTTTCTTTGAGATTTTTCTTGTAGAGGTTTCAGGTTAATTTCTTCTGGGTTTGTGCCTTTTTAAAAAATTATTTTCATTTATTTTGTTAAATATTTCCTAATTACATGTAAAAAATTTTTTTTAGCAATTAAAAAAAAATTTGAATTCCAAATTCATTCTCTCTCTTCCTCCTGCTCCTCTCCCCTCCTTGAGAATGCATGTAATTTGAATTTAAGTATTCAAGTGAGGTCATGCAAAATATATTTCCGTATTAGTCATATTGTATAAGAAAGCACAATAAAAACAGAAAAATAAAGTCAAAAAATAGGTTTCAGTCTACATCCAGAGTTCATCAGTTCTCTCTCTGGAAGTGGATAGCATTTTCCATCATGAGTCTTTTGGAATTGTCTCAAATCGTTGTCTTGATAGAGGAACTAAATCTTTCTATTTGATCGTCCTTGTAGTGTTGCTCTTTCTGTTGGCAATGTTCTGGTTCTGCTCATGTCACTCGGTGTCAGTTCACACAAGTATTCCCAGGGTTTTCTCAAACAATTCTGCTTGTCATTTCTCAAGTATAGTAGTATTCCCATCACAGTCATATAGCACCACTTGTTCAACCACTCTCTGATGAACATCCCCTCAATTTCCAACTCTTTGCCACCCCAAAAAAGCACTGCTATGTATATTTTTGTACAAATAGGTCCTTTTCCTTTGATCTTTTGGGAATTTTGACCTAGTAGTGGTATTGCTGGATTAAAGGGTATACACAATTTTATAGCCCTTTGGGTGTAGTTCCAAATGTTCTCTAGAATGGTTGGATCAGTTCACAACTCTGCTGACAGTGTGTATTAGTGTCCTAATTTTTCCACATCCCCTCTAGCATTTTTCTTTTTTCTTTTCTGTCATGTTAGCCAATCTGATAAACGTGAGTGGTATTTCAGATTTAAGTTGCATTTCTCTAATCATTAGTGATTTAGAGAGTTTTTAATGTGATAATTGATAGCTTTGATTTCTTCTTCTGAAAACTACCTGTTCATATCTAGGTTTGTGCCTTTAGTTACCCTGCCCTGTAACAATTTTTTTATGATGGGTTCTTTTATGTTTGTTCATTCTTCCAGCCTGCTGCTTGACTTCAGACATTGTGTTAGGGCTAGGTTCTGCTCACTTTTGGAGGGAATATGCGGGCTGTTACTGAGTATTAGATAATTCAGAGGCCTCTCAGGCAGTGCAGACTGGAGACCTGAAAACCTTCAGGGCTTCCAAGATAGTCTGATCTAGGCTAAAGTCTTATCACTACCACACCCCAGTCTAAGCTTTGCAAGTTTATGACCTGGGTTTCTGTCTCCACAGGATGGTGCGTGCTAATGAATTCAGCCATTTTCAGTCAGCTGGAAAGCTCTGCTGTTTCAGAGGGACAGAATTGACTTGCCTTTGGTCTTGCCCTAGTAATGCCTATCTGTGCTTCAAACTGGGGTAGAGACTGGAAGTGAGACCTTACTCTGCTCCTGGGCTCTGAGTCACACAGCTGCTTCTGAACTTGTTCTGTGCTCAGCATATAACCCAGAGCCCATGACCACTCCTTACCAGGACTTGACCTCCCCGCCGCCTCGAAACAGATCCCCTCCTCATTCTGTCCTGTATCTGTGACCCAGAATTGAGAGTAAATAACAGCCAGTTGGCAGCAGTCTCTGGACCCTGCCCAAGATCAGGCTCTCTTCTCTGCTGGATTTGGAACCTCTTTTTGCCCTGGTATATAATCTGTACCTGCACTGAACTGTCCTTTATCTGGCATCCCTGGTTTCCATGGATCTTTGTTTGCCTTCCTGTGCTGTTCTGTGCTGGAAAGATGTCTTACTCTGATTAGTTTTCATAGATTTCCGGGTTAGGATTAGGTCAATATACTTCTTTCTGATACTCTACCTCCCCAAGGTGCTGATTTAAATATTTGCATATGGATACTTTTCTTCTTTTATCTCTTTTGAGGTTTAAGTGTAGTAGGATTATCTGGGTCAAAGATATGTCAAGTTTAGTGACATTTTGGATATAGTTCCGAATTGCTTTCCAGAGAGGCTGAATCAATTTACAGGCCTGCCAACAATGTTTTTAATGTGCCTGTTTTCTTTCTTTCTTTTCTTTTTCTTTTTTTTTTTTTTGGTCACCTTTGCCAGTTGGTGGAAGGTAGAGCTCCACAGTTGTTTTACATTACTCTTATGTGATTTGGGCTTTTTTTTTTTTTTTTTTTTTGCATGGTTGGTAACAGCATTTTTTCTTTTTGGAAATACTTGTTTTTATCCTTTTACCTGGTACTTATTGGGGAATGACTCTGTTCTGTATTTGAATCAGTTCTTTAATTGTAGGTATCAGCTCTTTATCAGAAATTTGCTGCAATGATACCCCCCTCCTCAGTTTAATAGCTTTCCTTTTAATTCCATTTTGTTTGTGCAGAATTTTTTCAGTTTTATATAATTAAAATTATCTATTGTGATGTTCTCATGATCCTCTTTAACCTTTGGTCAAGAATTCACTTATCTATAAATGTGAATAGTAACTCCTTCCCTGGTAATCTAATGTGTTTATTATGAGGCAATTAAGTTGTGCAATGGATAGAGCTGGGCCTGAAATCAGGAAGATCTAAGTTTAAATTCAGCCTCAGAAATGCTTTATCTATGTGACCTTGGGCACATCACTTAACTGTTGTCTGCCTCAGTTTCCTGAATTGTAAAATGTGCTTAATAATAGTGCCTGCCTCACTGGGTGGTTGTGAAGATTTAATGAGGCAGATAGTAGGTGCCGTATGAAGCCTTGTTCCTTCCTTTCCTCCTGGTTGAGGTCTCTCATTCTCAGGGTGTCTGATGATTCTTATACTATCTTTGTTTTCCTTTTCCCCCAGTCATTTGACTTAGAATATTTCCTGTTGTCTCACAGAGTCATTGAGATCTGATTTTTCTTTACTCATTTCTTGAGTAACAATTTCCACCTTCTGTTCTAAATTATTTATTCCAATCTTTTACTCCAGAGCTTTAATTTCAGTTTTGTTTTCTTGTGTCCTGTTTCATTTCTTCGAATTATTTTCATGGGCCTTTTGGCTGAACTTTTTTCCCCCTCTGTGGCACTACTACTATTTGTTGTGGATTCACTTTTTGTCTAGATTTGTGAGCTTCCTTTAGTCCACAGTATTTCTTCCTTGTGTTTTATTTTTTAAATGTTTACTCACTTTCTCCCAGTGCAGCCCCAGTGCAGGCTTTAATCCCTTTACTGGGGTTTGGGCTGGCTTCCTGGTGCAGGCTTTCCCCTCTGCATGCTGGCTTCTTGCCCCTTTTTTTCCGGAGTAAATAAAGGCTTTTCTGACTTTTTTGTTTTTGAGAAGAACTGGTGGGGAATTCTTTATTATTGTTTCTTCTGGGATCCCCTTCAGATTTGTGCTGGAGCGTGTCCTGCTGTTTATCTGTCCATGTTATCAGCTTACGAATCATGGAATCAGTTCTGCCTCCACCCTGGAAACATCTTTCACAAAATAAAGACCTGAGTGGACTGAGAAGGAGGAGGAGAGGTGTGGAAAAAAAGAAGAGAGAATGTTGGATTTTGTTTCTCTGACCATTGGTGTGGAGGAACAGTGCACAGCGCTAGCCTTCTGTGGCTCCTAAAAATCCCTATTCACTCTAACATAATAGTAAAACTATTCTTAAACTATGCTTTTTATATCCTCTTTTGAACCAACTTCGTGTATTTTTAAAAATGTTTTATTAATGCTGTGATATTTTTTGCGTCAGTATCTATCTACCAGTTCTGTCCCCCACCGTCCCCTTCTCTAAATGGAAACCTTCCACAGCACATAAGTATAATCAAGCAAAATAAATCAGTACTTTATCTGAGATTTAAAAGGCGTCTTGTTCTGTATTTCTGATCCATCCTTTCTCTGCCAAGGGTCAGGAAGTATTCTTCACCATTATTGTTTGTCCATATCTTTTCGTATGGTTTTCCCATAGAGGATCTACCCGGTGTTTGCAGATTTCCCTCTGCTGCTTGCAGTATTTTTATTGGTGCTAGTGTAGCACTCAGGCTTTCCATCTAGTATCTTAACTCTTCTTGATCAGTCCATCTCCTTTTCCAGTCAGACCTGATGTCTTTTATAATGCTTTTTGTGTATAAGTTTACAGTTTGAGATATGTTTTAATCTACACACTTACTTATTGTTCTCTTTTTAAGAGCTTGATAGCTTTTGTTTTTATATCACTTTCATTTTCAGATAACCTTCTTTACCCAAAGAGTCACATAAAAAAGAAAGAGGAAAAAATGTTCGTCAAAACTGATCAGCATATTATCCAAATGTAACATTCTATTCACTGTTCTAAACCTCTCCATAGGGAAGGAGATGCCTCCTTATGTCATCATAATTACACAGTGTTCAGTTCCTTATTGTTATGTTGTTTATTATGTTTACATTGATGTGGTCATTTGGAACACAATATTCAAACCTATTTAAAATGATGTTTCTAGTTAAAAATACTTATTGAGATTTCAGTAGTAAAACATTTGACCTGGGTACTCTTTGCTGCAAGGTGTAGTAATGGGCTGTTTTTGTTTTCTTTAAAGCAAAGCTGTGGTGTATTTGAAAGCACATATATTTGAAAATAAGCACTAATGATTGGTTGAGTGCTGCTTTTATTTGCTATTTATGTGCTATGGTTTTGTGGTAAACCACAAACTCCCCCAAATTTCAATTGGAGAAAGATGTTTAAAGAAAGGTTTACCCAACCATTCACTTGTTTGATGTTGTACACTTCATTTAGAAAGTAAGCCACATAGTACTATTAATAGGAACTGTAACCGCAACTCAGTAACCAACTGAGTGCAGGTTTCTGTTTCCATAGGCCATCTGTGCTAACTGAATAACTTTCTGTTAACCAAAGGAAGCTATTGGTTTGCTGCTATCTTTTCTTCTTTACATCCCTATGCAGTGCCATCAACATAGATGCCCAATTAATAACTGGTTATTGATGAGAATTTAAATTGAAAGAAATTAATATTATGAGTTTTAAAAAATATAAATATTATGTTTTTAATACGAAATAGCTATAGATTTTTTTGAAGTTGCTCATTTGATGTATTCTGATCTTGTTCCCTGTGGAAAATCTATATTTGTTTTTTTAAAAATAAGTTTTTATTGATATCTTTTTTTACATCACTATTTCATTCAATATTCTTCCTCTTCCCAGAGAACTATCTCATGTAACATATATTATTTTTTTAGAGAACTAAAAAAAAAATAAAAAGAAGAGGAAAAAAACACAATATATCAGAAATGTCTGAAAATACGTGCAGTAGACAGCACTTGGCAAAGGACAAGGTGGAGGGTGTCTTCTTTTATGTCTTTTCTCCAGCCCTGCTTGTTCTTTGTCATTTTGCAATATTGACTATTGATTTGTGTGTTTCTTTCTACTTAAACTGTTGTGGCCACTGTGAATTCTTTTAGTGTTTTTATTAAAATACAAATTTATGTTTCTCTCTTTTTTTATATGTTTTTCCTCAATATCCCTCCCCTCTCCCAGATGACCATCCTATGTAACAAAATGGTATTTTCTTAAAGACAAAAGAAAAATAGAGGGAAAACTTCATTACGATTGATCCATACTTCATAAAAAGGTCTGAAAATATGCAGTGTGAAATACTTCTTGTATACTTCTACATGGGCTTAGAATAGAGGAGTCTTCTCATTATTCTTTATAGTTTTGCAACATTTACTTTTGAGTTTTCTTCTTTCCACTTACATTTCATTACATTCACACACTACAACAGTTTGTTTAGCTATCACTAATTGATGGACTCCTACTTTGCTTTCAGTTTTTTAATATAATAAAAAGTGCTGCTATAAGTATTTTGATGTTTATGGAACTTTTTCTTATCATTGGTCTCCTTGGGATATATATCTAGTAATGAAATCTCTGAGTCAAAATGTATTCCAATTCCAGATTGGTTATCCTGATTCATAGCTCCACTAGTAGTGCACGCGTGTGCCTCTCTTCCACATCCCTGCCAATGTGGTTTTGGTTTGTGTTTTTTTTTATTATCTTTATCAGTTTTCTGGGTGTGAAGTGAAACCATGATGTTGTTTTGATTTTCATTACTTATTAGTGATTTGGAGCATTCTTTCATATGGACCTTCTTAGGAGAAAAGAAATATTCATATCCTTTGACTTAATTATCTGTCAGACAGTGACTTTTTGTTATATTTATATCTATACATATAGATATAGCCATAGAGAGATAGATATGTCTTAAGATGCCAGAACTTTATCAGAGCAATTTTGTTCAAAAATTTTTTCCATTTTACCACTTCCCTTCTTATCCTAGCTGCATTAATTTTGTTTGTGCAGAAGCTTTTCATTTTCATGTGATCAAAGTGATCTGTCTTCTTTCTCCCTTGTTTGGTTAAGAATACATTTTCTGCCCATAATTATGAAAGGTATATGATCAATTTTTCCTAATTTTTTAATATGATCTTTAATATTAATGTCAGAGGCCCATATAAAAGGGGTATCTTGTCATGCAGTAGATAGAGTCCTGAGCTGGGAGTCAGGAAGACTCTTCTTCCTGAATTCAAATCTGGCTTCAGATCCTTACTGGCTGTGTAATCCTGGGCAAGTCACTTAACCCTGTTTGCCTCAGTTTCCTCATTTGGAAAATGCACTGGAGAAAGAAATGACAAAACATTTCAGTATCTTTTCCAAACCCCAAATGGGATCATGAAGAATTGGACATAACTGAAATACAACAGTAACAATCTGCATAGAATATATTGTGGAATATGGGATAAACCCAATTTCTGCCATATTGCTTAGTAGTTTTTAGTCAAATAGGGAGTTCTTTCCTAAGTTATGTATGGTTTCCATTTTATTGGATACAGGGTCATTGAGTTCTGTGTTCTTACAGATTCTCCATTGTTTAGACTGTTCCATTGATCTGCTTCTATGTTTTACAAACCAATATCAGATGGTATTGATAAGATCTGATTGTTCTATTCCCCCGTCATCCCTGCTTATTTTCATTATTTTCTTTGATAGTCTGGATCTTTTATTTTTTCTACATGATTTTTTTTCTTATTTTATCCAGTCTTGTAAAGTATCCCTTTGATAGTTTGATTGGTATAGCATGAAAACTTCGGTAATATTGTCATTTTTATTATATTGGCATAGTCCAGTGGTGAGCAATGAATATTTCTCCAGCCATTTGATGCTCTTTATCTGTTTAGAGAGTGTCTTGTAATTAAATCTATGCAGGTATTTTGTTTGCTTTGGTGAATGGATCCTCAGGTACTTTATGCATTCTATGGTTGTTTGGAAGGAATTTCACTTTCTATTATTGCCTCTTCGGTTTTGTTATTATTACTCAGAAATGATGTTGATTTTTCTGAGGGTTTATTTTGTAGCCTGCAACTTTGCTGAATTTATTATTTGTCTCAATGAATACCTTTGATGAGTCCCTAGGATTTTCCAAGTAGACCATCATATCTTTACCTATATTTACTCCTTTATTTTGTCTTACTGCAGTTGGTATCATTTCTTGAGTGATATTAAATAACAGTGGGGAGAGTAGGCATCCTTGTATTTATTGGGAAGGTTCTAGTGTATCCCTATTGCACATGATGCTTGCTTTTGATTTTTATATACCTTTTGTGATATTAAAGAAGTCTCTCTACCTATACTTTGCATTTTTTTTTAGCATTAAATGCATTATACTTTATAAAAGGCTTTTTCTGTATGTAGTGAGAATAATAAGTTGGGTTTGGATGTTTTGAGTAGGATTATGTTAATGTCAACCTTGCATCCCTAATATAAATTCACCTTGGGTAGTGATGAATGATTTCTTGGATGAATTGCTGTAAACTTTTGGAGACAATTTTATTTAAAATGTATTACTCGATATTCAGGAATGATATTAATTCTTAGTTTTAACTAAGAAGCTTTTATTCAGATTTGGAATACAAAGGAAGTACTTTTTATGAATGGAGAGATTTGATTCATCTGTCATTTGGCAACTTCTAAAAAATTTCCAGTCCAGTCCTTCATCATTCTGTGGAATTATTCCTGGGTTACTGAAGGTTTTGTCACTGGAGTGCAAACCCTGGCAGATTTTAACAAGCAGGTGTCAGAACTGAATTTGCTCTCTGAGGACCAGTCTAGTTAAGTATAGGGAGGCTTGTCATGGTGCCTTCAGTCCCACGTGAACCTTCTTAGTGCTTTCACAGTGACAGTGGCAGAAAAGGGGCCGGAAGTGTTCATCACAGTTTTTAGACCATCTGTAAACATTGTAACTAGGCATGATGACGCATACCTGTAATCTCTGCTCCAGTTGGGGTTTTGCATGGGAAGAGGCTGAGGTTTTGGGTTTGTTTGAGCTTGGGCGTTCTGAATTGCAGCCAGTCAGGTGTCTGTGCTGTAACCAGAAGCAATATGGTGAACCACCTCCCCGACAAAGAGTCACCAACCTGCCCACAGAGGGGTGAACTTGCTGGGTCAGTAGTGGGAAGGGGCCCATTGGAGACTTCTCTACTTCCTGCCTGTCTAAGATAGGGAAATCCAGTCTGAAATAAAACAAACCGAAAAACTATTAATATTTTTGTTCTAATCAACTCTGCTGTTGGTGAGAGTTTAAAACAAGAGAGTCATATCTTGCTATAACTAAAACCAAAAGGGCATAGCTTAAGAACACTGGAGCTAGATGGAAAGATGGTTCAAAGGTCCACTGTGGAACAAGTGAAGGAAGGAGGGATTTAGTCTCATCATGTGCCCAAAATCAGTAAGAAAAATCAGCTAATGAGACAGTTGATGATCATGGGTAAAAACTGAAAAGTCCCTTGAAGATAATTTCAGGTTAACTACCAGCATCTCTTGCAGAAGAGTAGAGAAATTCTATAAAAAATTGGACAGTATCTTCCTAGACAAAATGTGTACTCTGGGATTATCAACATGTGTATGTCCTCAATTTGTATATTCATTGACTTCATTATGAAGCTAGTTGACATAGAAGATGGTAAATGAGTTTCTGTTAGAAAATTTAGTTCTGTATTAAGAAATGTAAGAGACCAAAGACTTTGTAGACTATTCAGAAACCTCACATGTAGTACAAATTGTCTTTTTTTTTTTTTTGAGAAAAGGTCACCATATTTAAATAAATTTTATTAGTTACTTTTTACATGATAGCACATATTTTCCTTAAGAATGGAGTGGGAAGGCAAGAGACAGGGAAAGTCTGGTTACTAATGTTGGAGTCTGCTGGTACATTTGCACCATTGGCTAGTTAGAGCAAAGGTTAAAATCAAGAAAACTGGTTTCGGAGTCGCAAAGCCTGTGCTTGGATCCTGACTGCCTTTGTGAACTTGAGGGAGCTATTTAACCAGTTTTAGGCCTTTTTTTCTCATTTGTAAATGAAAGTTCATGAATGGCTAAATCTGTGGTTCTATGATTAATGAATTTTAAGAAAGGATAAGCATTGTGCGCATTTAAAATAACATTAGTCTGACCTGTGGCAAACAAGCCATTTAATGAAAAAAAAAGTACTGGAAATAGGTAAAGAAATACACTTTGATTTTTGCCATTTCTTCCTACAGACATTTAACTGATAAAAGGCAGTTGCTAAAATGAAGAGGCCAATGGAGCCCTAGCCAGCAAACACTTGCTCTTCTTGCCAAGTAAAGAGACATGGCATCCAGTGGTAACACTGGTCTGGAGTGCCAATGGACTTTTTAAAAATCAAATTCTAGTTTTAGAAAATAACAAGTATATTTTCTCTCCATCCCACTTTTCTTCAAGGGAACTTCTAGTCCTGAAAACAAAAGTGAAATACATGTTCTTATAGCAAATACATAAAATCAAGCAAAAACAAAAACAAATTCCTGTATAGTTATTATGTCCAGATATGCCTGTCTGGTTCTGTATATTTATAAAAGTTCATTACTTCTCTGTCATTTCACTTTGCATCATCCCATGTAAGTCTTTGCAGCTTTTTCTGAGAGCGTCTGGTTCATCATTTCTCATAGTACAATAGTATTATTCCATAATAAACACATACCACAATTTATTCAGCCATTCCTCAATTGATGGGCATCCTCTCAGTTTCTAATACTTTTTCCCCAGAAAAGAACTGCTATAAATATTTTTGTACATATAGGTTCTTTTCCTTTTTGTTTTTTATCTCTTTTGGGATAGAGAACTAACAGTGGTATTGCTAGATCAAAGGGTATGCATGTTTCATAACCCTTTGAGCATAGTTCCAAATTGCTCTATAGAATGGTTGAATCAGTTTACCAGTCTAACAGTGCATTAATATCTCATTTTTCTCACATCCCCTCCAACATTTGTCATTTTCCTTTTCTGTCCTGTTTGACAATGTGATAGGTATGAGGTAGTACCTCAGAATTGTTTTAATTTGCATTTCTCCAGTCATTAGTGAGTTATTTTTTCATATGGCTATCGATAGCTTTGATTACTTGATCTGAAAACTGCTTATGTCTTTTTATCATTTATCCACTGGAAAATAGCTCTTATTTTTATAAATTGGACTCAGTTGTCTATATGTTTGAGAAATAAAGCCTTTAGCCGAGAAAGTTGCTTCATAATTTTTTTCAGTTACCATTTCCAACTGTATTTCCCACCATTCTATCCCCTCCTTTATTCTGTTATTTGCTTGCTTCCCCAGCATTTTTTTTTTTTTTTTTTTTTTACTTTTATTGCTAGGTCCCCTTCACACTTTTTACAGTATTTCTGATTTCTGATGAAATTGTTTCTCTAGATGAATTTCACTACTTTTTTTTTCTGGCTATATAAAGTAATCCATTGGTACTAAATAAGTTAACTTAGACATATTATTATTTTTATTACATTGGCTTGACCTATTCATATGCAATTGTTATTTTCCTAGTTATTTAGATCTATCTATTTTGTGTGTGAGCAGTGTTTGTAAAATTTCTGTATATTCCCAAGCATTATATACTGTCTGTAGTTACTTAAAATAGAATTTCTCTTTTTGTCTCTTCCTAATGGGTTTTGTTACTAATAGCAGCAGTGCTGATGATTTGTATGGGTTTATTTTATTTCTTAAAATTTTGGACTGTTGTGACTACAACTTAGAATTGTACCATCTTGTCTCATAGTTGTCACTATTTTTAATGAAATTGTCTGTTTCTGTGATATGTTCTTCAACTTATTTACGATTAAATTGTTCAGATAATTTAAAATTCTTTCTTTGATTACCATTTATTCAACATAATTTTTATTGCATTGTAGTCTGTAAAATAATGTGTTTAAAATTTCTACTTCAGTGTATTTGTGAAAGTTTTTATGCTGTAGTTTACTTTTTGTAAAGGTGCTAAAAACAGTTGAGAGCTATATATATATATATATATATATACTTTCCATTCTCATCCAGTAATCCCCAAAGATTTATCCTATCTAACTTTTCTAAAATTCTCGTCATGTCCTTACTTCTTGCCTTTTTTTTTTGTTTTGGTTCGATTTGTCTATTTCTGAAAGGGGTACTTTGAAGTTCTCCATCATTATGGTTTTATTGTCTTTTTCTCTCTGTAACTTATTTATCTTTTCCATTTATGCCATTCAGTGAATATCTTTTAAATAATTATACTAATTTATTGTCTGTGGCACCTTTTAACTTAATTGAGTTCTCCCATTTATTTCTCTTACTCAAATGAATTTTTATTCTTACCTTATCTAAGATCATACCTATTGTTTTGAGGTCCACTGAAGAATAAGAGATTTTATTCTGTACCTCATTTTAACTCTAGGTGAGCTTTTTATGTTTCAAATGAGCTTAGACTGTTTTATTTTGTTTCTGTTTTCATAAATAACATTGTTGCATTATGCTTTCTAATTCATTCTTCTGTTTGGTGGGTAAGTTCACCCTCAGAGTTGGGATGGTTAATTGTGTTTTTTCCCTTTCTCTTACTCTCTTCTACTTTTTCTTCTCTTTGTTTTTCACCTGTGAGAGAAATAATTAGCACTAGAATTCTGTGCTTCATACATTCTGCTTCTGCTCCAGTTTTGTTTCTCTTGCCCACACTTCAATTATAGCTTCTTACTTTTTCTTTTTTTCTTTTAAATTTCTCTTCCAAATTCCTACTCCAAGCTTAGAATTTGCTTAGCACATAACTAAACTCTCCCTATATCTGTCCTTTTATTCCCTGATTTCAACTCTGCCTGTTCCTTCATGTTTCCTTGTTGAGTTAAAAGTTATTCTATGTGAAACAATATGTGTGTTTATGTAGCGTGTAGTGTTCTGCCTTTCTTTAACCACGTCAGATGAAATCAATGTTATATCCTATACCTCTTTCTTATTTGTATGAACGTCTATGTGCTCAGCCTGATTATTTGAGACAGTAAGTTCCCTTTATGGCAGCTAGGTGGCATGGTGGATAGAATGTAGGGACTGGAGTTAGGAAGACATGTCTCTTGAGTTCAAATCTGGCCATAGACGCCAGCCATGTGACGCTGGGCAAGTCACTTAACCCTGTTTGTCTCAGTTTCCTCATCTGTCAAATGATCTGGAGAAGGAAATGGTAAACACTTCACTATTTTTGCTGAGAAAACCTCAAATGGGTCATGAAGAGTCAGTTGTGACTGAAAAACAAGTTCCCTCTGGCCCTCTCACCTTTTCTTCCCTTGTGTATCTTTTTGCCCTCAGTTTTCTTACTTTTTAAAGATCATCAAAACAATAAAATTACTCCCAGGCTAGGTTCTCTCTTTACTAATTCCTTCTCAGATGACCTTAGGATTCTAAGGGGCACATATCATTTCTTCCCTCCCAACCCCCAGTTAAAATGTAAATGTTTTCATCATCATAATTCTATTCCATTGCTCACTTGTAGCAAACACACCCCTTTCTCTTTTTGGCCTGACCTGATAAATGCAAGACTAATGTGGTTGCTTCTGCTCTTTTATCTTTTACCTTTCAAGGAATTTTAAAAGATTTTGATATATGAATGGTACATACCTTTTGTAAAAGAGTCTGTAAGGTGGTCCTTGTAATCAACAGATGGTGAAAATGTGGTAAAACATGCTTGTTCCCTGCTGATAACTTCATTGTAGATTTCCTTGACTTGTGTTCAGGTTAACAGTAACTGGTGTTCTCTCAGTTGCCTTTTTTTTTTTTTTTTTTTGGTATTGATAAGGTCTGAAATTTCCCCCCACCTTTGAGTATCATTCCTTGCTTTAGCTACCTAGTATACTGGCTGTTTAATCCCTTCGCAGTTGTATTGCCTCTGGTATAGATCTCTTCTGTGTATACTGTGTCCAGTCTCAGTATTTTCCCTATCTTTATTCTTTTTAGTGCCCTTTTTAAGAACATCTGAAACTGTGATGGTAGGGCACTGGTATTGTAGTCATACTTTCTTTGATAGAGAAAACAATTTATCAAGATGTTTTTTGCAGATCTTTTCCATTTTTCCTCTGTAGTCTTTTCATTTTTCTTCTTGAATGCTCTTGGTTATTAGATTATTGCTTTTGATTAGTTGGTATCTTTCTAGACTTTTTAAAAATAGATTTTAACCTCCATTATTTTTCTCCATCTTGTGAAACAATATTGCACATTATCAACTTTCTTTGTAAAATTTTATAAACCAGTTGTATTCTAAGCCAGTGATTGCAGCTCTCTTTCTCCATTTGACCAGTAAGTCATATGTTTGTTGACTAGAATGCCTTTCTGGACCCTTGGTTCTCTTATTGTGGTAATTAATTCATATTGATTCAACTTCTGATAAAATTGTTATAGAATTTGTTGATGTCATTTCTATTGTCCATTTCCTATTTTTGATTTTCAGTTCTAATATTTTGAGGTTAATTTGTTTCAATTGTATGCATATATTTTCTTAATTATTGTGATTTATTTTGTCTTTTATTAATTCTGATCTTAGCTCTGACAATTTGATCTGGCTGTGGTCTGAAAAGCTCACTTGGAGAGAAGTCCTACTTCAATAACATCTTTTTTAAAAAATATAATCTCTTTCATTCTTTTTGGTTTTATTCGATGCTTTCCCTGCCAGGTACCTCCTAAGTAAAAAAAAATAGTTTCCAATATATTCATGATATAGGGGATTGTTGAGGGGTCTTTCTCTGCCCCCCACCCATTGGAGACTTGAAGATAGAGAAGAGAATTTGGAACAGTGGTTTCCAATAATGAAGTAGAATAAATTAAGGAAGTATTAAAGGAGTTCCATGTAGCAGCAAGGACCTGGTTGAAATTAAATGCCATCACTTTATTGTGTTTATTTATTTAAGTGTGGTTATATTGTTTGTTTTTAAAAGCTTAAAAAAAATTTCGTTTTATTCGGAACTTAGACACTCCAAAAAAATGACCATTTCCATAAGCAAAACAGCACGAGGTTTTTATATGAAACTATTAATGTCTTAATTTTTTGCTGCTTTTTTTAAAGTATGCAGTCTTAAGTCTTTAAAAGTTGTGTTTCTTTTACAGTATTGTTATACTTGCATCAGTTGTTCTCCCCGTTCTCATTTTATTCTGTGTCAGTTTATGCTCCCCAGGATTCTTTGAAGTCACTTCCTTAATAATTTTTTATCACACAGTAATATTCCATTATATTTAATATACCATGATTTATTTATCATTCCACAGTTGATGAGGGTATCTTCTTAGATTCTATTGCTTTTCCTGCCCTGCCTTGCCCTTCAGGATAAGGAAGTTTTGTTTTGCTTTTGATCTTTTTTTCTGTCTTTCCTCTTAACTCCTTACTCTATCTCAGCTTGTTTCCCTGTTGTGTTTGTTATATTTCTATATATACAAAATTTATATCACTTCTTTATCTGGGTCAGAAAAGAACAAAGTTTGCCAATTGCTCAGATTCCCCCCACCATCCAATTTTTGTATATTCTTCATCTTACCCCAATTATGAGTGATAGCAAGTCCTCCCCTCTTCTTCCTAGAAAGGAATAGGATAATCCTTTTATCGCCCTTCTTTTGATTTTTCCCCCTCCGAACATCCTCTGTTTTTCTTATTTAACTCCCTTAATATATTTTAAAGATGCTCATTTCTTCTCCCATGTTAGACTATTGACATTACTCCAATATAAAACCTCTTCTAATTGCTCAGATAATTCTAAGTTTCTTTTGCCTCTTGTTTATTTTTTAGTATTCCTACTAAGCGCTGGTCTTTTCACCAGCAGTGCTGAAAAATGCTCTCCTCCATTAAAAATCTGTTTTCCTCCCAAAACTTCCTACCAACTTCGCTAGGTAAGTTGTTCTTGGTTGTAAACCCCTGCCTTTTGGAATATTGAATTACAGTATCTCCCTCCCCTCATTTATAGTGGCAGTGGCCAGGTTTGCATGGTCCTGGTTCCCCTTCCTTGGTACTTGAACTGCTTCTTTCTAGATGCTTGCGGCATTTTTTTCTTTGACATAGGAGCTGTGGATTTTGACTGTGACTTTCCTAGTATTCCTCCCTTCCCTCCTGAACCGAGATGTGATTGGTGGGTTCTCAGTCTGGATGTGTGTGTGTGTGGTTTCTTGAAATGTGATATCCAGGCTCTTAAAAAGATGTTTTCATTGGCTCTTAAATTAACTTTCTTTAGTATATTTTTCCAAGTCAGTTGTTTCGATAGCAGATATCTTATATTTTCTGCTATTTGAAAAATTTTGTTTCCTTACTGCTTCTGCCTCGGTGAGTCGGTCATTTACGTTGGATTTAGTCTGGTTTTCAGGCAGTCTCTTACTTGGGTAAGGTCTAGCAGTTTCTGTTCTAAGCTGTTCTCTATCCAACTCTTTCCTCTTAATTTTTTTTAAACTCTTGTTTTATTTCTCCTAGGCAGTCATATGTAGTCCTTATGGAAAAATCCATTTTTTCCCTTGGATTTCTGCTTATAGTGGTTATTCTTTCCTTGGGGGGGGGGGCAGGCTTTTAGACCTATATACATTTTTTCATCCTGGTCAGTGTTTTCAGTTTACTCCCAAACTGGTACTTGCCAGACTTCATCCCCCACTCCCTTAGCCCTTCTTTGTCTCTTTCTGGGTCCCCTGGTTTTCTCTGCTGAATGTTGCCTGCCTGCGTCAGGGGTGATTTTGATTTTCAGGGGTGCTGGATCTCCAAACAGAAGCCCTTGGGGCCCCTATCATGATCCGCTCAGTGCTGCACTGGTCACTGCTGCCTCTCAAGGCTTCCAAGGATTTCCCCCTCAGCTTTTCTCATCACTTTGGGGCTTTCTTAGAGGAGCATTACTTTTTTTTCTTTTTAAAAATTATTAATTTTTTTTCTTCAGTTTTCTATAAAGAATTTCATAAGTCTTAGGTTTTCTCCCCTTCCCTCCCCCCTCCTTCCCTAGACGGCATACAATCTTATATGGGTTTTACACATACATTCTTATCAAACACATTTTCACATTAGTCATGTTGCATAGAAGAATTAAAATGCATGGGGGAAACTATGAGAAAAACCCAAACAAAACAAAACACGAGAGAAAATATTCTGCTTCATTCTGTGTTCCACTTCCATAGTTCTTTTTCTGGATATAGAAGGCATTTTGCCTCAAGAATCATTTGGGAATGTTTTAGGTCTTTGCATTGCTGTGAAGAGCTAAATCTACCAGAGACAGTCCTCACACACTGTGGTGGTCACTGTGTACTATGATCTCTGGTTCTTCGAGGAGCATTACTTTTGCCAGCCCCAGTCACAGAACCACAGACCACACTTGTCTCTGCTCACTCTGGGAGTGAGCCTGCACATGTATTGAGTTTGCTCTGAGCCCTCTCTCCTGTTGCCAGATTCTGGCTGAAGTGAGAGAAGTCATTTTAATCTGGTAGGAGTTTCAGGTTTTTGCCAGAGTAGGTATATGGAAGCCAGACAGTCTGCCTGCTGCCTTCATGCAGCCAACTGCTGGAAGTTGGATCAGTTCAGTTCCTGTCAACAATGTGGCACCCTCCAACGTTTACAGGTTTTTCTGTTATCTTTGCCACATGAAGGGTATGAAGTAAAGCTGAGAATTTATATTTGCATTTCTATTAATTATTTTGAGTATTCTTTCTAATGGTGATTTGTAGTTTATCTTTCTTCTTTTGAAAACTGCCTGCCATGTATTTTAATACCCTTTTCTGCTGATTGGTGAGAGCTTACTATATATAGTTGTACCTTGCCACCTCACCTCCTTCCTATCATGATTCTCAGGCCTACCACTCATGCCACTGCATCTTTCCAATTGAACCTCTAGAGACCATGCTACTTAGTGGGAGCTTACTACATGTATCTAGCCCCAGACACCTGCCCTCATCAGCTTCATGTCGTACTATAACTTGTAATCCTCTCTCCCTCTCCTTCTTGTACTGTGAGTAGTAATAAAATCACTTATTATCTTTGCTTCTAGAAAGGACAAGTTATATGAATGCCTTGTGGATACCATCCCTATAACTTCACCCTTCCCTGGATACATCTCCCCATGTGTATTATATTCCTGTTAAGATGTAAACTTTTTGAGGGCAAGCATTGTCTCAGTTTTGTTGCTATGGCACTGCTTAGCACAGTGCCTCTGTCATATAATAAATGCTTTTTCATTCATTCATTCGTACGTTAGAAATTGTTCTTCTTATATGTTTGTATCATTTCTCATAGCCATCATCTCAGGTGGTGGCTCTTGTGGAGAACGTACCATTTCTACCAGCTTTCAATCAACTGCCACTCACAAGTCAGGCAAGGAAGCCTGGCTGAAGTAGCAAAGTCCCTGAGAGGGATAGGAGGCAGCATGGGCTAGGCAAGTCAAATCATCAACTCCTTCATCACTATATTCCCTCAGACCCTGATGGATACGGCCTAGGACCCTGAGCCCACGACAAGAGTCTTGGGAACCTAAACCACCAAAACTTTCTACTCCAGGCATCATTGTGAGTAGAAATTATTGTGGAGAAGGCCTCCTTCCTTGTCATCACCAGTTATAACTGCTAATTAACTGTCACCATAGTCAGATAAATACAAGAGAGCAGCAGAACCCACTAGCCCATTTGGTCATGCTTTTAGACCAGTCCTCACTGTCACTGTCATCATCTGGCGAAGAAACTACTGTAGAGAAGGGCAGCTATATCAAACACTTGCCATTCAAACCAGCTTAACTGAAGTTGAAAAGCACCTGGGGAGAGAATCAGGAGTCAGTACATGCCAGAAAAGTCAGCCCTTCTCCCCAGTTCCACTGCCTTGGTCACCATCATCTCTTTTCAGACCATGATGGAGATAACTCAAGACTGTAAACCCAAGAAGGTGCCTATGGAATGACACTACCCTAGCCACCATCCTCAGAAGATGCATCATCCCTGTGGAGATGCTGCCTGGAGACTTCTCCTGCAGGTGCTGCACCCATGACTCCTGAAGACCCAGGAAGGAAAGTTCCTGTAACTAAAGCCCTTGGCACTGTCATATGGCTCCGCATCAGAAACTGACAAGACTTTATCAGTGGATAGAACATTAATAAAGAGATATTAACTTCTCGACTGGTGCACGCTAAGGATCGTGGGACCTTTATATCTGACTTACAGCCAAAATCATCCATAATTGTTGTCTCCCCATAGTAGAATGTGAGCCCTTTAAGGGCAGGGGATGTTAGACTTAGCATGGCGCTTTGTCCCTTAGGGATCACTTAATAAATGCTTCATTTGTTCATTTCGTCAGCAGTTCCTGATAGGTTTTGTATGTCCAACCTTTATTTGAGATATTTGCACTGAAGATATTTATTCCCAGTAGATATTCTCTTATAATTTTATCTCTTGATTTTGCTTATGGAAAAGTTTTAAAATTTTGTAAATAAAATTGTAGAATTGTCTGTTTTATATTTTATGATCACCTTTATAAGGGCCACCTCTTCACGGGGGAGCAAAGGAGGAGAGTGGAATTGACAGAGGGTTTTTGAGGTGTGGGTAATACAAAAGTGTTACTTCTTGCTGGTGATTTCAGTTTTCTCAATCTTTTGTCAGGATGGAGAGTTATGGTAAAGATAACAAAAAATAAACACCATGGAAATAAAACAGTGGAATTTATTGATTATATGAATTTAGGCAGAAATCAAGATAATCCTTAAATATTAGTGAGTTCATCATGATCAAATATTGCTTTGGTAACAAAGCAATATTTTATAAAGACTCATAACGCAAAAATTAATTCAGAACCTACTGAATATAGAAGGCAAAAAGAAAAATGGATAGTTGTCTTATTTTTTATTTTTATTGTCTGTGGAATTATTGCTGTTTGTGGAATTTCTTTCCTTCTCTGATTTCCTACTGTAACTCCATTTGGAATATGGAGGGAGAATGAGTAGGTCCAATATTGAGTATCACTGTAGTAAGAGGTTTTCTGAAGGATGTGAAATGGAGAGATGCTTTAACAGTTGGGAAGGTCATTGAATTCATGTTCTAAATGTAAATTTTCAAGGGAGGGGATTGTCTCAGACTTTTTTAGTGATTTCCATAAATGTCTGACATGCTAGTAAAGGATTTAAATTATCTGCAGTGAACAACCATATTCTTGGACAGGGAACCTTATTTTATTATCATAAAACGATGCCATTATTTACTCAGAAAAATTAAATAATACCATATTTAACTTGCAAAGTATTCTCCGGCCTTTAAAGGTGAAAGAATGAGTAGACTCCAGTAATTCAAAGATAATGCTTTAACTTTTGAATAAGTGATGTTCACAAAAAGGAAAAGAAAATAGATGTCTTAAAGCAATTTTAATAAAGTAATGCTATAATATTTAAATTTACCATATATGACTACACTGTGTCATCTCTTCAGAAATCTCCTGGAATTTGTTTTATTTTACATGAACACACACAAAAAGAAGAATAAATGGTTATTTTGTGTTGTTTTTTTTTTTTTGTGGTTATTACAGGCAGCTATTAAATCTAAGAAAGCTACAGATACCTACAGGCTGTATGTGGAAAAGTATGCAACTGCCAAATCTGATTTTGAACAGAAAATGACAGAAACGGCACAGGTTGGTGGTTATGAAATAAGGACATATTTCACTTAAAGAAAGCAACCCCGGTATCTTCTTTTTCTTAAACACAGAGAGAGGGACTTTCTTAATTTATTGAAAACCTAATTTAGGGCCAGTTCTGCTAAACATATAACTGATAGAAAAGAAATTTGAGTTGTCAGCATATGATGTTGAAATTGTGTTTTTGTGGTTGTGAGGTCACACTGGTTCTTGCTAGAAAAAATCTCTATGTGGAAAAATTCCCCTTTTGTTCAACATAGGTTTCCCAGCCTTTGATTTAATTGATTTAGTGAGCTCACAACGAAGGAACTTTTAACAGTGCTAATCACAGTACCTGCTTTCTGACTTACAGTAAAGATTTTGGAGGAGGGAGAAAGGAAGAAAGAAAAAAAAATTTATTAAATGCCTATGTCTGGCAAGCACAAATTTAGTTGGTGCCGTGAACTCCTAATGAGGAACCCCCTCTGCCAACACAAATGGGCAAAGACTTTGTAACTTTACAGTCTCAAAGAGGTCCTTGGAAGTGAGCATTTGTTAACTGTCGGGCACTGTACAAATACTGTCTTATCTGACCTTCACAACAACCTTGAGATGGAGGTGCTGTTATTATCCTTATGTTACAATTGAGGAGACTGAGGCAAACAGATTAAATCACTTGCTAAGGTCACATAGCAGCCACTGCTAGCCAGCTGCTGCTCATAGTCAGATAAGCACAGGAGCCCACTGTTGTCACTTGTACACTAGCCCTCACTGCCATCCAGAGAAAGAAATGTCTCATTTGAGTTCAGGTCTTCCTGACTGTTGGCTCAGCGCTCTGTCTACTGCACTGCCCAGCTGCCTCCTGGGATAAAAGGAGATTAAGTAACTTGTGCAATCACTAAGCCGGTATACATCTGAGGAGAGACTGTAACCCAGGATTTCTGAGTCAGACGCAAGCTCTTTATCCTTAATACTATGAAGATAAAATATCACAACCCCCTTATTATTATTCTTAAATGTTTTGCAGACTTCAGGACTTTTTTGCAGACACAATGGAAGTGAGACTTATATTCAGTACAAAGTGAAAATTAGTTTATCTACTTTTCTAAAGCTATATTTGGTACAGCTCCAAAAATAACCAGTTGCCCAAATATGTTGCAAGTTTGAAAGATTTTTTTATGCAAATATCTGAACCTCTGTATGTTGTAAATTGGATATTTACAGCTGAAGACTTTTGAAAGGCATTTTTGTATAAGAATGGGAAGTTTTCCAAGTGGATTCTGGGGAAATGCTTGTCCTCTTAGAGTCTGACATGATAGATAACAAACTAGGTGAAAAATATTATTTGCTTGTATATATACTCCCATGTACACGCACACATACATATATACATGCATGCATACATACATTAACTTAATTTAGTCCCTTAAGCAAATGAACAAGTACTTCCTCATGAATTTCATATTGTCAGTGGTGGATATACTATGATATAATCATAGCTCTATGTGATTCTCTACTAGACTGCCTTTTTGCCTACTTGGCTAGTTCAACTAGTTTAAACGTTGCTAACGTCCAAGTAATTATTAGTGAAGTTCTTATCAGCATATTAAAAAACTTATATCTCTAGCAAATTAGCACAGATCTTTTTCATATGAATTTTTGTTAAATAAGTTTGTATTTGTGCATTTAATTAAAAAAAATCTAAAGATATTTATCTTTGTTAAATTTCAACTTAATCAACTATTGTAGCCTATTGATATAATTTTGAATTTTAATTCTGTCACCCAAAGTTTTAGTTATGCCTCCTAGAGTTATGTCATCTTTAAATTTAATAATGCTTCCTCTTCTGTCTATGTCTTTATCTAGGTCACTGATTAAAAAAAAAATTGAAAGATAGGCAGACTTTAGTACACCTGCAAAAATCTCCTCATAGATTAAATTTCTGACCATGAATTAGCAGTGTTGGCACACAGATGTTCAGTTAGTTATGAATCTGCATAACCTACTGTAACTTAGCCATCATTTCTCTGTATTGTCAATAAAGATCTCATGAGAGACTTTGTCATACCTTGTTGATGTATCTTGTTGACAGATTCATACTTTTATAAAGTTTCTGTAGTGTGCAAAACAGCACTGTCCTGGTTGGGAGAGTTACAAAGGTTAGACAAGATGTGGTTCCTGATTTCATGGAACATAAACTTTTGTAGGGAATAAAGTATATATACAAAGTGTAACATAGACTGTTAGTGCTAATGACAAGCAGATTCCAGGGAGGATGGTTATTACTGATTAGGGGCATCAATGAAGGAAGCATTCATGTAGAAGATGCCATTTTAATGTTTTAGACACCTACGATGAAGATGGGAGGAGAGGACATTGTGACTTTAAGTAACATTATGAGCCATGACAGCATGGAAAGCATAGTGCATATTCAGAAAACAGAGTAGGTTTTTTGGTTAGAGCTTAGAGGAAGAGAACAATGTGAAATAGATAAGTGGATATCAGAATGTAGAAGGCTTGAACTTGCTTAGGACAGATGAGGTTGAATTTTAACCAGTACAGACAGTAGAGAGCCACTCAAGATTTGATTTCTGTGCAGAGGAGTGATGAATGGCCAAATTTATGCTTAAATATCAGGGACATTCTCTTTATCAGCCTGCCTGGTAACTCTAAGGAAATACCTTCTGTGTAGCCTAATTCTTAGTGATTAATCTTAATGAAGGTTGTTTTCTTTTAAAGGCGATATGTTTAATAATCTGTCCCAGGATTTTGCTGGGGAATTAGCATCAAATTTGCCTTGTGGTAGTTCTCAGATTCTGCCTCTTTTTACTTTCCTGAAAATTGAAAAGAAACGTTTTCCTGTCTCTGTTACTGCTCTAATTTTTTATGACTTCATAAAGATTATGGATTGTAAATGTGTAATCACATTTGTCCACTGTCTTCAATGACCTGTGTAATTCTTCTTGGCTTGGAGATTTGAACTCCTGTATTGTCTGTTTCATTAAGATAGAAAAACATTTTTAATGAAAAAGTTTGGGTAGATCTTTGAATGTACAGCTACACATCTGAGAACTCTTGGCAATGTTAGCTGGTTTTGTTACTTTGAATAGTCCACCTTCATAAAATTATGTCCATCCTAATGTTACTTTTTTAAATGCATTTTCAAATTATAATTTAGAGCATCTAGCTTGTGACCAACCTATGAAGGATTTAAGTAAAATTTGTAAAATCCATTTGCCTGTAAACATCTTGGCAGTAGTTTCGAACATTTTTCAATTATTAGTTATTAAATATTTACAAATTAGATGTGTTCAGTTAAAATTGTATTGAAAATTCTGAAAATTTATTACTGAGAAGACCGTAATTTTTTGTATTTACTGCACAGAAATTTCAGGATATTGAAGAAACTCACCTCATTCATATAAAAGAGATTATAGAATCTTTGTCAAAGGCTATACAGGAAATTCATTTACAGATAGGCCAGGTAAGTTTATTTTATATTAATTTTTCTTTTTAAAGGTGATAGGTTTAACTTTATTATTGTCCTGTATCAGGATAGGTGTAGATACAACATGCCCTTCTGTGTGGTGTATACCATCGATGAACTGTATCACTCAGCTGCTTCATTAGCTCTCACTGTTACCGAACTTTGTAATAGCATTAATGCTGTGAGGCCATGCTCAGTCACTGCTAGTAAACCATCATATGTATGGTTTACATCCATCATCAGTATAGGCATATGGATATAGGCAGAGATAACGCTGCTTCATTCACTATATTCCTTTGCCTTTGCTTAGAAAAGAGGACTTTTTATAATGTTGCTGTTTAATTTAGCAAATATAATATCCCATTAAAATGACTGAGAAGTGATCTGTTCGAAGAATTACACTATTTTGCATATCACCATTGTTTAGTACAAAAACCTGGCAACCAGTTACAGTGTATAAAGAGAGTAGTATGCTTTGGGATGTCTATGACTGGTATATGACTAATATAAAATTATCTTTTATCCCTAGATTAAACTTGTGTTCTAACAGTTATGGGGAATTGGCTACTCGAGACAAAAATTGTTTATTGTCAGATGTGAATGGGATAAAAAGTCCAGACATATTGACTTGAGTCAAGAAAGAAGTTTACAAGGGACGTTAGATTAAAAAGAAGTGTATATAGGTACACAATTTAAATATGCCATTTATAGGTTTAGTGATATAACTACCAATGCAGATGATTCAGTTTTAGTTTTTACAGTGAATTGTGTTCATCTTTCCTAATGCGTGTAGAATATGTTAAATATCTGAAGTTTGGGTTTCTGTGGAAACAGGCATCTGGGCTAAATGTTAAGCACATTGTTTAGAAATTTCAATAGATTTAAAGAGACTGTTGATCTTTAATTTTGTTTCCATTTATGGGGGGGAAAGAAACAGATACAGTGATGGTCAATAGTGACCATATTCTACCATTGGATTACACTGCCTTAAACAGAGAAGCCATTTTTGTTTTTAAAAATACCAAATGGTATGACAGTACCTATATTGGTGTTATCTGTTGTGGGGGTTGTCAGTCCTGGAACAATTGGTAAGATCTGAATATGTTGTAAAGAAGGTATTTTTGCCTGTGAGGCAAGTGATAGACCAGAATACTAGAGGAATAGTGATTCACTTGTCCAGATATAGGCACCTGCGCTAATCTTTAGGATATACAGATGATTGTATATTTTTTTAAGGCTTTTTTTAATCAGCCATGAGTCAAATGAAAAATCTCATGTTGTTACTAACTTCTCTTTATGGCAGTTGTTTCTAAATTGGAGGAGGAATTTCTGTAGAAAAAGAAAATAGTCTTTAATTGTACTTCTCTTTAGATACATGAAGAATTTATAAACAACATTGCAAACACCACAGTTGAAGGTTTGATACAGAAATTTGCTGAGTCAAAAGGCACTGGGAAGGAAAGACCTGGTAAGATTAAAACTATTCAGTAGAACATTTTTTTAACCTTTTAATTCACTTTTAGTCATATGTAGACATGGCTGCCTTTAAAAATTCTGCTGTGCTGCTCTTGATTATAGTTACAAATATGATAAGCTTTATCTGAATAATGCTGTGGCATTATAAAAACCTCTCTGAGATAGGTATGAAATATCTATGAGATCTTTTTTTATTAAACTTATTTTTCCTTGTATTTTTTCCTTCTATCCTGTTGAGCTCTTGAACTAAGATTTTTTTTTTTAGGGATCAAGAATTTGGTATAAATTAAAATGACTATTAGAACAGAATGACTTGGTAGTAGTTGCACTTTAGTTATGGTGAGAGGGCTGCTAAAGCAGCTGAAAGTTTTTTTAAATGAATTCAAGATTGAAAGAAAGATTCAAACAGTAAAGTATTGATAGTTTTAGCGTAAATCTTTTCTTATAATTGAGTAGTTTTTTCCTTTTCAAATGACTTCTTAATTATAAAAGTGTTGTTTTGTGTTGCATTAAATAAGACACATTCTTCTCACAATCACGAATATGACGCTCATGTCAAGAAGCAGTTCAGGGCTTTTTTTAACACCTGTGGTTTACTCAGAAGACACCCATGTGATTCCACAGCTGAAAACTCTAGAAACAATTGTAAACGTGATCTGAACAAGATGGAAGGGGCTGAATGTTTTCAGTAGCATTTCTCACAGTGTTTCATAAGGAGAGCAGGCATTAACGAGGATTGAGACAGAATAAAATGACAGTAGGGAAGTTCCCAGTGGGCGTGTACGCCATTTGCCAAATGCTGATGTATTTAATTCATTTCAGCAAACGTTTGATATTGGCCAGTAAGCGGGGAGGGGAGGGCATCAGGAGAGGCAGCTGAGGTCTGTTGTAGAGTACAGCTAAGTGGGGAGTACTTTTCTGACACGGGAAACCTGTGGAAGGTGTAGAGTGGAAAATGAAATGTAGTTTGTAGAGCAGGCCAGTTTGACAACATGGAGAATGTGAAAGAGAATAATATGAAATGAGATTGGAAAGTTAGATGGGACCCAGATTGTGAAAGGCTTTAAATGTAGGCTGAAGAGTTTGTATTTTATCCTAGAAAAAATTGGAAACCATTGACGATTTCTGGGGAGGGGAAGTGAAATGGTCATAGCTTGAGCTTTAAGAATGTCAGTTTGGTGACTCTGAAGAGTTGAGAGGGGAAAGATCAGTTCCACAGGCAGCTGTTGTGTAACGTTCCAGGTGAGAGGTGATAAGGGTTGGAAGGAAGCTGTGTAAGTGGAAAGTCTAGATTCAAAAGAGATTATGGAAATCGGTTTGGCAAGACTAATTGGTTATGGAGGGAAAGAGGGAAGAATTCCAGATGACTCAGGTTGGGTGCCTGGTGGACTAGTCATAGAGTGCTTTCAGAAGAGATGGGGAGACCTGAATCAGGAAAAGGATGTTGAAGAGCAGAGGGAGAAAGAATGGGGTGTTCAGGACATGGGTGCAGAATGGCGTGGGGCCTCATAGCTCCTAAAGATGACCAACTTTGGGGGAAGATGGATCTGAACAAAACATTGGAGAAGGCAGATTTTCACAGTGAGAGTTCAGTTTGAATGCACCAGGTTGGCTGAGGTGCCACCACCCCTAAGAAATCTTTTCTGATCTTTCCCTCTTACACTCCAGTTGCTCATGTTCTCTTGCTCCAGTTACTCTGTTTTATTTACCTGCGTACTTGTTAAGCTTCCCTCTTGTTCTTCCCCACGTGGGGAAAATGTTAGATCTTTGAGAAAGGAGGCTGCTTTGTTTTTGTGTGTCTCCTGCACTAGCAGAGTTCTTTGCACATAACAGGTGTTGAATAAATGTTTTTTAATTGAACTGGTAGGGTAAAGAAAAGAGTGATACAGATGAGTGTGAGTGATGTCTTAGAACCAGGGACTTGAACTGACCTGTTAAATAGAAAATAGAATGAACCCTGAACTGAACGGATCTCAAATATCATTACCTGATTAAACTATGATCTTACCCCATTTTTTTTTAAAGAACCACAAAAAACCTTAATGAAGCAATTTGAACTAGAATGGAACTTGTATTTTTCCTAAATTATTGAACCAGAACAAAACTGTCGCATTAGACTACTCCCTGAATACAGCTTATATTTCATTAGGTTTGAGGCCTTGCTCAGAATAGGGATAGACAATCTATGGCAGTAACGTTTGGTGTTCCTTTACCATGTCACACCCTGTGTTTTCTTTCTTTTCTTTCTCATTCCACTGCCCTCTGTTATCTCCTCCTCCCTCTTCCTTATTGTTTTCCTGCTCCTGCCTTAAGCCTTTGTTAACTGTAGATATTATTTACTTCTATTTGAGGGCTTTCGCCTGAAGAATCCCAGGGCAGGGCAATTGTAGGTTATGTTGTTTGTTTTTAGCATATCAAATATCGGTGGTTAATTAACATCTACTTCCGAACAACTGTTCTTCATCGTGATGTTTTTCTTGAAAATTAAGAGAAAAACAAAGGTGTATACAATTCATTACAGAAGAAAGTCTGAAATCATTTATAATTTCTTAATATAACTAGAGATGCCATAAGTACATTGTAAACAAGCTAATAAAATGAATTAGGCTAAAAAAAAGAATATTAGTTCAGCTTGATGCATTTTTAAAAAGTATAGGTTAACAAATATTTTACTAGCCCTAAATTTTGCAGCTACCTTTCAGAAACTTAAAAGGACACCATCTATCTACTCCCTATTCCTGTTAAATTTTTACCCGTGATAATATTTGGCCAAACCAATTGAGAATCATGTCATAGCTTCCTTGAAAGATCTAACAATGTAGATAATAGAAAGGAAATAGTATTTTTTTTAATTAGGTACTGTATGTTTAGTTTTTTTACTGCTGTATAGTAGAATACTCTTCTCTTACGGTTCATCATGATATCTAGAAAGTCATTTTTTTGAAGGACAGTGGGAATATTTAATCATGTTTTGGTCACATATTTGGAATGAAAAGCTAACCATTACTGTTCTGTCTCTTGCTCTCCTTTGGCAGCCTTAACTATAATTGTTGCTGGGTGTTATTTACCATGTGTTCCCACATTCAAGAGAAAGATTGAGACCTTTCAGCTCTCACGACCCGACCCTCACCCCCTACTCCCTTCCACTCTCACTCTCTTCCCACCCCCTTTTCATTTACTATAACTTTATTATAATTATACCTCTTTATTCATGGGTATTGTGGGGGAAAGATGGGGTACAGAATTAATACCAGATTTTCTTACAGAAGTATTTTACCCATAGGTTCAATGTGGTCTTAAATTGGCATTTGAGCCCTGTCTGCTTTGCAAGAGGGCCCTCTAGTGGATAATCCCTTCCCCAAAGGATTTTAATGTCATCTGTCAATATATAGGTTTTTGGAATAGAATATATTAAATGTGGGTTTGTATATGTTTAAAAATTAACCTCTCTCTCTTTGTTCTCTTTGTTTTGAAACATAACTACTCACTTTTTAAAAAGAAATTTACTCCTTAATTTGTAAAACACTTGATTGTGAAGCAGTTTGGGAGGATTAAAAGTTTATTTTTCCCAGTTCTTAAAATCTGTTTTATGTTCTGTTTAACAATTTTCTTATGGCTAAATTTTAAGTAAAACATTGCACTATTTGTTTTTAACACTGTCTTAAAATAGGGCAGTGTTTTTTACTTTAACACACGTTGGCTAAGAAATTCTGTCATGGCTAAATGGATGCATTATAGTTCTGGTATAATTTTGGAAGAGTCATGTTTTTGGGCATGGTAGATCTTGCCTCTATTTAAGATTTTTTTTATTTTGAACTTAAGTATGAAGAAAAAACATTTGTACACATATAACAGAACACCAAAAGAGGATTTAATATGAAACTCATTTGCTCTTTTTTAAAAAAGACCATAAGTTTTACATATTCCTTTCAAAACCGTCCTGTCTGTTCTTCCTTCTGAGTTTCATTCCATTTTCTTGTGTGCATTTTAAAGAATGTTACAATGACCTTATTTTGGGGTCATCATTACTGCTAATATTCCCTCTTCCCTGACTCCCTACTTGAATAAAACAGAGAAAAAGAAACAGAGAAGGAAACCTTTGTTGCAATAAGTATAGTTGAACAAAAAAGAATTCACATAGTGACAGTTTTAAAAAATTAATGTCATTCTGTCCCTTGTGCCCATCACCTCTCTTTCAAGATGTGCTTCATCACAGGTGCTCTGGTGACATGGCTAGGCCATTGCATGAATCAGAGTTCTTAAGTCTTTCAAAGTTATTTTTCTATTTAGTTTATTCTGGTTTTCAGGGAGCCCATATTTTGGGTAGGGTTTGCCACTTTTGTAAGTTACTTTTTATCTTTTTAATTCTTCCTTTTGGAGTTTTTATTTAATTTTCCTTTTGTCAGTATTCTTACAATCTCCGTGGAACATCTGTTGTCATTACGGCCACTATTCTGTGGTGCTTCTGTAGCCTTCTCAGGGGAGCCCTTCACTCTTGCTGCCTCAGACAGAGAACCTGCAGGCTAACTGATGGCACAGTGAGGAGAGCAGTGGCTGGCAGTGACCTGGAGTCAGGATGACCTGATTTCAAATCTGGCCTCAGATACTTAGACCTGTGTGACCCTGGGCAAGTCATTTAATCTCCATTGACCTCAGTTTCCTGAGCTGTTGAATGGGGGATAATAATGGCACCTACTTCCCAGGGTTATTGTGAGGATCAAATGAGGTTCTTAGTGTGGTGCCTGGCATGTAGTAGGTGCTATTTAAATATTTATTCCCTTCCTTTTCCTTCCCTTCCCTGTCATAAGGATCCCTGGCACATCCAGTCGTCATTGCTAGGCCACCTTGTACTGGCACTGGTTTTGCTGGCAGCCTCCTTTTCTGTTGTTTCTTCATGACCTTTTATGAAGTCTTGGAGTAGAAGAAATCACTTATTGTATTTTCTTATTGGATCTTTTAATCATTATTTGGTTTAGTGCAGACTTAGAAGGTTTTAGTGGACTAAAGCTTGGTGGTCTGCTTCCTAATTAGACAGAAATCTTGGCTGGAAGAGACCATAACAGACTTTGTTATACGTAACCCAGCAGCTGAGCTGACCTTTGACCACATTCATGGTTGTTTCTTTTTGAGTATTTTCCAGCCTTTTTGCTTTTCACCCATTTTATTAATTCTACTGAGCACTGTCTTGTCCATGCAAGTCTCCATATCTATGTTCTTTTTTGTCAAAATAACTCATCAGGAGGAAAGTACCATGAGACATCATCTCTGCTGAAGAAAGGCCTACTTATAAAACATTTGTGCACTTTCACTGTGAGTAATAGAAATTGTAGCTTCCAACTAAAACTTCAGGTTTCTAGAATGTTTGAAGAAGAGAGCTATAGTGCAAAAACTACTTGGGAAACAATCGTCAATGAGATGAAAGATAGAGTTCTGTTTACATATAACGAGTTCTGCTTTACACTCAACCTTATGGTAAATAATTGTACAATGTCACCTCATTTAGAGAGTAGACTTCTGGAGCCCTTAGTTGTCCATCATGGCTTTAGTCTGCTGAAACTAGGTTAGAGGTTGTCTTTGGTGACAAAGAGAGCATCCTGTGAATATCAGGGAATAGTGAAAATAGATGAGAGCACATGATTGGTTTGTCTCCTACATGGATAGGACTACTGACCGTGGCAGAGAATGTCTATGAAGGTCAGCTTTTTTGTGGGAAACTTGAGAATCATGAGAATAAGGATAGACAATAGAAGAGAAGGACTAACAAAGGAGAGAGAAAAGGAAATGAGTGTGAGAGATTCCAAGTAGCAGATGGGCAGTCATCGGCAGTAGACCATGAAGTTGAGGGAGAGACAGAAGGTAGAATACTCTCATGGGTATAGACCATAAAGGATGTTGGGATGGAACACATGTTGAGTTTGTTACATATGTGATAGCTAATATAGTAGTTTATAAACAGCAGAACAGAATGAACCTTTTTTCCTTTATTTTATCACTTTATTTCAAGTTCCAAATTCTCCCCTCTTTTCCAATCCCTCCCCCACTCATTGAGAAGGCAGACAATATATCAATTATATATGTATCGGAAGTCATGCAAAACATTTCTGGCTTAGGCCTGTTGCAAAAAAAAGGCAAGAAAAATAAGAAAAGTGGGAAAAAATACATTTTGGACTGTACTCAGTTCTCTGTTGGGATGTGGATAATGTTTTTATCATGAATCCTTTAGAATTATCTTGGTATCGAGCAAAGTAGCTAATCTTTCACAGTTGGTCATGATTAGAATATTCTTGTTACTTTGTACAGTGCTCTTCTGATTCTGCTCACCTTCCTTTACATCACTTCATATAAGTTTTCCCAGGTTTTTCTGAAATCATTCTGCTCATCATTTCCTAGGGCGCGTGCATGCGCACACACCCACACACATATAGACTCTTTCCTTTTTCTTTGATTTCTTTAGGGGACAGATCGGATACTGATATTTCAGGGTCAAAAATTTATAGCCCTTTTGGCATAGAATTAGCTTTTCCTGCAGCAATTTCCACAACTACTGTTGGGTCTGTACCCACTGAATTCTTCCCTACACCATTTACTTATTCTCAACGTTGTTTTTTAGAAGGAGAAAACATTTCCATAAAAGATTTATAAAATATTTCATTATGTAAAGGTTAAATTCCAAGACTAATTATTCTCCCTAATGGTGCTGGGTGATTGCTGTCGCTCATTCATTGTTCATGGCCCCATTGGAAGTTTTCTTGGCAGAGATTCTGGGCTGGTTCACCATTTCCTTCTCTAGCTCATTTTGCAGATGAAGAAACTGAAGCAAACAGGGTTAAGTGACTTACCCAGGGTCACACAGCTAGTAAGTGTCTGAGACTGGATTTGAACACAGGAAGATTAGTCTTCCTGACTCCAGGCATAACACTTTACCCACTGCACCCCCTTGTTGCCCATTTTTTTTACTGACTGTTGTAATGGAAAGTAAGGAGAGTTGTGGGGGAGTAAGGGAAGGGAAGCAGGCAATCTGAAAAAAATTATTTTAGCAGCTACATGTAGGCCAACTGGAACTAAGACCAGAAGCACAAATATCAAGTAGGAGATTGTGGTATGCCGTGTGTGACATTGAGGTCCCAGACTGGAGTGGTTGTAATGAAATTGAAATGGAAAATAGGAGAGACATTATAGAGGAAGAATTGACAGGTCGTGGTGATGGATTTGAGTGTAGGAGACTAGCATTAGAGGAGTAAATCATGCCTTAAGATTTTGAGTCTTAAGGTACTTAATGAATAGTGATAATATTTTTGGCAATAGTGGTCATCAGGATGAGATGTTTTTGAAAAACATTTAAGGTATAAAGAATAGACTGGAGAGAATGTAAATTTTAGAACTATATAGATGGTATTTAAAATAACTCCTAAAAGAAATTAATACAAAGGGAGAATAGAAGTCAAGGATTAACCTGGGAGGGGGGTGGGGAGAGTAGTAGTAGTAGTAGTAATAGTTGCTAGGTTAAAATACTAGGGGAGGAAAAGAATCCAGACAAGGAATAAAAGCTGTAGGAGAACAGAGCATGTCTAAGTATATCAGAAATTCAGGAGAATTCTGAGACGGAGATTAGCAGTTCAGTGGCATTAGGTGCAGTTGAAAATGGATCCGGAAAAGGATTCATTAGTACTTTTGAAGAGAAAAAAGATATTTTACAATAATAACAGCTGACATCCACATTGCGCTTTTGAGTTTAAATTGTATTTTGTAAACATACACATATGTGTACATACATATACATACCAATACATTTATATGCATATTTATGTATACACATACACCTATTGATATATTTGTAAAGACTAGCTTTCCCCTTATCCTTATGTACACAGGTGTAATTATGCACAGGAATGTAAGCCTGCACATAGATCTATCTATGTATAAATGTATACATACATAGACATACATCTCTATCCATACAGCAGGGTAGGGAGATAGTAAGAGAGAAGTGTGATGGATCTGGAATTCTCAAAATACAAATGAGGGTGTTGAAATAATAGAAATCATAGGAGCGCACTATTCTTTAATTAAGATACAAAATCACAATTTAGTTAGTGAGCTATGTATACTCAGCAGTTGATTTAGGTGTTTTGATGTAGAATAAGGCCTCTGATCCCTCCTTCCAATCACAGAAAATAGAAATGATAATTCGAGATTTGAAGGGGCAGTTGAAGGTGGGTTTTTTCTTTTTCTATGGTAGGTGTTTAATCTGACCACGTTTAAAATCCAATTGAAGAAATTGAAAAGAGCGAGTAAAGTTACTTAAAAAGGGTGAAGATAAGTTAGAGCAAGATTCCTCATTGGGTAGAAAGGATAGGATTGTAAGCATAAGTTAGAAGATTAAACCTTTGAGAAGAGCAGCCAGGGGGATTCTGGGAAGATGGTGGAATAGGTCAGAAAACTTCAGGTTCTCCCAATTTCCTCCTCGGAAAAAGGCAGAATATAGCTTCAGGGTTAACATAGAGAAGAAGAAATAAACCAAATTCGGGGTGAAGCATTTGTTCTCCTCAGACTACTTGAGAAGATCCCAGGAAAGACTTGACATCCAGGATGGAGGTTCGGCCTGAGTGCAATGAAAACAACTCCAGGGCACCTAGGAAGGGGCAACCGCAGGAACTTTCATCTCACATACAGTGTAGGGGATTGTGGCTGCGTGGGAGAAGATTGTTGAGGGGCACCTTTGATGAGGTCAGCCATGACCAGATGCTCCCAAGGCTGGGCTGCCACTGTGTGGAAGAAGGAGCTAGCACCCACCTGTTGAACGCAGTTAGCAGAGGTACTGGGACCCTGCTATCTGTGGACACTTGCAGGACAGCAGAGTCCCTGGTTAAAGGGACAGTTGAAGTATGCTGCCACCAAAGGGACTGCAGGGAGCAAGGGCATTTGTGGGACTGCATGACTGGGGGCCCAGGCCTTGGCCTAGGGCTGCTGGAAATGTTCAAAGTTGGGCCCAGGACAAAGCTCAGAAAATAACAGTAAGAAGGACTGGAGACTTGGGGCATCGTTCCTCAGAACTAGAATCAGTATAAAAGTGAGTAAGCAAAGGAGAGAGAATCCAACCACAGGCAGCTGCTATAGAGACAGAGAAGATCTGGGTTTATTGAAGAAGACAGTGGAGTTAAAAAAAAAAAAAAGCCACTCCTTTTTCAGTGAGAAATGTCAGATGGTCACAAGCCCAGAAAGAGCTCTTGGAAAAACTTAAAAAGGACTTTAAACATCAAATAAGAGAGACTGAGGAAGAATTAGAGAGAAAAGGAGCAATCCCAGAATATCAAGAAAATTATGAAAAAAAACAACTAGGAAAAGAGAACAAAAACTTGAGGAAGAAAGTAATTCCATGAAACCTGGAATTGGTCAAGGGGAAACTATAAGAATTGTTGGACTACCTGGAAGATACAATTAAAAAAAGAATTTAGATACAATATCAGAAGAAATTATTAAGGAAAATTGCCCTGAAGTTCTAGGACAAGGCAAAGCAGAAATAGCAAAAATCCAATAAACACCTGAAAGATATCCCAGGAGGAAAACTTACAGGAATATTATAGCCAGGTTTCAAAGCTCCCAGGTTAAGGAGAAAATATTGCAGCAACAAAGAGAAAAACAACTTAAATATCATGGAGCTACAATCAGGATTACACAAGATCCAGTAACTTGTGTGTTGAAGGTACCGGAGCACTGTGTTCCGTAGAGCAAAAGAGCTGGGGTTATGGCCAAGGGTAACTTACCTGTCAACATTAAGTATAATCCTAAATGAAAAAATGGACATATAATGAATTTAAAGAATTTCAGGTATTTGTGACAAAAAGAGCAGAACTTAATGGAAAATTGGACATCTAAGATCCAGGAGAAATATAAAGGAAACATTAAAGACCAGTTATAAGAGACTCAATTACATCACACTATTTACTCCTTCTACGTGAAAATGATGTCGGTGCTCTTATGACTGTCATCATTATTTGGGTAATTTGAAGGACAGGCTTAGACTGAGCTGTGTATGATGAGGTGTTCTAAAAAGTAAGACTGTGGGGAGAGATAAAAACGAGTAATTATTTCACACAAGTGAGGTGCAAAAGAAGAAGTAATGCGGAAGCAGCGAGTGGAGGTGGAGGCTCTTGTGCTGGAATCTTACCCTCGTGGAGCCGGGTCAGGCTTGCGGGTGGGAAGCCTGCAGTCTGGAGGCCCTTGGTTCCCCAAGCAGTGAGTGGAGGTGGAGGCTCTTGTGCTGGAATCTTACCCTCGTGGAGCCGGGTCAGGCTTGCGGGTGGGAAGCCTGCGGTCTGGAGGCCCTCGGTTCCCCACCCCGTTAGGGGCGTAGGATAAAGGGTGTGCAGATTAAGAGTTGTTGTCCAGTATGTGAGCTCCAGAGTGAAATGGCTTTAAGGTTTGCTCTTTGAGAGAAAGAAGGGAAATAAAGAAATGGCAACATTTTGGTCCTCCTGGCTCAGAGTGAATGTAAATAATAACTGTTTCTCTTTTGGCCGATGACCCTGAGGGGCTTCCCCTCCCAGTTTGTTTTTTTTTTTTTTTTTAATATTAAAGGGACCATCCCTTGACTCACTTCTTAAATAGGCTTATTCACTGAATGGGTGTTACCTCACTCAAAATGAGAACCTGAAAAAAAGCCTAAAAAAGAAGCCTGAAAGGGCCAGGGTCTCCCACTGCATCCTGGGCCATCTCCAGTCATCCTGATGGGTATCAGGCCACTGGATCCAGATGGCTCTAGAGGAGAAAGTGAGGCTGGTGACCTGGCACAGTCCTCCCTCCCTCAAATCAAAGTCGCCTTCAAGTCATGTCATCTTCTCCCTGATGGCATGGTCCTCTTTGAGAACGACGGACAAAGGCAGCAATGAGATTAGGAATTAGAAGGGGAAAGGGATAAGGGAGAAATTCTTAGGTAAATTAGGGTGGAGGGAGAAGGTAACAGGTAGATTAAGGAGCAGGAGGGCAAGGTAGCCTGTAGAAATAAATTATACTAGTGAGGAGGGATCGGATAAATAGGTTGAGAAGAATGATGAGGATGAATAGGATGGTGAGAAATAAATACACAAGTTAATTATAACTTAAAATGTGAATGGGATGAATTTACCCATAAAATGGAAACAGCAGAATGGATTAAAAATTTGAATTTAACAATATGTCACTTTCAGGAATCAGAATAAAAATGAGAAAAACGCACATAAAATAAAGGACTGAAGTAGAATTTATTATGTAAAAAAAGGTGGGATAATAGTCATGACCTCAGACAAAGTTAAAGCAAAAATAGATTTAATTAAAAGAGAAAAATAGGGAAACCATTATGTGTCACCAATATTCAGTATTATTTTAAACCATTTAAAATAACTAGACAATATAGAGTAAATCATACCCCAGCTGATGAATGGTCAAAGGATATGAACAGATAATTTTTCAGTGAGGAAATCAAGACTGTATAATGAAGTGAGAAAATGCTCTAAATCATTGTTGTTTAGAGAAATGTAAGTTAAAATAACTTTGAGTTAACATCTTACACCTCTCAGATTGGTTTTAAAATAAATATTTTCAGCTGGGGAGTGGCTAAATAAGTTGTGGTATATGGAATATTGCTGTGATATAAGAATGATGATTGATTTAGGAAAACATGGAAAGACTTGGATCTATGAAGGAAGATGCTGTCTACCTTCAGAGAAAGAACTGACAAATAGAAATATGCGTAGTGTGGTCTTACATATATTCCATATACATATGTGTATGTTTATGGATATGTATGTATATGTCTGCATATTTCCATTTAATTGTAGCCTTCTCTAGGGCAAGGGGGAAAGGAAGAAGAAAAAAATAAAAAGTGTATAGCAGAGAACAAAAAAAAAACTCAAAAGAAAGCACATAAACTTAAGCTGGGATGTTTTGAAAACATTGTGCAGGATTTATTTCATAGGTTTTCATGGAGTGGAAATATATTGTTTTGTATTGAATCTTATGTTTTCCTGTGTATGTGGAAATGTCCTTTTTTTTCCTTCCCTTGTTTTGTATTTAAGTTTAAAATTTTAAAAAGAGGGAGAAAGAAGGGCACGTTCAGGCCCTGCTGTGATGGTTCATTATGATGTGGAGGTAACCTTAGGATCTCTTAATTTATGCCGGAATGGCACATTTCTCATAGGTCATATCAAGGTGGAAAGACGTGTAGGGACTCAGCTAAACAGATCAAGACTCAGTGTTGAAAGGCTGGCCACCAGATGACTAGTAAAAAGTAAGGTGTTCAGAAGGGTTCCCCTCCAAAGTCACTTGGATGGTAACTACACCTGTGAGAAATGTGTCTTCTGAAATGTGAAAGTGAGGTTTATTTTATTCTTTTGGAATACATGGAAGGATGAGTTGCATTATTAAGTTTTCTTAATAATTTCAAATTTTTATCTTTAAAGTAGAGTATGTCATCATTAGGTCTGGGTAGGGGTTTTAGGTAAAAACAAAGTTTCATATAATTCTTGGTCAGTCACAAGTGAATCACACATTGCTGACCCGCGTTTATCTTTTTTTTAAATTTAGTTTTATTTTCAATTCCAAGTGATCTTTTCTCCACCAACAAAGAAGGCAAGAAAAATAAAAACTGTTGTGAATGTGTGTAGATATACTAAACAAATTCACACATTAGCCATGCACTCCTCAAAAAAAGAAAGTAAAAGAAATGCTTCAGCCTCCACTTTGAGTCCATCTGATCTTTCTGGAGGGCGATAGCTTGTCTGATCACGAGTCCTCTGGAGTTGTGGTTAGTCATCGTGTTCATCAGTTATAATCATCACTGTAGTAGGAAACCTCTGAGGTGTAGTTAGTATGCAGTATGAAGTCATGAGATTATAGAACCCCATAGGTCACCTGGTTACCCCTCTCATTTTACAAAATTGAAACTGAGTTCCAAAGAGGTTAAATAATTTGCTCAAGGCCACACAGGTAGCAAGCATAAAAGCACATGATTTGAATCTGGGTACTCTTATTGCAGCTCCAGTACTCTTTCCACTGCCTCATGCTACCTCTGGGCAGATGGTTAATGAATAACTGGCATTAATAAGCCCATGGAATAAGCCCATTGCTTAACTGGAAAGTCCAGTCTAATGAGTGGATGCCGGATTATCAAGCTGCCACTCATTAGTTTTTGACTCTTTGAGGCCCTTAATAGTTTCTCATTCCCAGATAAATACATATTACTAATGTAGCAATAGACACCACATGACAGACACTTTCTAAGGACATGCTTACCCTTGGGATTCAGCAAAGATTGTGACTTCCTTTTGAATGTGTGTTATCTTCAGAATCAGGCCTTTGAGCCAGTTGTGTGCAGGATCCTTTCAGGACTGAGTGCCCCAGATGCTTCTTGGCTCTTCCTTTTGCTTGCTGTGTTCTTTGTTTTTCATCAGAATCTTCAGTAGTAGGTTTGCTATTCTTTAAGACAAATATTTTCTCCAGCCTGCAGTTGAACATATTGCTGTGTTTTGTAGTTCCCTATCATGACTTCAGTTCTTGAGGAGGTCAAGAATCATCCTTCATAACCAAGATTCGCTTCTTAGACATTGGAGTATTTGGGTAGATTTCACTCTAGAAAGGGTGGAATCCTGTTGACTAATTATATTCAAAATTTGTAGTTCATGAAACTGTCAGGCTTTCCATGGTTCCTCATCCTGTGCTTTGTTACTTGAGCCCTCAGGTACTAGGTGATCTTATAGATGACTTTTTCTGTCCACGTTGCTAGGCCAGTTCTTGTCTTGGGAAGCGAGGATAGTGTCTGTCTCAGAAGGTGATTGGATTAGTACAACCGTATGCTCCTTGAGAGGAGAGACTTCCATTTTTGTCCTTATATTCCTAGCATCTGACATAATAGCTTATACATTTTGTACTTATGTTTGCTGAATGGCATACAATCCTACTATTAAAATATTTTGCCTATATCCTAACTACTTTAATTTGAAAGTTTCTTAAATCCCTGTTACCTATATCCTCTGGGTCCCAAACCTTTTGTTTCCCTGGTTTCCTAGCCAAGATTCCTTATTCCTGCTTTAGGTGGTCACTTGGATTTAATAGCCTGTCTACCTGAAAGGTCTTCATCAATCCCAAAGCTGTCATTTTACAGATGAGGAAACCAAGGTCCAGGGAATTGAAATGATTTCCTCAAACTCTTGGAATAACATTATTTTCAGTACTCTTTAACGTTAGTATCAGTAAATTGGGACTTTAGACAGGTATATTTTGATGGGAAGGAGTTTAAAGAAGGGCTAAATTTTGAACACATAAGCCTGCTCTGAAGACAGAAGAAATTGGGCTATTGCAATTCAGAGTTTAGAGTAGTATGAGGACCCTGACCAGGGAGGATCATCCAAAGCAGAGAGTGGAACATAAAAAAAAAAAAAAGTGATGGGACAGGAGAATATAAATTTCGTAATTATGTACTTCATAATTTTACCAGCTGAACAGTATAGGGCTCTCTACGTTGCATATCCAATGTCTCTTAGCTAGCAAACTGATCATGTTTAAGATGACAAAACTTCCTTTATTTGTGAGGTGTTCTCTCTTTCCCCATGATTGAGGTTGGACTGCACTTTAATTTCCTCCTTTCCTCGTCAGCACTTCAGATTTTCTGAGTGAATGATGTTGGTGGCAAAAGTAGATTCTAGGATCTGAATTTTCTTTTCTGCTCCTGGTTTCTAGTGTACGGATTCAGTTTCAGCTTTGCATTGGAGCTTAATCTGCTACCTGTGCAGATGATCATCTTTTACTGTAGACACCTTTCAGTCCCTCCAGCTGATTCGATGATTGGCAGGGAAGCTGAAGCTGGATGATTTTCTTGAAGATATGGGCCAGTCTTCCTCTGCACTCTCAGAGTTGATCACCAGGCTTGAAAAGATAGTCATTTCTATTGACTTTACAACTCTTAGCTCTTACAGTCTGTTATCATCATCCCTTTTGTTCCCTTAAGGTGAATCGAGTTTATTACTTAACCTTTAATCCAGTAGATCAGGTATTTTCTAGTCAGGCCTCAGTATCTGAAGATACAGGATATTTGTGTATGATTCTATAGATCTAATATTGGTCTATTGACACAGTCCTTAAATAATGAAGGATAGTTTGTCTTCATGTGTCTTGTGCTTGATTCAGTAGTGGTAGTTTTAACTAATAGCCCTTTATTCTTCCTTTAATATTTCTTCTGTGATCAAAACTTTTTTTAATAGTTTTTTTAATATAAATTTATTTATTTGACTTTTTACATTCATTTTCACAAAATTTTGGGTTCCAAATTTTCTCCCCATTTATCACCTCCCCCCACCCCAATACACTGAGCATTCTAATTTTCCCTATCACCAATCTGCCCTCTCTTCTATCATCCCTCCCTTCTCTTGTCCCCATCTTCTCTTTTGTCCTGTAGGGCCAGGTGACTTTCTATTCCCCATTAACTGTATTTCTTATTTCCTAGTAGCAAGAACAATACTCAACAGTTGTTCATAAAACTTTGAGTTCCAACTTCTCCCCATCCCTCCCTCCCCACCCATTCCCTTTGGGAAGGCAGGCAATTCAATATAGGCCCTATTTGTGTAGTTTTGCAAATGACTTTGATAATAGTTGTGTTGTGTAAGACTAACTGTATTTCCCTCCATCCTATCCTGCTCCCCATTGTTTCTATTCTGTCTTTTGATCCTGTCCCTCCCCGAGTGTTGACTTCAAATTGCTCCCTCCTCCCACTGCCCTCCTTTCCATTATTCCCTCCACCCTGCTTTTCCCCCACTTTCCTGGATTGTAAGATAGGTTTTCATACCAAAATGAGTATGCATTTTATTCCTTCCTTTAGTCGAATGTGATGAGAGTAAACTTCATGTTTTTCTCTCAGCTCTCCTCTTTTTCTTTCCACTAAAAAGTCTCCTGCTTGCCTCTTGAATGAGATATAATTTACCCCATTCCATTTCACCCTCTCTCCTCCCACTACATTTCTCTCTCACTGTTTACCTTAATTTTTTTAAGATATGATGGCACCCTATTCAATTCATTCTGTGCTCTCTGTCTCTGTGTGTGCGTGCATGTGTGTATGTGTGTGTCTGTATGTGTGTGTGTAGTCCCACCAACTACCCAGATACTGAAAAATTTTAAGAGTTACAAATATTGTCTTTCCATGTAGGAATGTAAACAGTTCACCTTTGGTAAGTCCCTTATGACTTCTCTTTGCTGTTTGCTTTTTCATGCTTCTTCTCATTCTTGTGTTTGAAAGTCAAATTTTCTTTTCAACTCTGGTCTTTTCATCAAGAATGCTTGAAAGTCCTCTGTTTCATTGAAAGACCATATTTTCCCCTGAAGTATTATACTCAGTTTAGCTGGGTAGGTGATTCTTGGTTTGAGTCCTAGTTCCTTTGACTTGTGGAATATCCTATTCCATGCCCTTCGATCCCTTAATATAGAAGCTGCTAGATCTTGTGTTATCCTGATTGTATTTCCACAATACTGGAATTGTTTCTTTCTAGCTGCTTGCAATATTTTCTCCTTGACCTGAGAATTCTGGAATTTGGCCACAATGTTCCTAGGAATTTCTCTTTTTGGATTTCTTTCAGGCGGTGATCAATGGATTCCTTCAATACTTATTTTGCCCTCTGGCAGTTTTCCTTGATAATTTCATGCAAGATGATGTCTAGGATCTTTTTTTGTTCCTGGCTTTCAAGTAGTCCCATCATTTTTAAATTGTCTCTCCTGGATCTATTTTCCAGGTCATTTGTTTTTCCAATGAGATATTTCACATTCTCTTCCATTTTTTCATTCTTTTGGTTTTGTTTTGTGATTTCTTGGTTTCTCAGAAAGTCATTAGCCTCCATCTGTTCCATTCTGATTTTGAGAGACCTATTTTCTTCAGTGAGCTTTTGAACCTCTTTTTCCATTTGGCTAATTCTGCTTTTGAAAGCATTCTTCTCATTGGCTTTTTGAACCTCTTTTGCCAGTTGAGTTAACCTATTTTTCAAGGTGTTATTTTCTTCAGCATTTTTTTGGGTCTCCTTTAGCAAGGTATTGACCCATTTTTCATGCTTTTCTTGCATCTCTTTCATTTCTCTTCCCAGTTTTTCCTCCACCTGTCTAACTTGATTTTCAAAATCCTTTTTGAGCTCTTCCATGGCCTGAGCCCATTGGATATCTACTTCGGGTGCTTGGGGTACGGAGGCCTTGGCTTCTATGTCTTTCCCTGATGGTAAGCATTGTACTTCCTCATCAGAAATGAAAGGAGGAAACATCATCTGTTCCTCAAGAAAGTAGCCTTCTATGGTCTTATTTTTCTTCCCTTTTCTGGGCATTTTCCCAGGCAGTTAGTTGTCTTCTGAGATTCCTCTGTGCCCCCCGCCTAGATCCACCCAGCTAGTGGTTGGGGTCTGAGATTCAAATGCTGCTCCCCAGCCTCAGGGCTTTCAGCAGTGAGCTTAAGTTCTGGTGCTTGGCAGTCCCAGGCCACCACTGCCTCTGCCTCCCAAGGGGGCCTGAGCTATGGAGACACCCTGCTCCAGTCTCGGCCAGCCCAGAAGTCTGTCTCACTGACCTGTAGCGCCTGTGGGTGGAGGGACCTTCGCGGCTGATGGAGATTCCGTCCCTGAAGCCTGCTGGTATCTGCTTCTCTTGGGGCCACACAGCCAGGGCAGGGGCTCCGCTCCACGTCCAGTGCGTGACGGACCTTTGGGTTTGGTTTTTCAGGGCTCTCTGGAATGGAAATCTCGTCCACTGCATTGCTGTGCAGCTTGCAGTGCTCCAGAATTTGTGGGGAGTTCTTTTTACAGAAAGTATATGGGCTGTGGGTTCGGAGCTAGCATACATGAGTCTTTCTACTCCGCCATCTTGGCTCCTCCCTTGATCAAAACTTTTTTTAAAACTTTAATCTTCCTGTTTTCTTGGAAGGATATTGATGCTTTTTTGGGGGAGGAGGGCATTGGGAATCAAAGCATTTATATTATTGTGGGTGATTGCTTTTCTTAGGTTTGTTCTTCCATCTTTATCTTTAAATTTTATTATATATATATATATATATATATATATATATATATATATATATATATATATATATATATATATATTTGTTTTTCTTCAGGAAAATAAGCCTTCAACAGCATCAGATGTTAGGAGCAATGCCTGTTTGCTTGTTTACATGTTAAATTGACCTTTGTGATTCAGCCTAACATCCAAGCCCTTAGAGCATTCATTTGTTTTGACAGAAGGATTAATTGAGGCTAAAACAGTTGAAATTCCACTTGTATCAAACTATTCATTAGGAATTGCTTTCTGGCTTTAGTACTGTCAGAAAAATAACCTGTCCTCCTTTGATTAAATAGCAGAATGATAGCTGGTCCACTGATTTTGAGAGAGAGGTTGAATAAACTTTCTACTTTGGAAACAATTCAGAAGTGACACACTGTAAAGGAGGTCATAATGTGCACTGATGTCCAGCTGAGCTGCTGACTGGCTCTGAGCCAGGCACGCCAACCTCACCACTTGAAGCAGCATGTGAATCATATAGATTTTTAAAAATCCTTTTACACACAGTTTAATGTCAAAACGAGTATTTTTAAACTTTCAAAATCAGAAATCAGAACTGTCCATAATTATTTGTACCTGCAGCATAAATCTTTATAGGTGCAGATGATAGTTATATACACAGTTTTAAAGTTATTTTGTTATCATATCAGATTTTCCTCTCATATTCAGTTGTATTAGTGGAAAAGCTTTTACATTTGTTTTAAAAGTAATGCCCATGTTGAAAAAATGATTTTTTAGCATATTTCATTATATTTTCTTTATGTAAAAAGCTATAAAAGTAGGTTAGATTTGATAAGAGGCAGAATAAAGTGACCAAAATGATGAGATTGGTAAATGGATTTTAGAAGGAAAGGTTAAAGATTCATTAACACGATGACTAGGAGGCTAGGGACGGGGTGATATTAAAACTGTTTAAAATACACATAAATATTTATTCAGAAAGGCATGAACAAGAGAAAATGAACTTATGGTGCATTTGAAAAGTTGGTTTAAATTTGAGGAAGAATTTGTTGATCATAAGAGTCAAAAAAATACCCCAGACTGTTTTAGGAGAGGTTGTTGAGTCCGTCATCAGCGACTAATTAAGGCTATATTTCATGGCCACATTGAGTGCTGCCAGAATTGTTTATGGATAATATGGCAATTACTATCATTAGGAAATGGTACTAAAATAAGTTTGGTATGTATTAAAATCATGTAGATTGATTTTTTTATCTTGTTTTTAAGGACCAAGTGCCAGTATTGACATCTTTGAGTCCGTATTCTTTCAGTCCTTCAAACTGAAATTCCTGGACTCATTCAAACTGTGTGTTCTTGCAACAGATATAGGGAGAGTTTTTACCGGATAACAGTTGTGATACTTTGTCTGTGATATAAGCTTATTTGGCAAAATACATTTGATATTAATCATATCATTAAATGGAAAAGTGATACTGTGAAGTTGTTAGCATGCAGGCAAAATTTACTCACAGTTTTTCTAACTAGAATTCCTTCCTCCTTTCTGTGATGCTGTATTATTTATTTAAGGTCTAGCTAAAATCCCTTTCCTTAGGTAAGCCCCTCAACCTGATGTTCTCAAACACCTGTAGTTTGTTTAGCATTACTATATTCTACTATGTTTTATTTTTCTCGTACTGTACTTTTGTCCTTTCTCTCCAGCTAAGTTATAAGCTCCTTGAAGGCAAATACCAGGTCTTCTAATACCTCTTTTAGAAAACAGACATGTATTAAGCAACTATTAATGCAAAGTAAACATACTAGACTCTTGGAGAGATTAAGAAATAAAACAAGGTCACTGACCTCAAGCAGTTTAAAATATATTTGCCTGTCAAAGCAGTGTTTTATATGTAGAAAGTACTTAATAAGGCAATGTTAGCATAATTTAATTTCTTTAAATATTAACTAATTAACATTAGAAAACTGGGAAAATATTAGAAAAAAATTTTTAAATAGCATTTTGATGTTCTGTGACTTGATTATTATTTTCCACTAGGCTACTAAATTTGCTCTTTTTTTCCCCTTAGGCCTTATTGAATTTGAAGAATGTGATGTTACTAGTGTAGTTGAAGGTAAGTTACAAATGATGAATTATGTTATAGCATTAGAATTTAAGTAGTTAATAGCCCCTAAATCTTAGCAACCTGATGGTCTTGTTCTTGAACGGATAAATATTAGGGATTATTAGAACATCAGAAGAAATTACAAACAACAGTCCTAGCAAGGGGAGTATTTAAAGGAAAAAAAGAGTATTTCACCATTATAATATATTAACATGCTATGCATCTTATCTTTACTCACAAGTAGATCTTTTGGGTTGCCAAAAGAAAGTATTATCTTGCCCAAAGTATTATATTGCCCAAATATACTCTATTTGATAGAAAATGTGGTGTGTGTATTTGCAAAATGTGGTGTGTGTATTTGCCTAGAGTGCTGAACTCAGAGTCAGAAAGAAGGACTGGGTTCATATCCCACCTCTAACACTGTCAGTCACTTAACCACTCTGGACCCAGGTTTCTTCATCTCTAAATCTGGAGCATGTGGTCACAGGAGAAGGGAGCAGGACAGGAGTGAGACAGCTGTGGAGGCTTGTCCTGCTGATCATTGGCCACCATTGGCCCCCTGACGTATGAAAGGAGGACGATTATAGACAGTCACTGTACACCTCGAGGGCAAGATTCAGCCTTGTAATGATCAAATCAGTGGTTTTCTTAGAAAAGTGATGGTCTTAGAAGTGTTCTTTCCTTCCCATATCACTATGAAAAGCTTTAGACCTAGAGTGTTTGCCAAGATTAACAAAATGCTCAAATAATGTCTCTGCCAAAGCATCCAATGAATAATTCTTCATTCTCTGTTAACAATAAACCTTCACTTTAAAGGGATAAAGCCAAGAAAAAGAAAGACTTTCGCTTTGTCAGGAATAATTAAGAAGGATAAGGATGCAGACTCAGTGTAAGTATATTAAGTGTAATTTCTTTTTCTGTATTTTTTGTAGATTCTGTCCCTCTCAAATTTGATTACATCTCCTTTTTTTCATGAAAACCTAGGGAGGAGAGAGTATTCAGGAGAAGGTGCTCAAGCCAGCGAACATTTATTAAGGGCCTACAATGTACCAGGCATTGTGTAAAGGACTGGGAATACAAAGAAAGGTCAAAACTTGTCCCCAGTTCAGAGAGCTCCCAGTCTGATGGGGAAGACAATGCATAGCTGCGTTACCACCATAACATACATGGGATAGACTGGCTGCACTCTGAGGGGAAAAGCACCATGGAGGCCTAGTATGGTCTTCTTGTAAAAGGTGCAACTTTAGCCAAGTGTTGAAGGAAGCCACAGAAGCTGAGAGTAGAGATGTGGGAAAAATTGCAGGCATGGGGGGACAGCCAGTGAAAATGGGGAAGCAAAGCAAGGAGGCCAGTGTCGTTAGACTGAGGGATACAGGGAAAGGTGGGAAGAGGCCAGTTGTGAAGGACAACAGCTGCTAGGATCCTTAATTGGATGATAAATATGAACTAATAGAACCTCAAAGGAGGAGAAGGTAATAGTGGTCGGAGGAGAGTGGCATTGATAAGCATGGAGAGTGTTTAACGCCCTGACCTCTGCCAGTGAGTGACAAAGTGAATGTAAGTAAGTGAAAGTGCCACCAATCTCAGTTATTGTTGGAATATCATATCTGTCCACACACATTCTCTATAATCCTGGGCAAAGGGCATGTGTGGAAGCTGCTGTATTTGAAATGCTAGAACCAGCAGGCTCCACTTCCTTTAAACCATAGGAGAGGGTAGCATGGCCAGTGGCCCCTCTCAGCTCAGCCATCTCCCTTTGTAGACATCTTAGATCTTGTCCTGCATTTTCTTTTGTCTGTGTTCTGTACTAGAGGGCAAGCTTTTTAAATACAGGACCTCTTTTTTGTATCCTTGGTGCCTAAAATAATAATGTCTTATACTAGAAGTTGCTAAATAAAAGCTTATTGAATGTATTTTATACTATAGAATATTCAGTATGTAAAATTGTGGGTGCAAATAACGTCTTTGGGAAAATGGTTTTCATATATAATGTTTTTAGGTACAGAAGGTACATTAAATGATTGGGTTTGATTAAAATGTATTTAACAATTACTCTAAGACTATTAAATTCCTTAACGGTATATTTGACAAGAGCATTTTCATAGAAGAAAAATAATTTTTAATGGTATTTGGGTCATTTAGGGCAAATTTTGTTTATAGGCTATTAACAGATTTATAGTTCAAAAGAACAAGTGTATATAAAATATTTTTCATACTTAAAGTGCTACATGAACCCTGTTACTTATTTCATTTACCCTGATTTTAGTATTAGAGAATTAATTTTTAACAGTAGAGGGGAACCTGTGACACCTCAAGGTCACATGTGGTTTCCCACCCCTGGATTTAAATCATGTCTGAATTAGTATTTTCTGAAGATTCAACTATCTTTTTAACCTCTAGCCTAATAGTTTCCCACTAACATATTAGGATATGTTTGCATTTAGTGTCTTAAAAATTTTTGGTGTGTTGAGTAAAAAAGATTACATTTAAAGTACTCTTTAAAAAGAAGCTGAAACATAATTAGTAATTAATTCTGGAATATGAAAATGTCTAAGATTTTTTTCTTTTTCGTTTTAAATAGGGAATGCCCAGATGCAGATTCAGTTGTAAGTAGATTTCTTCATAGTACAGATGGTGGAAATGAACTGTTTTCATGAGAAAAGATAAAATTACTGTTATATTAATTTTAATATTGACTGGGTGGCATGTGTAATGATTTTGTGGTGGTTGCTTTGATTAGCACAAGAGTCTTTTCAGCTCATTCTCATTAAATAGAAAGGATGTTGAGATGTTACTTATTTTGAAAACCATTATATTGCTTTGTTTCCTTTGCAGAAATTGGCATTCCCTAATCTTCTTAGTGTAATGATTATGTTCATTTGTCCTCAGATCTCTCATCAAGCCATTCCTTTCTATTTTTACTATAAATCAGTTTGATTTTCCTGGAGATTATAATTTAAAAAAAAAACATTGTCGATACTTTTCTTGTTTAATGACATTTGAAGGTTGTTTTTTTTAAAATTCTTGACATAATTCAAAAGCCTCAAATGAAGCTCCCCATGTCTGCAGTGGGAGAATAGGTTTACCAAAAATGGTAAGCAATCTGTACACGTGTTTTTAAATCACCTTCGATGTTAATGATGCTGATAAGAATAAGAGCCCTCACTCCTTAATTTTTTGCTTCTTGTCAATACTTGCTACCTATTTCTTATACTCTTAGGCTAAAAACATTTGTTCTTCTAGTCTTTTATAGCAAACTTAATGTTATCGTTTAGAAATAAATTTCTCACAGATGATTATTTGGGTAGTAAATTCAGCTTGGAGGAGAAAGATATAGTCCTTGTAATAGTTTTTAATGGAGCATTGATCTGTGACAGCTATTGGGTTAAAAATCACTGGAATGAATAATAATTAGGTTGACTCATAATGTTAGCTTATGATTTGTTTTAGTATCCACTACCCGGCTTAATAATTAAGGAATATTTATCTAAATATATCTAACATTTCTTTTAGACATTGTAGTTATAAAAATTTAATACATTAATAAAAAGGCAGAGTATTTTATAAAATGAAGTTTTTATAATTTTTATCAAATGTTTCTTTTATAATAGTCTGAATTTTTCATATATTAGTAATGCTTTTTAGTATGGTCCAATATAGCCCAGTTTAGACTTTGCATAGTTTATAATTCAACCAACTGCTGCTCATGGTGGCTTAATTTAAGTGCTTAGTGATTTCTAGAAAAATCATGAGTGTGTGAGAGGTAATTCAGTATTTTTCTATGTCATTTTGGGGACGTGGTTTTACTATGTTTGTCATGTTTCTGGAATGATATTTTTTATATATTTCACTTTCTAATTTGATGAAACCTCAGATGGTTTAATTTTTGTACTGTCTACCAGATGGTAAATTTTTTAGTATCCTAACAATTTCTAAGTTATGTACATGCAACCTCTCCAGTGCACACATTCTGAACTGGTAAGATCCATTAATTAATGACTGATTAAGAAGAGAGTTATTTGTGGATATTAGATGGGTAAGGCTTATTATTTTACTGGTAGAAAGAACTCCCATATGAGGAAACCTTCCTCTCCAGTGCAGTTTGGAACCCTCTCTGCACCTCACCATTTTCGAGAGTTGCCTAGAACATTCAGAGGCTGTGACTGGCCTAGGGTCACATAGCCAGTAATGTTGGAGTCATACAGTGAAAGAGGCAGCGCTTGAACCTAGAGCTTCTCGGTTCTCTGGCTGTGGTTCAGGGAATAGAATGGTGGATTTTAGAGTCAGGAAAACCTGAGTTTGAATCCCGCTGCACTCATTTACCAGCTGTGTGATGCAGGGCAGGTCATTTTATTTTATGATTTCCCCCTTCCCTCCCCCCACCCCACATACCTAAAGACTTCTAGATTGAACCCATTTTTACTTTTTTGCCTCTTTGCCATTTTGTTTGTGAGAACATTACTTGTGTGTAGAATCACTAAAATAGAGATTTCCAGTATTCTCTACTTCAGTAGCTCACAGCTATGAAGTGCACATAGAAATGCATATACTGAAAAATTTATTTAACGTGATGCCTTCAGCCTTTATTATTTCAGATGCATTAGGCGGAGAGGATAAATCCTCTTTGGATATATGTTTGAAAGATGTTAAGTTGTTTCGTTGTTTCTTCTTAACAGTGTTATCTCACCACACCACCCCCATACTCCCAGCTTTGTGTCACGTACAGCAGTCTGTTTTTCACAAGGCCAGATCAAACTCCCTTAAACATCAGTTTCATCGTATCACACCCTCATTTGCTTCTTATGACCGCTTCTTACAGCATCAAGTTTAAACTCTTTATGCCTTCTTTGATGTCCCCCATCCATGTAGTCTGTTTCTCCTACTCACCACACTGTTTGTTTTAGTCAGGCCACTGTTTTCACCGAGCCAACAATACACCATGCTTGTTCATTGTCCTTCTTGTTCTCTCTCAGAGAGCCTGGCTTCAGAGTCCGCCTGATCTCGTACCTTCCTCCCTGAAGCCTTCTCTGCACAGTCCCCTAGCTACCACTGCCTTCCCCCTTCTCTTGTGGTACTCACCTCTACTGCCTGGTTTAGCAGTTCTTTGCATACTGCATATTGATATGAAGAGGCTGCTTGGACTGACCCCTAAGGCAGGAAGATCTGGGTCTAAGTTTTGTCTGCTGACCCTTCTTAGCTATTATTTTGTTATAATTATTAGCTGTTTGACGTTGGGCATCTAATTCACCTTGTAGTTCTCTAAGCCAGTAGCGTTAAAGGGATCACGAAACATACGCAAGAATCCCTTTGCACCCCATGTTGACTTAGAAAACCACATTTCAACTAAAAATATCTATATTCTATTGTTTCTTTATTTTCCTAAATATTTCCCAATTACATTTTAATCTCGTTACTCGCGAATGCTGGGGTTGGAGCCCTGTGTGCAGGCAATATAGACTAAAACTATAAATTACAGTGAAAGTGCTGACCTGCTTTGGCAGAGGGAGTTTTGTCACCTGAGAGTTCCTGTATCATTGAAATCACAGGTCCAATTCCTGTCCCTATACCACCATGAGGTTAAAACACAGAATAATGTCACATTGCTTGATTTTCTTACATCTGTATGTAAACTCTGTTGATAGGGCCACATAGATACTTTCCCCAGCATTGTTGTTGTGGATATATTTATTACCCAGTAAGTTGATTTGGTGATTTTCAAAAGACTGTAAATCTGCTTTTCTCTCATGACTTCAGGAGAAAAATAAAACATCAAGTACTGAGTCATTGAAATGTAATATACATCATTGTCTTGTTATTTATTATCTTTTCCCTGAGATAATGTAGTTGTCATTTTCATTCTTCATTAATCTATTCTATTAGACTTATGAAGCATACATTATAATTTTAAATTATCTCTAAGCTGAGAGTGTATACACATTTAATCTGACTTTAGAATTTAAAATAAAGCTAAATTACAGAATATATATATAAATTAGAGCTGTCTTTGCAATAAAATTCTTACTTTTTTTTCAGAACATTCCTGATGTAGATGAAGAAGGCTATAGTATTAAACCAGAAGCAAATCAGAATGATATCCTTTCATTTACATATTTGTCAAATTTACTGTATTATATGTGTCATAAAAAATAAGTGAATGCTGTTTGTTTCAGTGTTTGAGTCATTGATCCAATCATTAATTAGGATATAATTTTTTAAGTGTCTCCACTTAAGTCTGCATCTTTTGTTTGTAGCGTTTTTACTAAATATTCTTTATTGTATTATGGTCTTAAAAAGAAGCACCTTGGTGTAGTAGATATAGGCCCAAAGAGTCCCAAAGATCAACATTCAAATTCCACCTCTGACAGATGCTGGCTGCATACCTGGGCATGGTATCTCATCTCTCAGTGCATTAGGCAGCTGTGGAAATCTCTAAGTTGGTATTGAGTTGGTATTGGAGTGCTCACTCAAAGTGTAGTATTCCAGTGAAATAACAAGTCTAATTCTTCCTTCTTGTGTTTTCTTCCTTCCTTTTTTCCCCTTCCCAGCCCCAAAATCTGTAAAGAGCATAGTTAAGATTTCAATTTTTCTGCATTTGAGTTCTTTTTGTCCTTCACCATAATCAGTTATTATAAAAGACTTGGTTGAGGATCACCAAGGTTCTCATTCAGTATTTTTCATAATCATTCATAGTGGGCATTTAATAAATTCTTACTTATCTTTCTAACATTTTATGGGTAGTCAGTAATTTCCTTATTTATCCCTATCAGTTCTTCAGTTCTTGTTTGAAAGCAGAGGGTTCTTAACTTGGGATCCATGAAACTTGTTCTAAAAAAAATTTTGATAATCTTTAATCTATTTGCTTTCCTTTGTAGTTTATGTATTTTATTTTATGCACTTAGAAACATAATTTTCAGGAGAGGTCTATAATTTCCCCCAGACTAACAAAAGGGTTCTTGGCACACAAAAAGCTAAAATCCTCTGCTTTTAAACTCTTTTGCCTTGTTAAGGTTGTACTTTGTAATCAGTTTTTTTTTTAATATAAATTTATTTATTTAACTTTTTACATTCATTTTCACAAAATTTTGGGTTCCAAATTTTCTCCCCATTTGTCCCCTTCCCCCACCCCAATTCACTGAGCATTCTAATTTCCCCTATCACCAGTCTTCCCTCTCTTCTATCATCCCTCCCTTCTCTTGTCCCCATCTTCTCTTTTGTCCTGTAGGGCCAGGTGACTTTCTATTCCCCATTAACTGTATTTCTTATTTCCTAGTAGCAAGAACAATACTCAACAGTTGTTCATAAAACTTTGAGTTCCAACTTCTCCCCATCCCTCCCTCCCCACCCATTCCCTTTGGGAAGGCAGGCAATTCAATATAGGCCCTATCTGTGTAGTTTTGCAAATGACTTCGATAATAGTCATGCTGTGTAAGACTAACTGTATTTCCCTCCATCCTATCCTGCTCCCCATTGTTTCTATTCTGTCTTTTGATCCTGTCCCTCCCCGAGTGTTGACTTCAAATTGCTCCCTCCTCCCATTGCCCTCCCTTTCATCACCCCTCCCACCTTGCTTATCTCCTTTTCTCCCACTTTCCTGTATTGTAAGATAGGTTTTCATACCAAAATGAGTGTGCATTTTATTCCTTCCTTTAGTCGAATGTGATGAGAGTAAACTTCATGTTTTTCTCTCAGCTCTTCTCTTTTTCCCTCCACTAAAAAGTTTCCTGCTTGCCTCTTGAATGAGATATAATTTACCCCATTCCATTTCACCCTCTCTTCTCCCACTACATTTCTCTCTCACCGTTCACCTTAATTTCTTTTAAGATATGGTCCCATCCTATTCAATTCACTCTGTGCTCTCTGTCTCTGTATGTGCGTGCATGTGTGTATGTGTGTGCGCACGCACATGTGTACATGTGTGTGCATGTGTGCGTTGCGTGTGTGGTCCTACCAAGTACCCAGATACTGAAAAATTTTAAGAGTTACAAATATTGTCTTTCCATGTAGGAATGTAAACAGTTCACCTTTGGTAAGTCTCTTATGACTTCTCTTTGCTGTTTGCTTTTTCATGCTTCTTCTCATTTTTGTGTGTTTGAAGGTCAGATTTTCTTTTCAGCTCTGGTCTTTTCATCAAGAATGCTTGAAAGTCCTCTGTTTCATTGAAAGACCATATTTTCCCCTGAAGTATTATACTCAGTTTAGCTGGGTAGGTGATTCTTGGTTTGAATCCTAGTTCCTTTGACTTGTGGAATATCCCATTCCATGCCCTTCGATCCCTTAATGTAGAAGCTGCTAGATCTTGTGTTATCCTGATTGTATTTCCACAATACTGGAATTGTTTCTTTCTAGCTGCTTGCAATATTTTCTCCTTGACCTGAGAATTCTGGAATTTGGCCACAATGTTCCTAGGAATTTCTCTTTTTGGATTTCTTTCAGGCGGTGATCAATGGATTCCTTCAATACTTATTTTGCCCTCTGGCAGTTTTCCTTGATAATTTCATGCAAGATGATGTCTAGGATCTTTTTTTGTTCCTGGCTTTCAAGTAGTCCCATCATTTTTAAATTGTCTCTCCTGGATCTGTTTTCCAGGTCATTTGTTTTTCCAATGAGATATTTCACATTCTCTTCCATTTTTTCATTCTTTTGGTTTTGTTTTGTGATTTCTTGGTTTCTCAGAAAGTCATTAGCCTCCATCTGTTCCATTCTGATTTTGAGAGACCTATTTTCTTCAGTGAGCTTTTGAACCTCTTTTTCCATTTGGCTAATTCTGCTTTTGAAAGCATTCTTCTCATTGGCTTTTTGAACCTCTTTTGCCAGTTGAGTTAACCTATTTTTCAAGGTGTTATTTTCTTCAGCATTTTTTTGGGTCTCCTTTAGCAAGGTATTGACCCATTTTTCATGCTTTTCTTGCATCTCTTTCATTTCTCTTCCCAGTTTTTCCTCCACCTGTCTAACTTGATTTTCAAAATCCTTTTTGAGCTCTTCCATGGCCTGAGCCCATTGGATATCTACTTCGGGTGCTTGGGGTACGGAGGCCTTGGCTTCTATGTCTTTCCCTGATGGTAAGCATTGTACTTCCTCATCAGAAATGAAAGGAGGAAACATCATCTGTTCCTCAAGAAAGTAGCCTTCTATGGTCTTATTTTTCTTCCCTTTTCTGGGCATTTTCCCAGGCAGTTAGTTGTCTTCTGAGATTCCTCTGTGCCCCCGCCTAGATCCACCCAGCTAGTGGTTGGGGTCTGAGATTCAAATGCTGCTCCCCAGCCTCAGGGCTTTCAGCAGTGAGCTTAAGTTCTGGTGCTTGGCAGTCCCAGGCCACCGCTGCCTCTGCCGTTGCCTCCCAAGGGGGCCTGAGCTATGGAGACACCCTGCTCCAGTCTCGGCCAGCCCAGAAGTCTGTCTCACTGACCTGTAGCGCCTGTGGGTGGAGGGACCTTCGCGGAGGTTCTGTCCCTGAAGCTTGCTCAGATCTGCTCCTCTGGGGCCGCGTGGCCAGGGCAGCGCAGGGGTGGGCTCCGCTGTCTGGTGCATGACGGACCCCTGGGGATGGCTGTCCAGGGCACACTGGAACAGAAATCTCCTCCCCTGCGTTTCTGCGCGGCTTGCAGTGCTCCAGAATTTGTGGGGAGTTCTTTTTACAGAAAGTATATGGGCTGTGGGTTTGGAGCTAGCATGCGTGAGTCTTTCTACTCCGCCATCTTGGCTCCTCCCCCGTTTGTAATCAGTTTTTGAGGCAAAAGCCGTGCCCAACTTTTCTTCTCATGAACGTGCTTAGTTTTATTAGATAGGCAGTCTGTTTCCCTTTGTCAGTGTGATCCATTTCCCCCACTTTCATTTCTTGTCTCTGTTAAATGATCCAATACAATTCTGATGTGTGATGTGCTTCTTGCCTGTAAGAGTCTCTCTGATACTACTAAAGCTATGGAGTTTTTCTGTATTTCTGCATGAATTAAATTTGGGGTTCCTTGTTCCACAGATTCTCTTGGTCTGCACTTTGCCCTCTTTTGTACAATTTTTCTTTTTAATGATTGCCTGGAATAGTTGCTCTTGCTTATTTTTCTGAGAGACTGAACAGTTCAGCTTTGTTATTTTGAGTTGTAGAGATTTTAAGACCGGTTGTACTGTTTTGTTGTGGATTTTTTTCTCTTCCATCTTTTCATTTTTATCCCATCTGGCTACTCTTGTTTTCTTCTGAGAAACCATTTCTTTATTAAGATTTTCCATTGAATATCCCAAACTGTTGACTTGTTTGTCTTTTTCTTTCAATGTTGCTGTTCCTTTTTCTAGGTGGCAGATCTTCCCTTATTCCTCTTAATGAGGTTTTTGTTTTTTAAACACCTCAGAAGATTTTTTAAGATCCATTTCTTCAGTGGATGTGTCTGTGTTGATTTTTTTTCAGGAATTAAAGAGTTTGAAGGAGGAAGCAGTTAGTTGGTTCTTTCTGGAGAATTTAGCCTTTATTTTACTCTACCTTTATTGCTTTTAAGTTGACTTTAAACTCTTTGGGGTCTGGTGACCCACATTTTGCTTTTGCCATATAAATATGTATAATATATATGGCTCAGGATTTCATTGGTTTAGGGGAATCCCTTTTGGGAGAGTTCTCTACTGACATTGATAGAATCGGGGCACTTTTAGGGTTAGTTCTATGATGTATTGTCTTGCAGAGTTGCCTGGGGCACTAAGAGGTTAAGTCATTTGCCTGGAGTTACCCATTTTCTATAAGTCCTGTGCCAAGCAACCTTTCTCCTGATAGGTAGTGAGTATTGAGTAAATTCTTCCTAAACTGCATTGGGGCTGTTTTTGTTCATGCGTTCCTTCAGATTTCTTGTTACATCTCCTGTGAAGTTTTCCCTTCAGAAAAGGATCTTTTTCTCTTTCTTTCCTTTTAGTGGTGGTTCTGGACTTGGGTGTATTTTTTGTTGTGATGTGGTGATAAAAAGGGAACTGGGCTTAGCTGTGACTAATCATGTGACTGTCTTCCCAGAATCCTCGTGTTAGTTACCTAGCTCATTATTCCTTATTTGACAGGTTTTTAAAGCTGGGTTTTGTTTTCATTTTGTTGAATGACTTCTCTTGAGTCATTGATAATCACAGATTAGAAGTGGTTCTGTATTTCCTCTTGGTGCTTTTGTCTCAGTCAGCCTCAGGGCCTGCTCTCCAAGCCTTTTAGCTTGTTATAAGTTGCCTTCATGATCCTAAAATATTATACCCAGGCTCCACTGATTTCTCTGTGTAAAAGTCGTTTTTCATTGAGAACATTTTGAAAATACTTTCCTCAACTGGCCCAAACATACCAAAGAGAACCATTTCTACTCATCCAGTGATTCTGATTCTGAAGACGAAGAACCAAAGAGGTACCGCATAGAAATCAAGCCTATGCATCCCAACAACTCTCACCATACAATGGCGTCTTTGGATGAATTGAAAGTATCCATTGGGAACATAAGTCTTTCACCAGCAATATCAGTAAGTAATATGAAATAATTTAATTTACTGTTTTATGTAACATAAAATATGTATACAAATGACATTTAGTATTTGGTTCCGGGATGGCAAAATAAGGGAACATATGGTTACAAATAAATTGAGTAGATTCTGAGATTTTAGTTTTCACATTACCTAAATAATAAAAGGCTATGACTAGATAATTCTGTGCCTCTGAATATTCACATAAAGATCATAAAGTTCTAGTTTTGAAGCTAGAGGGAAACTTGGATGCTCTTTAGTTCAACTCTTAGAATTTTTAGCTAAGAAACGGAGGCCTGGAAAGGTAAAGTGGTTGTTCCAGGTCACACAGGTAAGTTGATAGGGCAGGGATTTGAGCCTTGGAATTCTGATAATGGTCCGAATTCTTCAGCACTTTTCTGTAGCTCTCTAAGACAGTGTTTAATTTGTCAGATTTTATGTAGTGGGGGTGGGGGGGCAAAGCGTTGTTAAATTCATGTTTATGACCATTTGTTGATCATAGTTGATTTGTCTAGTTTCTTAAGACTTTAGAGTTGTTTTTGTGTATAAATCCAAAGGGGATAATAATTGATCAATATATGGTTTTTAATCACATTCAATCTAAAAGATTTTTGCAAACCATTAGAAAAAAATAAGTACTTACATCATTTTATGCCTCTTACCTATCACGTATGAACGTTAGAGCTGATCATATGCATCATACACTTTTAAGACAAATCAGCGCTTATTTCCCCTCTTGTTGATGCTCTGGCTTTCATGAGAATTGCTAGATGATAATAGGCAGCATGTGGTAGTGGAGGATGAGACAGGCTGCCTAACCAGAAGACCTCAATGCAAGTCCTGCCCCTGACATTCTAGTTGTGTGTAACGCTATTGTGACACCCACAGCAGCCACTATGGATATGCGGGCATATTTCCAGGGTAAATTTGCAAAGTATAAACTCTGTTCCTCACAGTGAAACCAAAATATTTATTCAGATGCCAGAAAGTCAGGTCCACCATGGTAACAAGGAAGTTTGTATTATCAATGGAGGGAGCACCACCATCCCCAAGCCTTCCCTCCATCAGATCTCCCCACAAACAAACTCCCATAGGCAAGAGCCCTCCCTCTCTCACTCGTGCTAGCTGCTCTCTCTCAGCTTTGCCTCACTCTCTCCTCCTGTTCCACCCATTCATCAAACCCCTCCCACCATCAGTTCCATGTGGCTGAGGCTGTGGGCTGGACCAAAGCTCAAAGTAGGTCACGTGGACCTGTTAAGGGGCAGGGAAGATCTTCCAGTTCCCTTAACTTTACATTATGTGATGCTGGGAAAGTCAAGTAACTTCTCAGCACCCTGAGGAGCAAACACTCCATAGTGTTAAGTTGCAAAACAGGTGCTGGTCTGCCCTGGTCTGCCTGCTTTACTGCTGGAAATACCTTTCATTTCCACATTTGGAGCTCCTTGCCCTCTCAGATGATGAAGTCTTGTACTAGAATATGGCAGATGTGACAAATAACCGTAATGCACAGTAATCCAAGTTGCAAAGAGGAGAGTAAGCAAAATGCCATGAAAGGTCTGAGTGGCAAAAAAGTCAGTGTCAGCCGGAGCAACAAGGGAAGAAGGGGTCATTATGGAGGAGGTTTAGTACCCTGACCAGAGAATCTACTTACTGCCTTTTGTTTGATGACGTAGTAGGTACTTAATAAAGGCTTGTGGATTGATTAGAAAGCTTTCTGGCTAGAATCAGTAGTAAACTCATGCTTGTTCAATATTTTAGAGTTAACAAAGCACCTCCCTCATAACTACTGTATGATTAATATTCCCATTGTAGAGGTTCTTGGTAGTTAAACGATTTGTTTACAGTCATGTGGATGGCTAGCAGGTGGGACAGCTGATTCTTAAATCCACTCTTTTCAGGTATGCATCAGTACAGAAGATGGGAATTTTGTTTACCTTTTTACTAGATAGGGGTTCTTTTTTCCCATCCCAATCTTTGAATTTATTGGTCTAGGAATCCCTAATGTGGAAACTATTGATGCAGTTTGGTTACTTGTCTCTAACTCATGGTCTTTGAGAGCTGCATTGGGTAAGGAGAGGTTATGATTTGCTCGTGGTCACACATCTAGTATGTGTCATATATTCATTACGCTATGTTGCCTTTCATTCGCAGTTACACATATGTATAAAGAATGTATGTAGGTGTGCACATGTGTACATATAGATAGAAAGATATACTTTCAATCAATCAACAAGGATTTTATTAATTAACTACTGTATGCCAGGCAAACACTGCATAGTTCTGTGGACACAAATTCAAAGAATCATATAATTTCATTCTAATGAGGGAGACATTGAGTACATATATAAATATATACAGCATAAATATAAAATGAATGGATGTTAATTACACATAGTAGTTAAATTCAAAGTAGCTTAGAAGAGAGAGATGTTATTTAATTCCATATTTTGAGTAGTTATATTTATATAAAACATTTTTATTTTTAATACTTGCTGATATGCTTATTAACTTGATGGAATTTTTGGTTTCAGGATTTAATTTCTTCTCTGAAAATTTAGTAAGATGTGTTTTACTGGAACCATTTGGCATGAATCATTCTAACTTTAAATACTTTATTATATATCTTGTGTTAGACTGATTAATTTTTCATTGCTATGATAAGCTTTCTTGGTGGTCTAAACTTATTTTTTTTTAAATTTCTAATTATGGGTGCTCTTAATTAAGATCCATAAGGCAGAAATAGAAGCAATGAATAGAAGTTAGAGAAAAGCATACTTAGACTGTGGGTATTTTCCTAAAATTCTCACAATCCAGTAGCATAGTGAGGCATGCCAATAGATCTTTTGGGTGACTCTACCATGACGGTTTTCAAGCAAAGGTTGTACATGAGGATGTTATGAAGGAATTTCTTGGTCAGGTGCAGGTTGAACTAAAAAACCACTAGTCTATTACGAAAGGTCATGAAGGTGTGTTAAGGTGTGTTCTCATTCCTAGTTTAAACAAAAATTTAAAGAATATTTTCAGGCAGTGGGTGGAGAGCGTTGGACTCAGTCAGTAAAGTCTGGTTTCATTTCCTGCTTCTGTGTAAGCTGACCTCAGGCAGACTTACTTATAAGTCATGAGAGCTCATCTCAATATTCATGAAGTATTCAAATCTGCCATATCCATGTAAACAAAAAGGTCAGCAGAAAAATATTGTCCTTAAAATGTTAAACCTAACATTCCCCTTTTTCTTTTTTCTTTTTCCTTCCATGTGATATTAGAGACACAGTCCAGTAAGTACAATTTTTTAAATCTAAGCTATTGATACTAATCAGTAAATGTTATCATATGTCTGGTTGATGTCACCTCACTTAAGTAAATACTTATTGTGTTTACTATATCTAGGCTACTGTCTAGGTGCTTATGGAGATACAGAATTATAGAGAAGATATAATTACTGTCATCTTGGATTTTATAGTCTAGTCTTTGGAAAGGTGTTGATTATGGGACACCTTAAATGCCAAAGAAAGGAGTTTGAACTTTACTCAGTAGACATTAGGAAAGGTATTGAAGCATGTTGAGCAGATGAGTAGTGTGAACATATTTATTGATGCATAAGAAAGATAAGTCTAGGGGGGACAGAGAGAATGTAGATAATAAGAAAAGGTTTGAAGGAGGCTCCTAGATCTCTCAGTAGGTGATAGTGAGTGTCCGTACTAGAGCATTGACAATAGAGCTAGAGAGGAGAGTACAGATACAGAAAATACCGCAGAAGTACGATTGATAAGATTGGATAGCAAAAAAAACAACGTGGCATTGTGGGCAGGAAGATGGTGTTTTATCAAATCAGAAATTCCCAAGTTCAGTGCTGTTTACCCCTTTTTTTTTGAGATGCTTAAGTTGTAAGAGAATTGCTGATATTCATTATTGTAAGATATTTGTTAATCAACAGGAAGATCCCTACCTCCTAGAAATCACAGGTCGGAACCAAAAAAAAAATCCCCCAAACCTACAAGGAATGTTATTGGGTATGAAAAGGAAGAAAAAGTCAAAGATAATAGAATTTCAGTGAAGCATATGGAACAGCACACTGTAGCAGTATTGATCAGTTTAACATCCTCTTGGAATAAACTTGTTTATTTAGTCCTGGTTACAGTCTCATTAAAAACAAATGATCTTGAATTTCTTTTGCATTCACATGTTTAAGGAGTTCTACTTGCTATATGGAAAAGTGCCTGACAGTTTAGCATCTTGTAATGCAATTAGATAATTTGGCCTTGAGTATCGATGTAATATTTGCAGTTTTTTCATACATAGTTTAATGAAGCAGTGTTTTATGTTTCTCATTTGGTTTTACATTTCTGTTTCAGGTACAGATGAACAGGAATTCATCTAGTAAGTGTCAAACTTTAATTGAAGGATAGTTTGTGTCTGCTACTACATGTTATCATGCAAGTTGTTTAATTGCTTCAGTCCTGTGCAGCAGTAGTCACAAAGAACTTTCCTCATCAGAGATCTGACCTGAGGGCAGAACAGAGGGCTCTTCTCATTTCTTACAAACTATCAGAATTTTAAGCTTCAGCTGAGAAAACAAGGAGAAAACAGTTTTTAAGTAGCAATTAAGTAAAGATGAAATTTTTATAGATTGTTTATTAGCTATAAAATAGGAGAACTATAAAATTTTAATTTCCACAGTTTGGGCCTAAATTTTCCCCATAGCTAACCATATTGTATTATGAAGTTAAAATGATTCACTTCATATGTTAAAAAGAAAATCCATTCAAAAAAACCATCTTTCCGTGCTTGCCATTTTGCAGGCTACTGTGCTTTTATAGTAAGTGCTTCTGTCGCATAACCCTATTTCCATTTTATGAGAAAAAACCTGAAATAAAGTGTTTCATAGCAAATGTGTTATTAACTCCAGTAATGTTGGGAACATGTATTGTACAACTAGGAGGAGGAATTACTTTAATAAGTGTCAGAATAATGTTAAATAGTAGAATAATCTTATAACTGAGTTATCAACTTGCACCATTGGAAAAAGTAAGAAAGAAAAGGTTCAAAATGAAAAGGCAGATAGAGACTGTCTGTGGCTGCAGACGTGTGCAGTCACTGTAATTGATCTGTCTTGGACCAAAAACTTTGCAAAGCCAGAAGAGGTGTTTATTAGCACTAAGTTTAAAGAAGGTTGGAAGAACAAGATACAGATAGGAGAATATATTTATTAGGAAGATGAGATTGACATTCTCTTGTTCTTCTATAAAGGTTAAACTGCGCAAACTCTTAATCAGAAAAATAACTGTGATGTAATCTACCCTGTGTTTACTTTTTCATTCATTTTATTTCATATTATTTTTAGCACCAAATTTTTTTTAAAGACAGTATTTTAGTTGATACCTAATTGTGTCACATTAATTTCCTAAATGCATCGTTTTTGCTCCAAATCTCGTGAATCTTAAACTTCAACAAAGATTTTAAAGGAAAAAGGGTGAAGCCATTCAAAACATCAAATATGTCTAATAGCTCTTACAGAACACGAAATGCCCCACAGCTGCATCAATTTAAAGTATTTCTTGACATCCTTATTCCTGTATCTCATTTCTGTTAACTGTAGGCATGTTTGTGCTCTCAGTTATCCAGTGAAAAATACCTGTTTTTATATAGCCAAGTGATGAGATTGTTTCTGGGTTATATATAATTAGCTAGTCCATAAATATTCCCATACCATGTGTAAAGAATCAAAACACACAAGGCATTGAAAGATTGTACTCTAAAAAGATAAAGAATGTTACCACATGTCCACAGTTTCTAAATTGAAAAATGAAGACATGTCTGAAAGTCTTCTCTGACTGAAATCTCTAAACTGATTTCTCTTAAAGTCAAGGAATGCAGCAAGTGTGTGTGTGTGTGTGTGTGTGTGTGTGAGAGAGAGAGAGAGACAGAGAGAGAGAGACACAGAGAGAGAGACAGAGAGAGAGAGACACAGAGAGAGAGAGAGAGAGAGAGAGAGAGAGAGATACAGAGAGAGAGAGACAGAGAGACAGAGACAGAGAGAGGAAGAGATGCTTTCATCCCTCTGGTCCAAGGGGATTGATAGTTGTCAAGCACTCCCACCATTACTCACAGTTTTTTTTTCCCCCACACCAATTGACTGCTGTCTTATTTCAGCAATTCACTAATACATTTTTAAGTTTACTGAAGGAAATATGTTTTAGTCATTATTCCTCATGATTCCAAAAATAATTAAGGAATTATGAATACTGGTACATTTAAGAAAAGTATACATGACAATTTTGAGACCTTTTGATAATATGTATGAAAATCCTTGCCAAATGGATTCCTTTAGTGGAAAAAAAAAGGTTTTAAGAGATGAATTGTTATTTTCACAATATCTCAGAAGATTAAGATAATCATTGCTAGATAGAACTTGTGCCAATTAAAACTATCAGGTAGTCTTTACATAAATCCTTTTTTCATCAGTAGAAAATATGTTTTTGAGGGGTTTTTAAAATTTTGTTTTGAAAAGAGTTTTTTGAATAGGAATATTACAGTAACAGTTTGTATACTATTAAATATTTGAAAGAATGTTATAGTTATTTGTCTCCATTACTATAGAATAGTCACGATTGGACTAAACATTTTTTTATAAATAATATTTTTATTAAAGCCTTTCATTTTTTTATGTCCCCTTCATTTCCCAATATATTTCCTATACCTCCACTACTCAGGAATTCTCCCCTGGCAACAAAGAGAAGGAACTTCAGTTCAGCAAAACCAAACATTTCTTTCCAAGTTTTTGTCACAAGTAGACAAAATGGCAGAGAATGTCAGGTTTGAGGTTTTGTCATGATTGTTGAAGTTTTATTGTTACTTTTTAATTTTTATATCATTGTCATTCCCTACCTTCCTCCTCTACCTTTGAACTCTCCTTTGTAATCATAAGAACAGAGTTAAGCCAAATCAGTCAAGACAGCAAGTATTCCCACCTTCCTGTACGGAGGGGGGAATGTAGCACATTATTGGTTCCCTGGGATTGCAACTGGTCATTACCATGTATTATTTTCATTTATATTACCAATCAAATAAGATACTTCCCCAAATCAGGTGAATTCTCTCCAAGGCTTTTTAAAGGAATTACATTTTAAAGTCTGTTAGCCTGCATTTATGTTTTCTGAATTCCTCATACTCATAGCAAATTTGTACCCGTTTGTGCAGCCGTTTTGCCTTCAATCAGTTGGTACCCACTTTTTTCAAGGTTTTTTTTTTTTTGATATAAAAAAGTACTGATTGTCATCATTCTAGTATATCCACAGGACTTTCTACCTTTGGCCTCTTTGGAGAAGTTCAGAATGGGATTGGCCATTATAAGGATATGAACATTTTAGTGACATTTCTTGAATAATTCACAGTTGTTTTCCAGAAAGTCTGGTCCAAATCACAACTTCAGCAATATATTAATTATACCTATAATCTCAAAGACTTTCCAGTAGAATTGTTTTAGTTTGTATTTCTTAGTAATTTGGGATGATCTTTCTTGTAGTTGCTGTCATTTTACAGTGCGCTTTTTTAAAAACCATGTCTAGATTGTTGACTGCCCCCAAAGTAACTCCTTACCCAAGTGTGACGGTACCTGGAATTAATTCCTATAACCTGAGCTTAGCTCTTTGAACATGCACAGCTATGTGGGAGAGGGATAATTCATTACACTCTTATACATGCCTAGCACCATGATATTAATGCTCCCTTCCCACCCTCTTTTAGGGCATGAGGTTGTTCTGAGTTAGGTATGGGAGGGCCAGAAATGAAAAGGTGTGTTTAAGATACATTTATTTCATTTGTGCCTGAATTAAAAGATGTAATGCAACGTAAAAAAGCAGTTCCTCTTGAGACCTGTCTGGATGCCTTTCATAGGCTAGTCTTTAAAGTCTGTGATTTTTTCTCATGTCATATCCTATAGCATTAACTAAATTTTCAGTTCTTTCCCATATTTATGAATACCTTTTATTGTTACATCATATTCTTTTGTGGATATACCCTTTGCTTTCCCTAGCAAGCCCTTCCTTATAACAAAGAATAAGTAACATTTCAGCAAAACTAACCAACACCTCAATCCCATCTGACTGTAAAAACAGCATTGCACATATCTGGCCCTGTGCCTCTGCAGTGGGAAGAAGAGGCATTTTCTGGTTCTTCACTTAAGGTCAATGACAGGAGAGATTTGGGTTTTTTTTGTAGTTCTTTAAATTTACATTGTTGTGGATGTTGTATACATTGTCTCATTTCACTTTGCGTCAATGACTTCCTATGTTTCTCTGAATTCTTCATATTCTTCTTTTGTTTTAGCATACTAACGTTCCATTACATTTATATCATTAATTGTTAATATAGTTTGTTTTTAATCTGTGAGCTGTAGTTGATGACCATAGCCAACATCCAGGACAGTTGTACTTAAGGCAAAGAGATCTGCTAAAAGAGATGCCACATCATTATAATATTTTAGCATTTTACTACAGTGGGGAAAAAAACACTGAATTTTGGTTCAGAAGATCTTGATTCCAATTCTGGTTCTGCTGTTTATTATCTGTTTTATCTTGGGCAAGTCCCTTTGTCCATCTGCGCCCCCCCCCCCCCCCCCAGTGACCTCATCTTTAAAGCAGGGAATGGACTAGATGACTTCTAATGAATACCTCTTTCAGCTCTCATAATGTGCTCTTATTCCTTTTAGGAAGAAATAATTTAAAGCTTTAATTGAGGGATATCTTTTCTGGCAAGAAATATTAAGAGGAGAATTTGAGCCTATTCCAAAGGTTAACTCCCCTTTGACCCTAAAAAATTCTCCTGTAACTCTAAAACCTCCCCACAACTGTAGCAGAAATTAAGCACTTATAGTATTTTTAAAAAATTAACTAGACTACAACTTTATATGATTCATAGTAGAGTTAAAAGACATTGGTGTCAAGCATATTCAGCATGTTTTAGCTTTATAAATTTTAGCTGTAATGATTATGATATAGCATAAATATTTTCTGGGTCACTGTTATAAATATTTGTCTTATAAACATTTGTATAAATATCCATTGATAGTAGAATTATTTTTCCTTTCTAAAACTTAGTAAATATTCTGAATACTTTAAGGGACAGTTTAGGATACAAAGAATATAACAATCTGATTAGGACAATCTTTTTTATTCATTTTTCCTGTTATCTCATAGATTAGAAACAAGCAAGTTTATATTTTTATTTTTCTTTACAAACTGAAGAAGTTTATTTTATTAAAGAAGTCATTATACCTTTTAGCTGTTGACTTTTAACAGCATTATATATTTGAAAGATTCCACTAGAGGGCACGAAAGCTCTATGATTTCATATTCCTACTGGGTACCTTTTAGTCTGATGGTGAATCCAAGAAAGGTTTTTGTGAAGATAATAATACTGAGACTATTCAGGTGAAATTCCTTCTCCTTTTCCCCAAATTTACCAGATACTACTAGAAACATGATATTTGATAAGTTTGTGGGTGTCCAGATTTTTACATAGCTTTTGCTTGATGCCAACATAACCCCCTCCTCCCCAAAAAAAACCCAAACCAAACCCTAAACTTTTGAGAACTCAGGAATAATTTATAAAATTTGGATTGGAAATGTCATTTTTAATTTATTTTAAATTTCATAAATGTCATAGCTATAATAATTTTAATTTAGTAGCACTTGATAGTATTACTTAATTAATCCACTTGGGTCCATAGCATTTTAGAGCCCGAACTACTTTATATAGATTGAGGAAATTTGAATAGTGCAACAAGCAGTTCTTAAGCCTAGAACTAGAAACCTGACTCAAGACTAGGATCAACGTCTCTTCTGTCTTTAATTCTTTTTGACCCCAAATAATTCCAGTGCCTTTTTACCTGGAAAAATGCCTGTAACGTTGAAAAATAGCTTCTTTAAAGGGTATTAAAATGAAAGTTTATGTATGTATGTATACACATCATGCTTTACCAGTGTACTGTTCAGTTAGGTTTAAGGTTAGATATTACTAAATGAATGAAACTAGTTTTTTACACTGGTGACATTACTAGCCAATGTAGTTTATCCAGAGCTTGATTTATTACTAATTAAAAACTAAAATTAGTTGAACATATAAAACACTTATAATTTCTTCTTATTTGATATTTTCAGTTTACCCTTCCTCCCCCTATCTCCTAACCCCCTGAGTCAAATTTTCTCTTATCAAAGGAACTTAACTTTAGCGAATACAGTAGCTGAGTGGAAGCAAATAACATCCTAGTAAAGGTAATGGAAAGATTATTTGGCAGACACTCATCTTTTACCCCCTTAAGATTTCCTCAGTTCTGAGACTTTGTAGAAAATACATAGAAATCTTAATTTCCTTTTGTTTCATAATTTTTCATATTATATTTGCGCCTTGTGGTTTCAGAGTTTTTAAGTTTCTGTGTGCATGCAATGTTATTCTCATCCGCATGTGTGTATTTTGTGTTTTTCTCACGGCATTGACTGATTTTGTTACTCAGATTATATGGTTTTTATTTGTCATAATATTTTAATTTTTTAATTAGGTGAAGAGTTAACAAAATCAAAGCTTTCCGCTCCATCCAATGAGTAAGTCCATTATTTAAAGTTACATTTTACATTCTGCATCACTTTATAAGTTGCTTTTGAAAATAGTCACCTTTGACTGTCCAGCCGTGCTTTCGCTTCTGATTTTTGGCCATCAGTCATCCTTTCCCTACCTTGGACCTGGGGTTTCCATTGCTATGATTTTGTTACCATTCTTATGGTATTGTTATAGTTTTGTTCTGAGTATTTAAAATTGTTTCACATTTTAAGAGAACCCAAAATGATTATTTCATCCCGGATGGACTTTTGGCCAATTCACACAGATAATGCTGTCAGAAGACCACGAATGTCTACATTTCAGTTGGCTTCGTTCACAGAAGTTAATTTCTTTTATCAGCGCTGGTAGTCACCTTGGACGGTGGCTGTGTGACTCAGGAAGGAGTGTCTCTTCCCTGTCCGGCAGAGTTGTAACAGGAAAAGAAGATGAAGTTTGAAAATCAGTGTTCTTTACCACTTAAGTCACAATTACAAGTTGTGTCCTGAACTCCTTTCCTTACCCATCGTTAAATGCATAATTTCCTTGCTTGCCTTTCTTCCATCCACAAAGAGAAGTTTTAGGAACATTAATGGATTGATATTTTTTTGATTTTTTTTTTAATGTATTAGTATCCTCAGAGATACTTTCATGTTTTACTTACAAACTCTTCATTGTTTTAAATTGTCTTAAAGTACCTTATGTTGAAGAATTATTTATAAAATTTTAATGTCTTTAATCAAATTAGATAGTATTTTACTTTTTAAAGCTACAACTAAAGTCTACTTGTGCAGACCAGTGTAAGTTAACATTCAAGGGACTATTGACTTTAAGTAGTTCTTCTCTTTGAAGAGACAAATAGTATCTGCGGATCGATCCATGGCGTCTCTCCATTCTGCACAGATTCATTTCAAGCAAAAATCATGGTGCCTTCTGCTTTTGATCCTTATCACTAAATCACCTTCCTGCTCCCCCTCCCCCATTCATCACCTCTCCCAGAAACTCTGTCTTGTAGCTTCAAATTTGTGAACAAGTATAACCTCTTAAAATCCCCCATGTTTTGACATCAGTTAAATTTTTTTTTAATTCAGTTTTATTGAGAGTGCACTAGTTCCCACTGGACTTGCAAACATTAGATATCCTTTTCTTTGGCAACATCTTTTTTGATGGTCCCATGAGGGATTTCTTTCACAATTTGGCCATGGCCAAATTTGGAGGAAGTATTGATAAATTTCAAATTTTTCTTCTCCAGGATGCAGCCTTTAGTTTCTGCGAGCAAGGACATGCTACTTGCTTCCAACAACATCATCTTTCATTATGATAAAGTCACTGTTTGCTTCATCATAGTGGGCAGAATCCTTCCAGAGGGTTAATGCTCTTGTCAGAGAGGTCATTCATAATCAGTAGATGCACTGTTTTTGATCAGTTTATCATCATTGATCCGAATAACCCTGACCAAATTGTAGGTACGCTTTGTTGATTTCAGTGCCGTAGTGGTAGCACTTCTGACCACCCTGGACAACAGAGAATGCCACATGGATGCCAAACTCCAGTACAGACCAGACCACTCCAGTATAGACCACTTTGTGCTGGCCTTGGTGGATTTCATGAAACAGTTTCTTTGCCTGCCAGCAGTTGGTGATTCCTTTGTAACTCTTGCCCTTGGTCACTCCATTGGCATCAGTCACCTCATTCTGCCCAAATACAGTGTAAACAGGCATCTGCTGCTTCAGCTTTTACTGGGCTCAGCCCAGTTTCTTAGCCACATTGCTGTCATTTACTTGGTTCTCCATCAAGTAAGGCTTTTCTGCTTCAGAGGAATCAGACACATCTGGGTGTATAACTCGGCACCTTTTCTTGATGCTGTTGAACTCTTGGTCTAGCGCACTACCTCTAAATGCAATTCTTATCTTCATCACCCTTCCATCCTGCATCCTTCCAGAAGCACTGAATAGAGGCCTCTTCTTAGCTATGTGCCAGTTTTTATTGAAGCTCCTCTTAAGCTCATTACTGATGTCATGGGCCAGGATGGTTTTGTATCCCGTAATGCTTCCAGTGAGCCCAGGCAGCATTCTTACATTGGTGCCTGCCTTGACCTCTTGCTTTTTCTTCACTTTGGAACTAGGTTTATCTTAGCCTAACCTATTAACCTTACAGGATTTTTTTAAAGATAAAAGATAACAGATTAGCTCTTTGAGGAAGGAAATGGTTCTGAAAAAATATGTGTAAATAATAGTTTTTAAATGTGTTGCTTTTATTTGCTTTTTAAAATTTGCTTTCTCAATATTAAATCCTTAGCCCTTTCTCTTGTTCAGGCTAAGGACCGCTAATTCTTTGGAATACAATAGTACATTTTTCTGTTGGAATTGTTTTAGGATATTAAAGTCTTCCTGGATGGTGAAAGTTCCAGTTTGATTTTGGAATAGTACCTCTACACAGGTGGGGCAGACATACCAATGCTAATTAACTTTGTTTGCCTAATGTAGTTGCATCCCCTTGTAGTGAGTCTTGTTTTTAAGGTGATGTTTTGCATCCTTCCAGAAGTAAACATTTTTACTTTGAAATCACTTTTCCTTAAGAGAAGGTATCACTGGTTTTCTTCTGTATCTGATCCTTAACCCTAAAAGAAAACTAACTTTGTAAATTTCTCACTTGATACAAGGGAAGAAAACAATCTGAACATTAAAAAACCCAGAATGAATTATTTATACTCTGCACTGAAGTGTTCTGTAGTTGATCGGTTTTTAGGGCATTGGAAATTTATAACATTGTTTAAAAGTAGGGACCCATTTGAAGCTTAACATTTATGAAACATAAGATTTTGTTTTAATTATGTACCTTTGATCATTTGTGAGTCCCAGTATAAATCAAATATAAATGATTTGGTCTTTTATGCTGTTAAAGGGTATTTGGTGTTTAATTTTTTTGTTTTTGGAATGCTATGTTAGGAAGGGGAACAGTGACTTACTTGCATGGGACCCGTTGTTTGGACCATCTCTTGATACATCTAACGCAACACAATTGACATCAGGTAAAAAAACCATTTTTATGAGAAATTGCATGAGTTGGCTATTTTTTTGTATTAAATTGTGAGTTGCATTTATAAGTCTGTACATGCTATTTACCATTTCATTTAAGTTTAGTAATAGGGATGATTCGGATACTTGGATACTATGGAGGCAGTGTGTTGTATGTAAAAGTTTGTATGAGTCAAAAAGTTAAAATTTTTGGCAAGTAGAAATTATTCATTTTTTTAAGTGACTTTGGTATTTATTTCCAATATTCCTGTGCCTTTAATAACTAAAGCTTATTTGATTTAATCAGTTAACACATAGTATACACCAGCTGGGAAGAAGGGGGAATATGAAGTAGTGTAAGATGTGTAGTACAAAACTGTCCTAAGATGGTATAATTAATTGCCAAGTAAATATTGTTGCCAGTAAATACTATCACTGAGAGAAGGAAATGTTCATGAAAAACTGTAGTTGTCTGTGAATATTTCATGGACAAAAAGGAATTTTGAGCAGAGTTGTAGGTATTGAAGAAAATCCATTCAAGAAATTTAGAGAACTTATAATTGGGGGAAAAAAAATATCTCTTTGAGAGTAGTATCATATATATTAACATCTAGGACTGTACTCTGACCATATTTACAGTCATTTGAACCATTGCTGCTACTCATAATGCATATTAAAATATTAAATACATGCATATCATTTAGCTATATATATTTATTTATAGCCTATATTTTGATTGTGCATCATCCTTTTGGAGAAGGAAGAGTGCCAACATTTTTATATACTCTGGCAGATCCTACCTATGACCGTTTTAAAAACTAATTTCTGTAGTTCATGGATATGTATGCATTATTGTGCTAAAGGAAATCATGGATTTATGTGGGGAAAAGTTTAATTTCATTGGCAGAGTAGTTTTAGATAGGAAGCAATTTTTGAAAAAAAAATCTAATCCTCAGGCAAGATGAAGAGATCATTCATGAAATTTAAAGCGTGCTAAAAATTGTAACTACTTTTTAGTTTTAATTTTGGCAATAATAAAATAGAAGTATGTTTGTGTTTTTTCTTAAAAACGCTGTTGTACCAATTACCAAAAGTGGATGCTAATTGTTCACAGCCTGTTCAGAACATCTTATTTGAATTGATTACAAAATTTTTATTTACTTACTAATACGGATTTCCATAATGGTGATATACTATTTAGAATTACGAGAGTCAAAACATGTCTTAATATGTTTTATCTTTAATTATGAGATGACTATCAGTATTTCTAATTTAGTCACTCCTCCTTAATTTTTTTTCAACATCACGTATTATAGTACAAAATCTAGATATAGGTTCTACTCTTGAGTTTTGCTGATAACAAGTTGTACGACTCCAAGAAAATCTCTTAATCTTGCCAAGCTTTGTTCTCTCTCTCTGTAAAATGAAGACACTGAACTGGATGATCTCTGAGGGATCTTCTAACTGCAGCTGTGATTTAAGGTTGAAGAAGATTTTTAAGCAATCTCAAGCCTAACAGTTTTTGAGAGAAATAAGTAGGTTATTCTTGTAAAAAATACACAGCGTTAAAATACATTAACCAATTACAGATTTATGAGATTGCTTTTTAATATTTGAAGTAATTTGATTGCTGAAAAAGATTTTTTTCTACATATATTACCTAGCTCAAGTATTATAACTTTGTCAATTGACCAACCTAGTTGAATATTGTAATTGGATTGTTTTTTGATGTGATTGGACAAAAATGTTGGAAAAAAAAACAGTACAAGAGTAATAAGGGTTTATTATTAAAGTCATGCTATGTTTTTTGTTTTGGGTTTTTTGTTTTTGTTTTTTGTAAAAATTTTAAGTGGGGTTATTTTTTTGAATGGAGAGAGTTCTGAATTTTTTTCCAGTGTTATTAGTATCTTTTTAAGTTAACTATTCACTTAGACATCACACACAAAAAATTTCAAATTAACATTCCAGAGAAAATATTTTTTAAGTCTATGCTTTGTTTAATGTTGCTTTCTTTTTAGTATAATCTCTGCATTTCTTTCCCACCTCAAAGTCTTTTTTTCTTTCTCTTGCCTCCTATCCAAAGAGTGTTTCACCTGTACCTCAGGTAAAACTTTTTCATCTAGTAATCATTTGGTAATCATTTCTTATTTGAATTATTTATCAATATTTAAGTCTTTTCTATTTTTACGGAGTTCTTTATTATACATAAAAGAAACCAACCCTCCAGTACTGTCTGCATAATAGCATTACATCACATCTTTTGCTAAATGTTATTAAGATGACTTGATAAATTATCCTATTATCAAACTATCATTTGAATCTACCTTTGAATTAGAAATAAATCACTTGCTAAATTATATTCCATTCTCCTAGGACTGTATTGAATAGTTTCTCTTACGCAGCTTAAAAAAAGTAGGCAAAGTTTGTCTTGTTTCTTTCTACTTACTTTTTCATCTCTGTATTTACTTTTTTCCTCAAAACTAGCACTTGATGCTGCTCTGTGGTATCCCACCCTGACCTTCCCTCCTAGCAGTGTTCCATATCCTAACATTATCTCCCCTGCCCATCAAAGCCCTTTTGTTGGTCTGATCTTACCTGCCAAGAAGTAACAGTGTCATGTACCCTAAATTACTTGTGTCTGTCAATATCTCCAAAACCCCAAAGGAATAAATATCTTATAGCATGATATCAGGCACTGTCATGAAATCATACATTTGGAGATTTGGAGTTAGAAGGAACCTTAGAGACCACTTAATTTAACCCCTCATTTTACAGATCAGAAAACTGAGGTCCTTTAGAAGTGAAATGATGTGCCCCAATCTGGGTAAGGAAGACATTTCTGGGCGGGGGCTTCTCCACCTTATCTACCCTGTCTAAGGAGGCCTGCCCTGGTACAATGCAAAATGCGATAAGTCATATTCTAGAAAATTTGGTAATTTTTTCTTTGCTGTACTTTCCATCGAGGTATATTTAAAACTCAAAAGAATATGATTTCTTTACACATCTGTTAATAACATTATTGGCCCAGATGAGCCCAGTCCTGTCTCCTAACTTTGTTAGATTTGATCTGCTGCGTGATAGTTGTTGCACAGAACTTGGGGGAAAAGAAAAGAAAATATTTTAGCTAGTTTGCTTTCTGAAGGGAATCCTCTTTTTACATGCACAAATTTAAAAATATCCTTTAACATTCTTTTATTTTCCAAACTTAACGTATGTTTAGCAAGTGTTTGTATACAATATTTATTTGCTGGTGGCTTTGAATCATATAAGAGCATTCAAAAACAGTATAGAGCAGTTTGTTATGTAGTTTTAAAATACAAGTTTTAGAATTTTCCTGTTGCTTTTAGTTTTCAATCTTTTTCTTCTCCTTCAGCTATCCTTAAAGAACAGAATAGGAACTCCTCTTCCTTTCCCATTGGTTTGCCCGGGTGTACAGTAGCTGAATCTTTACTTGGAAGTGAGTCAGATTCTGGGGCCAGGAGCCCGTTGGCAGACTTTCCTATTAACTCGCTGTGCCGCCCTGAGGTAGCAGCCTCATCAAAAGGCACAGATGTCTTACCTTTTGCATCATGGTCACAAAGTCAGTGGATTTCCTTTACTGATGAACTTGTTACCGTTAAACACACAAATGCAGACCAGAAGGCATTCCAAAGACTGCATTGTAAAACTGAAAATCTCTTCAAGTTCCCTGATACTTTGCCTGGGAGATCTTCCAACCACCGTACCTCTGAGGGTCAAAGTAACCGTGGCTATAACGTTAGATGTCCTGAAATCTCACTGGCTGAAGAGACTGAGGGTGCTACAGAAAAGTCTTCCACATCATCTCCGACACCTCCGGACTCTAGCGTAGTCTCTGCCTTTGCTCAGATATCTGACGGTATGGCAAGCATGCATCGTATGTCACGCATCGCTGATGGCTAATGTCAGGGTTGGTAGAGGCTGACGTTACCATATCTCCTTTTTGTTCATTACTGGTCACTGTTTAATGCTCTACACTTCTCTGAAACCTCCCTCCCTCCCCCCAAATCATCAACATTTAAAAAACAGTAAATCAGGTCTCTCTTATAGGGACTAATAGAGGTTCCTCACTGTAATAATCTGTTCAAGAAACCCTTTCTTCTAGTGACATCCTTTTAGAAGCAATGGCTTCATGGCATTTAAAATATATACTACTTACCTTAGTGCATAGCTCCTCTCCCCCCATAAAGAAACTTGGATGCTTATGGGAGCAGAAATTGTCATTACCATTCTGAGTTAGCCCAGAATCTTTATAAATTAGAATTATGTTCAAGAAAGGAGGTAGTCAGTGGCTTCATATACATGACTGTACTTTCTAAGTTGTCTCTCAAGTTTAAAATAATCACAGGCTTCACAGATCTAATGGTGGTTTGGGAGAATAAGATGCTGTATAATGGCTTTTAAAATGATCATGTTATCTTCACAAGTAGTCTCTCCTGATTAATGAGAGCAAGTAATCCCATGAATTGGTTATATATTATTTGAATTTACATTATTCAAAATCATAATTATCTGTAAAACAGGGCAATTGATTCCAGCCCAAAGAAAGTACACAGTGCAAATTTGAATGTGGCCACTTTTCTGCATTAGAGCACCAAAAATCTGGTTATACGCAGTTCTGTAGGTCTAGATCTTAATTTGTGCTTACTTATCTTTTGACTTGTGGCTTAAAGTTCACAAGTTATAAGTGACAGCATGAAAGTTATGGGTATAATGAAAAGCAAACTAATCATAGGATGTGGATTTACTTAGACTCTATCTCCCAATCTTTTATTTCTTCTTGTTCCTTTTCATGTTTTTTCCTTTTGACACAACTTAGTCTCTCCTCAGATATGGAAATCATCTCTCCCAGCATGTCTTTCTCACTGCTTTCCCCCTCCTCCCGTTTTCTTTTACATCCTTTTGTGTACTCTTTTTCCAGCTGGCTTTGGTCACAGCAGATGCCATTTTGTGAGTTTACACATTACTGACTACCTGGTATGAGAGGAAGGCATTGTGTTGTAGTGGACAGAGAGCTGACCTCCGAGTCAGAAAGACCTGGGTTTAGGTTCTGCCTTTGTGCATACTATATGACTGGACAAGTCACTTAACCTGTCAGTGTTTTAGGCAGCTCTCTAAGACTGTGGGGTTGAATTGGTAGAGGAAGTTCATCACCAGGAAATCTCTACCCTATGAAATCACTTGTTTGGCTTAAAAATAGCACCACCAAAAGCAATGCCCTTACCTCCTATTTCCTGTTTTACTGAAGTTTTCTTCCCTTCTACCTTTGTTTTCTTTACCCATCAAGTGTTTTGTGTGTGTGTGTGTGTCCAATTAAACTTTAGTTCCTAATGTCTTTTTTCCAGTTCACTAACCAATACTCCTCCCATGTTCCTTTTTGTGGTTGCCTATCCCGTGCCTTTTCTTTTATGCCTTTTTTTAGTGTTCTGGAGCCATCTGCTAAATTTCTTGTCTTTTAACATATACAGTTTATTCATACTCATCTCTTACTTTTATGCATTCACACACATGCTGAATATACTTCAGTATTTCTACATACATACACACATATAGGCTACACTAAGATTTTTAGGATTCCTGGCCCAGGAGAGAAAACTTTTAAGTTGTTTCTGCTCCCACACTTTATTCTCCCAGTAATTTTTACACTAGTTAATTTATGACTTGTTCATGGTGACGCGCAAGAATATCACTCAGTAATCTCCTTCTTTGGGAAAGAATCAATCTATTGCTCAAGTGGGAACAACAACATGTTCTCACAGAAAATATTCAGGTCTGTAAGTTATTTTTAATTAGAAGAAAAATCTAAACAATTAGGAGTCAAGAAAGAGCTGTGGGAAAAATGTGAGCATTATATTGTTTTTATTTGAATTTTAAAATATATTGTTTTAAAAATTATTTAACTTGTATTTGTAATATTTTTACTAAGCTAATATAGGGTTCTAATGCTTTTTGTCTGCATGCACAAATGTAATTGCACTATTTGAATCGTGAGTTCAGGTAATTATTGTGCTTGTAGCTCCAGTCATTAGGTCTAAGGTATTGTATTTAAACCTAAAGACTTTTTTCATCCTGCAGTAACTCCATGCAAAGCAATTGCAGAGGGGAAAAAATCGAAAGCTAATTTTTGAGTATTATATTCATTTTTCTCCCATTTCATAGGTTTAATGCCAATAACAGTAATGAAAAAAACATTTCACTCATGTTGTGGATTAGGGTATTAATAATATTAGCGATATTTTGGAAACTACATCCGATAGATTTTTGAGTCATGGTGACGATCAAAAATTTGTAAAGTATTTGGAAAATAGAGCTTATGATATGCAATTATTACATTTTTTCACTTTTCCATTATGATAGGATAAGCTCAGATTTTTCTTATTACTAATTATTTCCTTCAAATTCTCTCTTTTTCCTCACTAGCCAGGCCTACAACTCCTCTTTCTGCAGGCACCATTGTCCCACCTCCAAGACCTACTTCCAGACCAAAGCTTACTTCGGGCAAGCTCAGTGGGATTAATGAAATAGTATGTATTTAATTTTTTTTAAAACTCTAGCACTGTTTTGATTTAAAACATGATTTTTCCTTGTCCACATGTAGCTGAATAAGCAGATCTAAGTAGACAGATGTACCTGAATTAATGATGTTACATTTGAAAGATCAGTGAGCTGTAACGGTAGAGAGCTACTCCCTGTTCTGCCACTTATTAGCTGAGTAATTTGGGGCAAATAATTTCATGTAACTTGAAAGGGATAGAATTATAGGATGGTTAAGATCCCTTCAAATGTAGATTCTATGATTCTGTGGTTCTAGATGCTCAATCAGTGTTATCTGAGGGGTGCACACTTTTTAACTTAAATGTTTGGTATTCTCCTTTCAGGAATTTGGGAAGTCTAAGAATGATGAAACTCTTAAAAACAAGAAGCAGGAAAAAGCTTTTCTTTAGTATTTAGATCCCCACATAAGCTGTGAGAGTAAATAGATGGCCCTTGAGATGAAGATACATAGTGTGTACTTTGGACTTGGAGATCTGGTATCTTAAATGTTATCTCTAATCCAGATACATGAGTAGATATTTTTCATTAAGAAGTAGAAAACCCCACAGCTTCATGTGGAGAGTCTCAACAAAACAGATGATTCCTACAAGATAGCATGAAGCAGCATTTTACAAATTAATTTGGGTACAATACCTTTGGTCTTAGAATGTACAGGTGGGACTCAAGAATTCTTGGCTGGAGGATACAGAATACTACTGAGATAACAGGGTTGGGGAAATTTTAAAACAAATTACAGGAAGTTAAGTATACAGTATTCATATTTAATATTTCTTAGGGAAGATATTGCTAAGGTTGAAGTTTTTCCACAGAACCACTGTTTCCCTTGTACAAAACAACCAATCTTCCACAAAGTACAGTTTGACTGGTAGAGAGTATTTTTCCAGGCAGGAATTTTTTTGCTCCACAAGCCCTCTTTCATGGAAGCACTCCAGCCATCCAAAGGGCTCATTTAGGAAACTGCTGAGTGGCAAAGAGCAAACAAAGCAAAAAGTACAGTTGTGAAGGGTTATTACTCACATCTGTCATGAAGAAAGTACTCTGTGTTGCCTACTGTCAGTGTGGGGACAGGGAACAGTTGCAAAAGCACTATAAAGATATAAGACTTCTTAAATCTTGTTACAGACATGGAAAAATCATAAACGAATACAAGAAGATATATAATCAATTGATAAATTGTGTGGTACGATGGATGGATGGATGGATGGATGGATGGATGGATGGATGGATGGATGGATGGATGGATGGATGGATGGTAGATCGATAGATATAAAGATGGATGGGATCGATGGGTATATGGATGGATAGATAGACAGATCTATTGATTGATCTACCTGATTCCAAGGCCAGTGCTGTAGAACTTGAGCACTGTGTACAAATTTTACGTGTGTGTGTGTACACACACACATATGTATTGTGTGCATATGAAATAACTGTATATATTGATGAAGTTCTGCTGGCTTTGGAGTCAGAAAGAGCAACATTCACTCCCACCTCTGATCCTCTGATACCAACCAGCTGTGGTATCAGGATGAGTCACTCAGCATTTCAAACCTCAGGCTCTGAGACTAAGTTACAAAGAGTTACTCATTTGTGCCAGTGAAACTCCTTGATGATCTTTTCTGACTTTTGGCCAAAAATTGCCATACATCTATAGACATAAAAAAAATAAAGAAATTGTAGAATGGGAAAGGGAGTGGTATAGGAACTCTTCATTTTACCTTAGTGTTGTCCTCAACTCTCATTCAACCCACATAGCCATTCAAGTGCCAATTTTCTCATCAATACCTTTGAAACATCTTTCATTTACATCCACTTTTCTCTCTTTGTATGGCTACTACCCTAGTTCCAATCTTCATCATCTCTTGCCTGGACCATTACAGTAGGCTTCTAACTAACCTTGCCTCAAATCTATCTTCATTTCTGTCCATTTTCCACTCACCGGCTGAGGTGATTTTTCTAAAGGGTTTGATCTGAAATCCCTCTGCTCCATGAGCTCCTCATTGCTCCCAGGATCACGTAAGCTTGTCTCTGGTATTTAGAGTCCCAGAACTGGCCCCTTCTTCTGACACTCCACTCTTCCTTCACGCTCTAGTGACACCAGCCAGTGTCTCCCATGTCTGAAATGCTCTGCCTCCTCACCTGTGCTTCTTGGCTTCCCTAATTGACCTGGAGTCTGGCTTGGTTCTCCCTTCCACTGCCCAGCCATGCTGTTCAGTGCCATCATAACTTCTCAGGCCTCAGTTTTCTCATCTACAGAGAAAGCTCATTTTCAACGCAGAATCCCATTGTAATTAAAACTAATTAGGAAGCATTGATTTGGATGATGAAGGATTCATCATAGTTTATTTTGTTTTTTCTTTAGTAAACTCAGCCCATTTAAGTTCTTGTTCATAGATTGCTAGTACCCTGACAGAGAAGCTTTTGTGGGTGAAAGAATTAGGGCAAGCAGAAAACCTTGAGTTGTTTAGTCAGTGCTAATAAGATCAGTCAAAAACAAAATGAAACATTTGTAGGCTGAATTTATAATGTCAGTTAATGAGGAACTATTATTTAATTTACAAAAATTCAGGCTATATATATTCCAAGGAAAATAATTTGTCTCTTTGTTGTTTTTTATCTCTATACATATCTACACCCTTTATCCTCAGCAGTGGAGCTTCTGAAATTTTGTATGTTTATGGAGACTGTGAAAAACTTTTGTATGATATAGTTTAGTTTTTTAGAAATTTTGTTGATATATTTCTTAGCTCTTTTGTACTTTACATGATATGTGTCAGTATTATAATCTCTGTGAGGCTGATAATGTTATACTATAATCCCCATTTTATAGATGAGTTAATATATGGAAAGATTTTTTTATGGCCGATTCTGTCATTTTTTTGTACCTTTTGTGAAATGTCATTTTAACAAGAAAGAAAAGTTATTGTCATGCTAGAATCCTATGTTGCTTACTCTGACAAATTAAAAATGTGTGAGAATATTTTTATTGTCTTCTTATCCCATGATGTTAGGTCACTGATTCAAACTGTGAATCAAGTTGTTTTTCAGAATAGTCAGTGCTGTTATACAGTCAAATACATAACGTCAATATTGTTACGTTAAAAATACAGTTCATAATTTTGCATATGTCTGAAATTCTTTTCAAAGTTGCACATTAAAGAGACCTTGGAGGAAAAGAAATATGGCCTGGCCTTATGTAATAGAAGTGCCCTTCTGATAAATTTGCAGACTTAGGAGTAAGCCACTCCAAAACATATTAGCATATGTCCTTAAGATAGTGAGCTGGTCTTTTTGTGGTGCTAAAGAATTGGATATTGAGGGAATGCCCATCAATTGACAAATGACTGCGCAAGTTATGGTTTATGATTGTGATGGATTACTATTGTGCTATAAGAAATAATGAGCATCCATTCTCAGAAAAACTTGGAAAGACTTATGTTAAGTGAAGTGAGCAAAACCAGGAAAACATTGTATGCAGTAACAGTAATATTGTAAGGATGATCATCTGTGAAAGACTTAGCTACTCTAATCAAAGCAGTAATCCAAGAAAATTCCAAAGGATCCATGATGAAAAATGCTGTTCATCTCCAGAGAGAGAACTGACAAACTCTAAATACAAATTGAAGCATACATCTTTTTACTATTTTTGGTTTTTTTTGTTTTATTTTGAGTTTTCTTTTGCAATATGGCTAATATGGAAATATATTGGCAGGTTTCTACCATACTGAATAGGCTTTAAGTATGGTGTTAACAACAGACTTCTTTATAAAGAGCAGCCTAACTAAGTATGGAGAGAATGTTTCCAGTAAGCTAGCCACTTGTTGACGTATTATTTGGAGAGGCAAAGGAAGAAGTTGGCAGAATTGGTTTTATCATGTATCCACAGGCACCAAGATAGATTTCTTCCTCAAACATTTGGTCATTTCTCATGAGAAGTATGTGCAGAAAACCCTACCATGAAAATAATTATAGGTTATACACAAGTTTTAGGTGCAGAAGATGAGGAAGTGGAGAAATTTTATGCAAGAAGAAAATTGAACTAAATGAATTGTTGTATAAGTTAGATTTCACTCACCAAAGGTGACAAGTTTAAATATTTGTGTGTGTGTGTTTCTGAGCATCCTGTGGTACCTTCACAAAAATTTATAATGTTGTAGGGTATAAATAAATCATAAACCAATGCAAAAAGGCAGATGTTGTAAACATATACTAATGCAATAAAATTATGAAATTACTAATTTAAAAGGAAACAGGAGCAAAAGGTAACAGACCTAAAAGGAAACTAAATAATCATCTCCTAAATAATGATTGGTTCAAAGACTTATTAATCTTTTAAATTACTGTGTTAGAGGTGATAACAATGAAAGGTACCAAGACTTGGAGAGAAAAGTAAAGCAGTCCCCAAAGTAAATGTATATTTGTGAAAATTTACATATGACAAAACAGAAAAAAGATCCTTTGAAGCAGAGTCATTTGAAGGACTCCTCCATGAGACTAGAATGCAGGTGACAAATGGATGAAAAGGGAAAAGATTTTTATGATACTCTTTTCAGGTTCAGTTATAGTAGGGCCACTAAGTCTAGTCTCTAGCAGAAAAAATGAAAATAGCATTAGAAAAAACAAAAAAGGGGAGAACTAGCTGATCTAGAAAAGTGCGCGCCAGGAGTCCATGCTAGGGACTGATTCTGCAGTGTGTTTTTGTGGTTATTCAGTAATTTTAGTCGTGTCTGGCTCTGTGACCCCAGTTGGGATTTTCTTGGCAAAGATCCTGGAATGGCTCGCTATTTCCATCTCCTAACACAGATGAGGTACTAAGGCAGACAGGGTTAAGTGACTTGCCCAGGATCACACAGCTAGTAAGTGTCTGAAGCCAGATTTGAACTCTGGAAGATGAGTCTTCCTCAATTCAGTGCTAGCACTCTGTCCGTCTTGTAATTACTTTTGTAGTTTTATAAAGACCTTTGTAGCCCTTGCCATAACCTACTTTTCCCGAAAAACTTGATTAACCTCAAACGGGTGGGAAACCTGTGCCTTTGAGGCTACATGTGGCCCTCTGGATCCTCCAAAGTGCAGCCATTTGATGGTGTTGTTCTGTGAAGTTTGGATTTGGTCCGAGAACCACACTTGAGGACCTAGAGGGTCACATGTTCCCTACCCCTGACCTAAAAGGTCTAATCTTATTAATTTAAACGATTACAGCAACTCCTGTGGCGTGAAGACTATTCCCATCCTATGAGAGCCTTTGTCTTGTGACTTTGTGATCTTCACGTCATATTTTGGCTGTGGTTAAGGGGGTTTCGGAAGGGGAGGTCCAAATGATGTCATCTCATTTCTCTGTCATCAATAATTGCTGTGTTTGTCCTTCGCTCTTGTAGAGGACCATGACATCAAGAGGATGACATGACTTGCAGTTGACTTTGACTTTGAGGGAGGGAGTGCTGTCCAACGTCACCAGCCTCACTTTCTCCTCCCATAACTTCAGTAGCCAATCAGATGAAGAAACTTTGATATTGCTCTAAGATTTTGCTCGGTCATCTTGCTTGTCATAAAGCACCCTGTTAGACCTCGCTCAAGGCCTTTGGCTATAGAGAGAGGTCATTGGCTTAATGTATTGGTCACTACTGGCCTAACTGATAAAGTAATAGTGCTTGGATCTTTGCCTCTCAGTTTACCTTAATTTCAATCATAACAGTACCAGAGGGAGAAAAGAAAGACAGTTGTCTAGTGATAGGGCAGGCAGCAAGATGCCCACTTGGACCTTAGCTTTCTGCTAGATTCCTAGATGGAATATAAAGTATGATCTGAAGCTGACTGTATGTAGTGGCTTAGGTAAGTTAGCAACCAGTTGGGACAGGACTGACATCCATAAATGGGTGGATTAACTCCCCTAGAGAGTGAGGTTATGGCCCTGGAAGTCAGATCAAGAGAATGCCTATTTTAGATGGGAAGAAAAACAGGGCATTGGAAGGGTAGGTGACAGTATGCCTAAATAGGCCCTTGGATTACTGGATCGATGAAAGCTTGTTTTCAAACTATTTACACACACGCACACACACACAGTTTTATGGATATTCTGTAGGATTCATCCCTCAGTACATGTTTCTTGGGAAGGGGGCAGCTAGGTGGTGCAGTGGATAGAGCACCAGCACAGAAGTCAGGAGGACCTGAGTTCAAATTTCACCTCAGATACTTAACACTCACTAGCTGTGTGACCTTGGGCAAGTCACTTAACCCCAGTTGCCTCATCCTGGGTCATCTCCAATCATCCTGAGAAATATCTGGTCACTGGATTCAGATGGCTGTGGAGGAGAAGTGAGGCTGGTGACCTGCACAGCCCTCCCTCACTCAAAACAAAGTCAAGTGCAAGTCATGTCATCATTTCTCTGATGGCATGGTCTTCCTCGGTAACGAAAGACGAACACACACACACACATGTACACACATGTATCTTGGACAGACCCTGCAAATTAACAATGAGCTGGACCCAGAAGAGGAGGAAAGCAGGTTAGATTGCCTTTGGGAATTTACATGATCCTTTCATTAACCCCAAGCTTCACCTTGAAACAGAGGCTCATCTTTTTAAATACCAATGCCTTTCCACTGGTTTTGAGTGATGGAATATTCTCTGAGGAATTGGAGGACCACCAAAAGACAATGGAGAGATGCATGGTGGGTGAGAGCTGGAGAAGAAAGAGATGAACCAGTCCTAGAGTGAACCAGCGTCCAGCCCACACACTGCGTTGATATGCATGCAGTGTCAAGAGACTGCAAGGAAGGCAGCTAGTACATTGGATGGACCCTGTGGTGAATTTATGGGAGGATGTGTATGAAAATCTCCCAAAATGAGAAGACATGGTTGAATTGACATCTGCATTGTTGGAATGTAAAATATGTCCCATGTTGAGGAGGTCATGGATTCATTGGATTATTGGGATAGTACAGAAAAAGACCATTTTATTACTGAGAAAGTAAAATATAAAAGCACCTGTGACTTAAACCTCCCTACATCAGTGGTGTTGGGACAATTGAAGAGCTTTTTCAGTGTGTTGTATAGAGGGAACACAGTTGGACCCATGGCTCATCCAAATCTGTGTAATAAGCCATGCTATAATGGAGTTCCTTGTTTTTGAACATTACAAGAGGCAAAAAAAAATCTGTTCTCACCATAGCAGAGTTGTTAAGCAGGTACAATAATATGGTCTTCTATATGTCTTCAGTATTTTGTAAAGTTTACAGACATAGGTTTTAGTGTTTTGACATTTAATATTTTGTTTTGAAGCCCAGGCCATTTAGTCCACCCGTGACTTCTAATACCAGTCCGCCTCCTGCAGCCCCTTTAGCGCGGGCAGAAAGCACCTCCTCTATATCCTCGTCTGCTTCACTGAGTGCAGCAAATACGCCAACAATAGGTAAGGAACTGAAAGATCAAGGCAAGTGATTTGTTGCACCTTCTCTTACTTAGAAAAAGTAAACTTTAAAGTCTTTTAAATAGTTTTTCATCCAAGTGTGAAATTTTAGTATCTGAAGTGTAGCCAAGATTTAATTTGTTGAAATTCAGGTGGTTTGAAGTAGAAATTTTTATCTGAAAAATTTACTTTTCAGTGTTAATTCATTGTCATATCTGATACAGCTCCCTGGCTAGACTTGTATTTAAATGTGAGTGCTTAGGGGAAAATAATCACATTCACATTGCTCAGTAGTAAATGGAGGTAAAACACTGAAATTTCATGTTCAACCTGAGAAAATATAGTATAAGAAAAAATACATAATTGTTAAAAAGTATATGTAGTTCTGTTTCTATGGGAAGTATGTGTATATTCTTCCTAAATTTGACATATATAAAAGCATAGGGCTTTTCCCAAGTTTTATACATTTGTATTTTGATGTAGACTAACAAGATATTCTTTTGTTTTTTTAATGACTTTTTAAAACTAAATTTTTCATTTAAAAAATAGGTTTTTATAGAATTAATGTTTTCATATTTACAAAAATTTAATTTAGGCTTAACAGAATTCAGGTAGATGGGCTGAAAAAATGACTTCACCTGTTTTTCCATTATATTTTAATTATTTTTTTTCATGGAAGTAGAGGTATGTGGTGAAATTCTGTAAGCAGTTGCTTTTGTGAATAATTAGGGAAAAAGTGAGCAGCAATAGGTGATGAGTGACATGCACCTTTATATGTATTTTTTGAGTCAAAGATTCTTGTTCAGTTTAAAAAGTGGAACCTCTTGCTGAACAATTTTTGTGTAGATTTTAAATTTTGATTCCTTTGGCCTTTGAAATTGTTTTGCTTTCCTGCAATATTTTGTTTTATTTAAATATGGTAGAAGATGATAATTTCATTGGAATTCTCTCTGAAATTGAAAAGCAGTCTGAGACATCATCAGGTATTGTACCAGAAAAAAAAATTACATGTTAACTAATTATCCTAAAGTATACTTAAAATACTTGTACTTTGTGGTCTAACCATTCCTTTTCCAGCAATGTGTGGTGTCATAGAAATAATGTATAATTCTGCAGTTTAATAACCCCAACTTTATATTAATAATGTTTTGTTGATATTCCAGGATCCATTGAAATTTGGCATCTAAATGACAAAAAATTTTGACTTAGTATATTACTTAAATGCAAGCTCTTTCCTTTTCCCCAAAGTCATGATGAACATTTGACATAGTGATAATAATGCATTTTAGCAGCTTCACCAGAATTTCTAATTTGTCATCTTTCTTGTAATGGAATTTATTAAAATGAATACACTGGGAGAAAAAAGATAAATACATTGTTGTAAATCACATTTCCTGATTACAGGACCTAGAGATGAACTATGACCTCTGGCCAATCCCCTTGTGTTTAGTTAACAAATAAGAAGAAACAGAGACTGGAAGAAGGGAGTAATATTATGTCCATATTATCTTGATGCCCTTTTCCAACTATCTAAGCTCTTGGATCATATTTTATGTATTGTTTTATTTTGATGTGATATTTGAATTATTTGAATGGTCAGTTAAAGAAAGGCCAGGTGAATAGGTTCTGCTTTATAATGGGGCAAAAAAGTGTAAATAGTGCACTACCCTGAGCTCAGTTTTCATTTATAACGCAAACAGTAGACAGTCAAGTTACTTTGTTAGAGAGAACAAAGAGAACTGCTATTGGTCAGAGTTTTTCCCACTGGGCATGAAATATCTTGGTTGCATTCAACTCTTCTTTGTAATATGCTCACGGAAGTGAGATATTTCCCTGTTATCATATTTACTGATTTCTTTCAAATCAAGATTCTCTAGCTCTAGTAAAAATGTGGATTGTACAGGGTTAAAAGTAAAGTGAGTATGTTAAGGACATCTCTTTCAGACAGTGGGACTAAAATGCTGAAGCCCAGGTCCTGCCTTCCACGGATGATAGTAGGGGATCTCCTTATTTGCTTGAGGCTTAGGATCTCTAGCTTTCAACTCATGGTATATTCAGAATTTTTTCAGGGAAACATCAGTGTCAGCAGTAAATGTCTGACTGAGTTGCATCATTACAGTGTTTCTTTTGAACAAAATAATATGTAATCATAGGAACCTTGGGTAATAAAGGTAAGACTTCCTGTTATAAAATATGGAAAGGACTTATTACTTGGCAAAAGTAATTAAAAAGAGAACAATTTTGTAAGTTTCTTTTGATCCTGGATATGTCAAAGCAGTAGTAAATGTTATTCTTTCTTTCATACCTGTAAGTTGTTATTTGTGAGGGTGATTTAAGGAAAAGTTTTTTAGCATACAACTTCTTAATATTGAAATGTGTACTACATGTGGGAGTAGGAAGCAATAGTGTAGCTCCCCTGTTTTTTTCAAATTGAGCAGTCCTGGATTGCTGCTCCTTTACGGGCTTATTTAGGACAAGAATTGAAGGGGACATTTTGTGACAGATGCACACGGGGCTCCAGGGCGATCTGCTCCCTTTTACCTTGAGAGATCAGTTCACCTTCTGCCTTGTTGTTTTCATGTTAAATTCAGAATCACCTTTAATTTTTGGCCATCTAAAATTAGAGAGGGCAAAAAACATTTAGGACTTTTTTCCTCAAAATGTTTTGATTGTAGTAAGTATGTGACATCATTTTTATCCCTTTTCAAAACCTGTGTCAATTAAAGCTTTAAGGTTTTTATTTCTGTCTTCATTTTTTCATTTCTCTCCGACCTTTTTCCCCTATTAGGATTGTAGATTTTGACAGAAGGTGGTATTTATGAATTGTTAAAGTTTTTACATTTAGAAGACAATTAAACAATTCTTCTTATCCTTGTATTTTCTGTGAACATTGAGTTTCCATGAATTTGATGTCAGTGTTAACGTTTTGTTCAAGATTTAGACTTGGTTAGGAAAAAAACCAAAAACCTTTACTCTTCATAGCATCATTGCAACTTATTTACACCCTTAACAAAAGCTCAGAAAAGACTGATGGAAAATATTGTCCCCAAAATTAACATGCTGGGTTTCTCAAAGGTAGTTTTGGTTCTGCAGTATTGATAATCTATCTGGTTTTTAACAAGAATTATTTTATGAACAGAATACTACTGTTTCTAAAGGTCTTACCTATATTACTTTCTAGGTATATAGGGGTTCAGTTTCTTTACAAAGTATCTTATAAGAGTTTGCAGTCATTTGACCTGAAATATAAATATTATGTTAAAAATCCTTTAAAAGAAGAAATGTTATTTTTAGAGGCAAGATGTATTGAAAGTCCAAAAAAAAGCCTTACTCCTACTCACAAGGAGCTTACCATCTGGTTAGAAAAACAGGGTATACAAAATCTGTGAACAAGACAAGGTATGTGCTATCCAAATTGGATTTTTAACCCTTTCCTCTGGGAAGGAGGAAGATAAAAGGAGAAAGACAGAGGATTTTTAGAAGACTGATGTGTAATGGGTTTATGGTGGTAGCCTCACAATAACAGATTCCGTAAGTCTTCTTTCTGTTGTACTAATAGTCCTGGTGTGACCACTAAATATTATATAATAAAATGAAGTTATTTGTTGCTAAAGAATGGTAAATGTGATACCAATAGGAACAGGATAAATAGAACCCTCAGTGTTACATTTTTTACTCTTATAATTTAACTAACTTTTTTAAGCAGAATGTATTTATAATGGGAATCATCATTCCCTCAAAGACACCTTGAAATAGGAAGTTTTAACTTGATCAGGTTCTGCCTGCTGGTATTTAGAGAGATTTAGTTTCTGTGTTTTTAAACTGTGTTGGTTTTAATAAAAGTTTCATCTCTTTTAAATTACTCTTTTTAACTCTGATTTATTATTTTTCCTCTCTGTGTCTTTATAGTCTTTCGTATTAAGAAGAAAAATCAGTGTGTCAGATTGCTTGGTTTCATCTCTTCTGATTTATGTTTTTGTCGATGAGTATTTTTTATACTGCAGATTAATGCTTTGGAATTCGCTAAAGCTTAACTATAAAGATCATTTGTGACAGCTTACTACGATGAATTACAAAAATGATTTATGTATATTTCAGGTGTTTCACGTGGTCCCAGCCCTGTCAGCCTTGGAAATCAGGACACCTTACCTGTTGCAGTAGCCCTCACAGAATCTGTTAATGCCTACTTTAAAGGAGCAGATCCCACCAAGTTAGTCAAATCTTTTTTACTTTGGAAACTATTTTGAACGTAGTTTGATTTTTTTTTTTTGTATTTTTGTTTTTAACTTTTTTTAAATAACATTTTTAAACTAGATTTTTTTTACTAGTGATTTTATTGGTATGAGAAGCTTCTCTCGTGAGAAATTCCCTCTATTAATGCAGATCTACATATATTTTGTAACTTAGGTAATCTTGGAGACTAGCCTGGGGTCCAACAGTCAGCATGGGGCAGAGACAGGTTTGGGACCCCAGGTGCCCTTTCTCTGAGACCACTATATCACATTGCCTCTCATTTTATCATTTTAATTATAATAAACCATTTCATGTTCAAAATTGCCAATGAAATCAGTAGAGAATTTTACTTAAATTGTCCACACTCTTGATAAGCCAGCCAGGGTTATAGATGCAGTACAGCTCAGGAGGAGAGTCAGCCTGGCTGGCTCACCTCATGGGAATATCAGTTATGATCTGTTGCTGGTAAAACTGTAAACTTCCCAGCAGAGATGTGATGGACTTGCTTAATGTAAAGACTCATCATGCAAGCTTTGTCTTCTTTCTTTAAGGAGTAACATCTTCCTTAGGAGTATGGTCCCATGTTTTGTGGAGGTGGTTCTTATTAATATTATTTCCAGTTTTATTATTTACTTACATTTGTTTTTGCAGCTATATCTCAAGAAATGACAGATGAATTTTCCCCAGACTGTAAAACTCTGAATTGGAATCATTTTTATGATTCACATTGTCAAGATATTCAGCTACAAATATCAGGAAAAATTTTTTTATATATGAACTTTTATTTACCAGGTTTGCTTTAGATAACTTTAGAAAGAGCTGCCTTTTAAAAAATTCTCTTTTAAATTGTTTTTCAGGTGTATTGTAAAGATTACTGGTGATATGACAGTGTCATTTCCAAGTGGAATTATTAAAGTGTTCACTAGCAATCCCTCTCCAGCTGTACTGTGCTTCAGGGTTAAAAATACGAGCAAACTGGAGCAGATTCTTCCAAACGCACAGCTCATATTCAGGTTTTGTATACTTATTAGAAAAAAGATTTAAAATATGATCTCTTTATTTGTCAAATAAACTCTTTTAGTCTTTGAAATAGTTGGCTTAAATGTGAAATGTCTTGTAATACTTAAGTAGAAATCAATGTCTGCAATTGTGCATCATTGGCCTTTGTTCTGCTTTGTGAATACCTCTTCTCTGTAACACCCTTTATAGACACTGTAGGCTACCCCTGCTTAAAAATCATCCTTTTTGTGTGACCTCCGCCTGCTTTTTTAACCAGTTTTCACTGTTATTACAAGCTCCCTCCTTCAGTTCCACTTTTTAATCTCACTCTATGATTCCTTTTTTCGTGGGCTTTCTCTTTCCTTACAGATTAATCATGTAATTACTGTTTAAAGTACAAATGATAAAAGAAATTTCTCTTCAAATGAAACAACTCTTTGTTTTCTTCGTATCTTAATGCTTGCATATAGTGATCCATCACAGTGTGATTCCAGTGCAAAAGATTTTTGGATGAACATGCAAGCTGTCACTGTCTACCTCAAAAAGTTAGCTGAGCAAAATCCATCTGCTTCCTACTATAATGTGGATGTGTTAAAATATCAGGTAATTCTATTTCCTTTTCCATTTTACAGGAAAATTTAAAGAATTTTGCACCCATATTAAACTGAAATATTTTGATAAATAATTTTAAGTCATAAGGGCAAGTAAGAGAATTTTACATCTGCATTATTAGATTAACTAGCAGGATAAAATGTTATGGTAAATATTGATGTATCATATCTGTACCTATATAGGTTTCAGCATATTCTCTTGACTGTCTTGCAGCTCATCTGGGGTTCTGTTTACTTGTGCACATTGTTGCTTTACTAAAACATATCTTCTGTTATGTCCTTGTTAGGGAAAAAATGGCTCCAGAATTATCAAAAAAAGCCATGAAATTCAGTTAACTTTGATATTGAGTAATTATAACATTGGCCACAATGACAGTGCATTCTAACGTGATAACTGTTGAGTTAGTATTTGTCCTGTTGCTGTATGTCAGTAAAGTGAAAGGTTGAAAACAGGATGTAAGAATTATAATTCTGTGTTTTGCTGTGTTCCTGACTGTGTTCCAGGTCTGCCGTGACCTGGTTTTTTTCTTCTTTATGTGCCTTTTGAATTCTTAAAGAGAAGACTCTTAGAATTAGAAGGAACCCTAGAAATAGTGTTCTCCCTTAAAATGAATCTGATCCATTTACTTTTCTATTGAATTACTTTACTGATTTTTATCGGTATTACTGATTAATTACAGTGATGAAGTACTGATCTTATAACTTGTTTCCCTTTGAAAGGTATCATCAAATGGCATCCAGTCAACTCCTTTGAACCTTGCAACTTACTGGAAATGTAATGCCAGCACTACAGATCTTAGAGTGGATTATAAGTACAACCCAGAGGCTATGATTGCACCAAGTGTGCTTTCTAACATACAGGTGGTAGTACCAGTGGATGGAGGTGTCACAAACATGCAGTCACTCCCCCCTGCAATATGGTAAATTAAATGCACTACTGACTTTGTGCCAGATTTCTCTTGTAACACTGGCATTACCCAATTTACATAGGACTTAAGTTCCAAAAATTCATTTATAAGTAAACTCTTTGGAACCTGACCCCTGTTTTCATAGCAGCTTCAGCCAATAGTCATTAAGTCAGGCCTGCACAACCTGCCGTCCACAGGCCACTTACAGCCCCTCAGAGGATTTCTTCTATGTACAAACAGTGCTTTCCTGTACATTTTTCATGAGCTACCCGAAATCCTTTGGCATGTAGCAAGTGGCTCAAGGGCCATAAGCGGCCTCCATTAAGTGCTTGTTCTGGGGTGAGCACAAAGGCTACTTATATTCCTAAACTATTCCACAAAAGCTTCTTTGACTAGATCTGTTCTGTTCAGTGAAAAAAATCATAGGGTCACCACTTAGGACTTTCTGACAATTAGAGGTGACTGAAAATGTAATAGGTTGCCTCACTGGGTTTTACTGCAGGTATTGGAGACCCATTTGGGGATTCTAGATACATATTTTCCCTCATTGCGGTTCAGTTCCGTTCAGTTCTTTTCCTTCATGGGTATTCCCATTCTGGATGAACTTCTGCTAATGATAGGAAGAGGGAAAGTCTTATTGGCACTGGTGGCTTCTAAGGGATCAGTACAGAGAGGAGATGGAGGAACCCCCCATAACTTCTGTGCCCACTGAGGCTTTCACAGGGTCAAATTAGGGCCCTAAAAGGAAAGGGGGCCATGGAGAGGGTAGGGCACTCACTCTTTCAGAAGCAGTGGTCACAAAAGGACTGCAACTTAAGTTAGTGAAAGTGGTGAAGGTAGAAGGCAACAACACAGAACAGTCTTCCTTGAGCTGAGTTCTTTGGGTAGGGGATTCATCATACTTAGCATATTTGGCTTGTTAAAAGAATTTATAAATGGAATTAGTAATTATGAGCATGTAACATAATGTGATGTCTTTCAAGCCAAATGATACTACTGATCAGAAAAAGGTAACTTTTAAGTTATTTCCCATCCCCTCATATATCCCCTCATAGGATCATAGATTTAGAACTGGAAGGGACCTCAGAGGCCTCTAGTCCAGCCCCTTCCCTTTACAGATGAGTGATTAAGAGAGGTTAAATGTGCCCAGGGTCACACAGGTAGTCAATGAAAGGGCTGGGATTGCAGGCCAAGTCTTTCTGACTTCAAATTCAGCCTGAACTGCTTTCTCTTTGTAAGCACTATCAGTTCAGGATAAATTATACACATTTCCTCTCTATAATATAAACTTGTTTTACCATCATAATTATTCAACTTAGAATATTTTTTTAAATAGTCTTCTTGTATTTTTACTACAGGAACGCAGAACAAATGAAAGCTTGTTGGAAGTTGTCAGGCATTTCGGAAAAATCAGAAAATGGTGGTAAGTGTGAGAAGTATCATTTTCGTGAAAAGAACTCAGAAACAGTGGGCAGAGGAAGGGACATGGGTGCTGCTCACAAAGAACATACAAGCAGACAGAAGCTAACCTGAATCTTTTTATAGGGTCAGTACTTCCCAGGCCTTCCCTTCAGAATCAGGATTGGTCCCAGCTTTTCCAGGTTACAGTCTTTCTAGCCCACCCATTACATGTCACTCCTTGACGTGCTCCCTCCTTCCAAACATACTTCAACATAGATCCCATGATCAGAAAATGGAGGGATAATATTATGCAGGGTGTGTCAGTTAACATGCATGAAGGTCATTAGGCATGCACAGTAATTAGTTTTCATCGACTATGCACAAACTCTCGAAACAAGCCCTTCCACATGTCTCATTCTCGCTATCATCCTTGAGGTACAAGGCCCAGACCATTTGGGTGTGCTTCTCTGCCCTCCCCAGCAGCTGTCTGTATGGCGATGTCTATGGAGGCAAGGCTCCCGGTCTCTTTTTTTCACAGTAACCATACGGGTATTTTTAATTGTAGTGTGAAATCACTGGGATAGGGTGGATTTGTCCGGACCTTTCTAGGCTGATGGTCTCTTCCTGAATCTTTGTGCCTCCAATTCAGTTGGCTTCCCATGTAGCATGTGGCCTTCCAGTTCCTTGAGTGTATCTTTTTGACTGAGACCAATTCTTTTATTAAGGGAATTGGTTTTGTGAAGTCTGTTTTCAGTCAAATAGCCACACTTGAGCACCTAGAGGGCCACGTGTGGCCTTGAGGCCGAAGGTTCCCTGCCCCAGTGAAGAGTGACAGGCTTTCGCAGAAGTGTAGGATGTCCTCAAAACGTGTCTGTCCAGCCCGGGAAGAAAGCTGATGAAGGCTCACTCACTCATTGGCCATGAAATGCAGAAGGTTCACAGAGGTTAAGTAACTAGCCTGCATTTCTGTGGCTGATCAGCAGCAAAGCCAGACCAGCATTCTCCCCGCTACTCCGCACTTCTCCCCAGTGTAATTCTGCTTTTGGAGGCGGTTTTTCAGTAAGCCTTTAATCAATTACCTGTGTAATATTAGGAGAAAATATCATTTGTCACAGAATTAAAAGAAGTAGAACTACTAGGTACAATTCTCTCCCTATCCCTGAATTAAACTGGTTTTAGTCATTGCTTAACTCCTTTACTTTTGTCCTCTCAAAACTCATGAGAATTCACATTGAATATTCCCGGTGTTCATAAGTAATCTTGACTTAAAACAAGTCTCTACAAATTCCTGAGCATTATTTTATTGCAGCTGGGTATAGCAGCCCTCACTTCTCTGCCCATTGCCAAGCCTGTTTCTTTTCCCATCCAGAATGAAAGGGTGTTAGCTCCTCCTCCACAGGTGCCCCCGTGGTCTTTAGCTATCAGTGCAGGATGTAGTTGGTTTTTGAGATAATTTAGTTTATAACTTAGAATAACTTATCTGCTCTTTTTTGCCACATTAACCAGGTGGAGTTTATAGCCTTTCTAATGCAATTAAACAAATACTTATTATTGAATTGAATTTCTAATGAATCCAAAATTAACACACACGCACACACACTTACCTTATTGCTTCTGCTAAAGTAACCTTGTTAAATTGGTTAAGTAGTTTTACTAGCTTCTATAGCCTTTTATAGTTAAATTAAAAAAAAATTAAATATAATGTTATCAGAACACAGCAATCTAGAACTAGAGTTTCCTTCCATTGTTTTTGTCTAGAACTCTGATTTCATTGTTTTGGGAAGTGCCTTGTGTACTCAGGGGCTAAGGGTCAAAATTCTCTGTCTCAGAGAGTTGTTTGGAGCACTGAGTAGCCAGTATGTGGTACATGATGATAAAACCATAGATTTATTTAGAGGTAGAAGGAACCCAATTTAATCCAGCCATCCCTATGTAATCCAGCATATTCTATTAGGCAAATATTAGCTGCTTTCTGGATGAAAAGCACCATGGATCTTGTGTAGATCTGTCTTGGCATCCCTTCCTCCCTTCCCCCAGTTGCTCATAATCAAGTGGGAGGGAAGCATTTTCCCATATAATTGAAATGCACTATTACATGTTCTTAGGTAGCTATTATAAAGGAAAGAAAATTTCTGCTTGTGAATTTTCTTTCATCTAGAAGTCTTCAGAATTTCCTTTTGTTAAATATCAGAGGATACATGTTAGTAAGATTCTCTAGTAACTTTAGTTTTTAAGTTAAGTTTAAGTTTTTAAAGTAACTCCAGAGCAGATTGCAGACTAACAGAAGTGTTCACGAGGACCTAGAACATGCTGTTATATTTAATGGAGCTTATAAAAGGACAAGGGCTAGTTGGGAGGGTTAGATGATTTGAACTTGGATGTCTGTTCTTTGTGTCTTGACCTCTGCCTGTGATAGTGTTTGCACATAACTGGGTTGCATGGTCAGAATAGTATTTAAAATTTTTAAGGAGCCCCTGTGTACTGATTGAAAAGACAACTATAAATGAGATTCCATCGGGTCTTCTTTCCCCTTGCTGATTTCCTGTCCTGACCTGGAGAGGGCAGGCTAGCCAGACAGGGCCAGTGAGGGAAGAGGTCAACTTTTCCAGCCTTTTGGACCTGTTCTGATATTCTCTGTCAAGGACTGGCATCATCTGGGACCAGACTTGTGTGAACTTTATTAAGCACTGATTATGTACAAATCGTTGCTCGGCTTTGGGAATACAAAAACAAAACAGTTCTTATTCTCAAGGAGTCTGTGTTCTGGGGGAGATGAGGAAGAGATGTGATATGTGTACAGAAAAGTACAGACAAAGAGTGTGAGAAGAGAGGGAGTGCTGAGAACCTGGGATCTGAAGGACTTCTGTCAGAAAAGGCTTCTGAGCTGAACCTTGAAGGAAATGTGGGGTGGAGTGAGCATGTCCCAGGCAGATTGGTGTAGGCTCGATTGGGAAGCAGATGGGACTGAGAGTGTGCTGAGATTGTGGAGGGCTTTAAAGGAAATGAGTGATGAAAAATCTGCCACCACCATGGCATTCATCCAAATCCCAAAGTTTTTGCTTGACTTCTCCATCAGCACTAAATTGTTATACTTATTATAATTTGCTTTTTATTTTTTAAATTTCAACTTATTTTTATGAATATAGTTTGTTTCTATATCACATTGTTTTCTGAAAAATATCCCTCCCCTTTTCACCTACCCAGTGAGCCGTCCTCTGCAATAAAGATTAGAAGGGGAAAACAACAGTTCAGAAAAACTAACCTCGACATGTCCATTGAACGATTCCATGCCTCTAAACCAGCCTCTCTGCAGTGGAGGAAGGGAGCTGCGTTTTCTTTTAACTCTTCACTGGGGCCAAGCTTGGTGATGGCAATAACATGACATTCCATTTCATTTTATGATTTCTTTCCTTTATGCTGTTGTGGTCATTAAGTATCTTGTTTTCTGGCTTGCCTTAGTTCAGTTTGCACCAGTTTGTGTAATTCTGCAAGGAGGGGTCTGGATTTAGGATTTGTAGGTGTAGGGAGCGCCTGTTTAGGAAGCATGCAGCCAGTGCAGATTGGCACCTGCTCCTTTTATGAAGTTGCACTAACAAGCTAAATTTCTTGCCCTACGACCATAGAATTGCTTTGTGTCAGATGTGAGCCTTGAGCTTGTCTTTTTCATTGAGACCAGCTCTATGCCCACAATATCATGCCTGCTTCCCTATGGACTGGAATGTAATCTTTGATTCTGAAGGTGCTTCAGGATCGTATAGGACCTCAGAATTAACATAAGGAATCTCAGTTATCTATAGCTGCACAAGAGTCCCTGTGAGAGATTTCTGGTTAATATAACATTAGAACAGCTTTTACTTCCATCACCAAACCCTCTATTAGAGAGAAGTTAATGGGAGATTAGTATGGACACAGTGCTTCTAAATCCCCAGCAAAGACTTATCCCTACCCACCCTGTTAGTGGCTCACTGACAACAGTCATTACCCCCTTTTGACTTCCCCTATCACTCCTTCTCTGTTCTTCCTTTAGCGGCCTTTTCTGACGGTCTTTCCTGTCAGCTCGCTCCTGTGGGCCTCCTTCCAAACTGACCCAAAGTCAGGCAGGTGGGGTGTTGTCTGGAGGTCCTGTCCAGGCAGGACCTAGAGCTTGGAAGTTAAGCTGGATGCAGCTTAGCTCAACAGACTACGTTTTGGAAATGGCACAGCAGTTGTTTATTGTTCATGTCCTGTGTTTCGTTACAGGTTCTGGATCTCTCAGAGCAAAGTTTGATCTTTCAGAAGGACCCAGTAAACCTACAACACTTGCAGTACAATTTATTAGTGAGGGAAGCACCTTATCAGGTGCTGACATTGAGCTCGTAGGCACTGGCTATAGGCTGTCCTTAATAAAGAAACGATTTGCTACTGGTAAGTTGGAAGATTTTGATCCTTTTCATTTGCTGAGTAAATATTTGCATGTTTTCTAGCCATTTCTGAATGCCCTTCATACAAATTGAAATCAGAAGGCAAATAAAGTTTTTAAAAAAAATTTAATATGTCAGATCACCATTGGTATAAGATTGAAATGTTCTAAGGTGCCAAATAGAAGCACATGTGAAAGTGATTATTCATGCCCAGTAAATTGTATTCATTTTAGGCTAAACCTTCTTCTGGTGTCTGTATTGTAAACAGACTTGAAGTCTGTATCTAACGACACAGAAATTTCCTTATTTGGGTTGTAGTGCTACACTGCTATGGAAATTATAATTGCAAAGGGTTGTTTTTATTTTCAGGACGATACCTGGCAGATTGCTGACACCCCTGCGACAATTATTGAATCAAGGGAGTATAAATCTACTCTTCTGCATTAACTGTACCTTCCAAACACTATCTTAACATGTATTCAATGAATTTTTATCTTTGACCTACTTTGGAGCTGACTACAAAACCTAAAAATGCACTTTTAAAGTAAGTCATTTGAAAGGAATAGCACTGAAGTGATCTTCAACACTGTAAATGATCAATATTCAGGAAATACATTTATTCTAATACTTAGCGAAATGAAATTTATATAGGCTGAAAGTCAGAATAACCAGTTGCTATATTAGAAAAAATTATGTTATGGCATAAACATCAAACTTAAAAATTGAAGGAGAGCAAGCACAAATATTTTTAGCTTTCCATAAATTTTAAATTCCAAGGTAGTTTTGCAGGTTCATCTGTTTGATGTTGGATGCAAGCAGAACAGGAATTGAAGGTTTGGGATGCTGTCAGCTTAACCCCTCAGTCACATTGTGTCTATGTGCCATCACAGAATCGGCTCAGTTAGAGTATGCAAAAAAGATAATTTGATTCCCATATAACATATATTAATGAAGTGTAAATGGTGTTTTATATAAGATGTTTTTAAAAAAAATCCTCAAGTGCAATGTGTTTAAAAATAAGCTTGCAAAAAGGACAGCAGAGAGACTTACTTCTGCAGTTAGTTAACTTTATGGAAGTTGTGATTGTTTTGATGAATTAATGCTGTAGATTTAATTTATTTTTATATGAATTGCTTAAGGTGTGCCTTTAAAAAAAAAAACAACAGAACTGTGCCTATCCACTTTGTGTCTATTAATGTGCCTCACTTCCTTTCTCAAAGTCTGGATCTTCCATTCAGAAACTTAAGATGGTTAAAATTCTTCATATAAAATACATACAATTCATAGTCCCTTTGGGATACAGAAGGAAATTTAGGATAACTGGAGGATGCTCTTCAGTTGAATTTTAAAATACTGGATTACTTCTTTATGGGGTAATTGCAATAGATGTAGCTACTGTAAAGGGAAATACCTGATGCAGAATTTTTAATATGCTCACAGAAAAAAAATCTTCAAAAATTTAATCCTAGCCTCACCAAAGATGTGTGAATTTTAAAACATTCCGGCAAAAAAACATAATGATAACCATTCATGGAACTGATTTTTAAACTGTAAATTTAGCATTTTCCTTTACTTTTTGTTCGTTCTTCAAGACTGAAGTCTCTCTTGGCTGTGTTCTGTGAGCATAAATGTCCTGTTTGTGAGGGACAGCATACGGAAGAGGACTGCCGTTTGTGTTCATTTTAAGCAAGTGGAAAAAAATTTCTCAATAAATATATTGTTAATTGCCACACAGTAAAAATAGGGTTTGGAGTGATGCATTTGCTTAACATTTCTTAAAATAAGCTACTAACTTATTGCACAACACCTAGCAGATTTACAAACAATGCCTGATCAGATGTAAATGAAATTACATATAATACTGAAAGCCAATGTTCTTCATTTTACATGGTAGAAGCAATAATATATTGTGTTGTGTGCAATTTTTATAAAACCACTAATCAGTCAGTTATACTTTACAGAAATTAAGACCCGTTTTGTCAGATATTTATGTAAATTCTTTTTACACACTAAATATAGCAAAAATGAAACACCTCACTGGTAAATAATATGTGCTTTTTTTCTGTGCATTCATTATTAGAAGAATTTTAAATAGATTTGACTGAAGCAGTACACATCCATCATTTGCTAAAATGTTAATCTTTGCTAAGTGGAGAGCATAAATAACATAGACCTTCTAACTCCTCTTGTGCTACTTTAAATGCCAATTACTGTCTCTTACTGGAATCTGCCTTGCTGTCAGACTGCTTCCTTGGGCAGTTAACTTTTTATTATTGGAATCCAGACATTTTACCTGCCATGTTTGTTTTAATCAAGTATTGCTTAAAAGTTCTAAATTAGTGGAATGGTTAGGTTTCATTACATTTAAACTACCAGAGTCTTCATCCCATGTGTTGACATACGAATTGGTATTGGGTGTAGGTTACAATTTTGAAGCCATACAAGTTTATATTGATTTTTCACTATTAAAAGCCCATTAATGGTGTCAAAAATGCCAGTAGATTTCCATTGAGAAATGTATTTAGCAAGCTGGTCCTTGCTCTTATATACAGTGCTATACTTTGTAGCTGTGTCTTAACCAAGAATTTGTAAACACAGAACTCTTAATGAATCTGAGTTTTTATGGATTGTTACTTCTTTGGGTTGTAATTAGAACAATACAAATCTATCTTACAAAAATTTGTAAATATTTTTGATTTTTTTCATATAATGTAAATTTTACATAAAAGTTGCACCCTTAATAAACATGTAATATATAATTTATTAGCTGGTGTATTATTGTTATACTTTTCATTTAAAAAGACTATTAAGCAGTTGCAACGGTTGTACCACATATCCAAAGATATGTCAAAAAGAATCACTACTTATGTAATTTATAGTCGTTTCATAAATCAAAGAAATTAAGATATTACATTTAGTTCTTTAAAAAAAAAATTGCACTCATTCCTTACACATCATGACTTTCCCCATGAAACCACAAAAGCCATTAAATGGGAATTTTAGGGGAGTTTTGTGGAATCTGCAGATGACCCATGAAGGCCAGAAGAAGACACCGAGTCTGTGACCAAATACTTAATCCAAATTTTACAATAAGGTGCTGTAAACACCCCATAAAAGAAAAAGAAAAAATTCGGACTTCATCTCTGGTATGAATAAAGGGCCAAAAAATTTTATGCAGATTTTCCAGATCAGAGGGGTCCCGCACCCCTAACCTCTTATTTTTGTATTGCCTGCATTTTTCAATACATCTTCCTACCCCAAAACCCATATTTAGTTTTCATTGGCCAAGTAGGGAGTCTTCAGTTTGGAATATTCCTTCAATATGTAAACATTCTCAGTCACAGGCTAGTTTTTCTGAGTATTTATAGATTGTGTTTACCCCTTTAGTTGATCTCGTTAGACACACTCAGTTTCATGACCCAAAAAAAGAAAAGGGGGATTTGGAAGCACGCGTAATTGAAATTAAGAAGTGTTCCTATTTTTTATGCTCCAAAGGCACGCTGGAATATGGAGGTAAATCTAAGTGGGTAATAATACATCACAAATATAAGTATAATTTCAGTATACTTTTCAATTTCAAATGTTTCTTTAAAAATTGTAAGATGTAATAATTGTAGCAGGTTTTATTAGGATTTTAGCCTGTACATCTGATTTTTTCATCCATGATTTTTTAAAGATATTGACACTGTTGCCTAGTAGATAGAAGGCCGGTCTCGTAGTCAAGTAGGTTCACGGCATCTCAGCAAGTCATTAAACTTCTCAGTGCCCCTAAGCAACTCATTGAGATTATAAATTGCATTAACATTTGCCAGTCTGCTTTGTTGGAGGGTCTTTCCTTATTGCTAGTTCCTTTTATCAATGAAATCTGAATCACCTTCTAGGACCCTCCCCCCCAAATTAAGTAGATGAAAGAAAAAGAGTGACTCTGCTATTTTACCAGCAAGTTTTTATTTTGTTTGTTTTCCAGTGCCTGGGAAACCCCTTTAATACTTTAGAGAATGTGGGTGAGAAGTATTATGGGACCCAGGCAGAAAAAGAACCAGTTGCTAAAGTCATATGGACCCCTTCAGGGAAAGGAAGTAAAGAAGACATTAAATAAGTGCTTCTCAATCTAGTGGAAATGGCTTTCAATTCAGTCTGTGGTCACCATGTTATACCTAGCAAGGCATGATTGCTGTTCCTCATTTATTTAGACCCAAATTATTTGGTATTTAAAAGGAACCTTCAAACTTTACTCCAGTTTCATTCCTATTCCACAAGAGGAAACGATTGAATGAACTAGAGGATTTTTTTAAGTATCTCTGTCTTACTCTAGGGATAGAGTAGAGGAGGTTGATATCCATGAACCTCGAAGGTAACAACACACACCTTCATAAACTCACTGTGTAGTTTACCTTTAAGAACTCCATCTCTGTCAATGCAGAGGCTTTCAAAATCAAGCATGAGTAAACATCTTCCACATGATTGACAAATTTATATCATACTATATGAGCTAGAATTCCTTTTTTAAGCTTTTTTTTTTTTTTTGGTGAAAAGGGGCAGACCTAATAATTTCTCACATCTGCTGCTAAAAGTTTAATTTTTAGGTAAATGTTAATAGGAAATAGATGCTAAGACATTTGAAATTGGGGGCAATGAATAATTTAGGTCTGGAAGGGATTGGAAATATATTAACATTCAGAAATTACTCAGAAGAAGTGGGTTATTTCATCAAACATTCTAGATGTTACATATTCTGTTTTTCTAGATATTTATATGTATTGCTGTGGAAATCTCGGAAATGTTCAGCACTGGTTGATTTTCCCAAGCAAGAAAATGACTAAGACTTCAGTTAGCATCATCTCCCTGTGCTTTAGTGCAGTCAAGGAAAACAAAGGTCTCTGTATTTGTTGTTTTAGCAGTGCAAAGTCAGCACCCAGGCACAAGCAAAGTAGGCTCTCGGCTGTTTTAGTCCGATGTTTAACAACCACTGAGACTTGGAAATCCAAGTTCTTTGTATGCTTTTGAAGTACCAGGGTATTATGGGTGATGGGCACCGCAGAAATGCTCCAGTGGAGAGAGACTTTTAGCTGAAAAATGTTATTACTGAAGAGAAGCAGTGCAAGCCTGTCCTGCTTCTTTAGGAAGAACAGTAAGGTGGGTTTATATGGAAAGTTAATAGAAAGCTTATCATTCATTGTGATTCCTTTAGACTGTCAGAAAAAAAACAAAACAAAAACCCAACCCAAAACAAGGCCACTTAGGAGCTAAGGTAACCCAGAATAAATAGCCAACCTTTATATAGTACTTTAAGGTTTGCAGAGTGCTGTATCTCATTTTATCCTCACAACAGCCCTGGAAAGTAAGCACTATTACTATCCCCATTTTATAGGTGGGGAAACTGAGGCAGTTAGAGGTTAAGTGACTTGCCTAGGGTCACAGTAAGTGTCTGAGGGTGAATTTAAACTTGACTTCCTAACTCCAGGTCCAAAGCTCTTATCTATTTCAATCTGTTAGAGGTTAAGTGACTTGCCTAGGGTCACAGCTAGTAAGGGTCTGAGGGTGATTTTAAACCTGTCTTCCTAACTCCAGGTCCAAAGCTCTTATCTATTTCAACTTAGCTGCCTGTAGAACATACTCTCTTATACTTCAATGAAACTAAGAAAGTCAACTAAAAGAAGACTTGGGAGTTGGAAACCCAGATTCACATGCAGATCTGTTTCTCAGTTTTCTCATGAGAAACATGAAGACAATAATACTTAGATTATTGATCTAACACAGTGGTTGAGAAGAAGGTATCTTGCAAACCTACAAGTGTGAAGTATTAAATCTCACTGATGTGGGTGCCCCTCAACTCTTCAGTAAGCATTAGGTTCCTACTAAGTGCTGGGTGCTGGGGTACAAAGACAAAAAGGAAACAACCCCTAAGCTCAAGGAATTTATCTTTGGGAGGAGAGGGGGAAGAAACAATACAAGTAAGTAAATATAAATTAAAAGACTAACCACAAAGTTATTTCTGGGGAAAGGAAAGGACACTAGAGGGGCATCGGGAGACACTGGCAGAGCGTAACCCAACCCTTCTCCTGTGTGACTATCCATGCTTTCCCGTAAGTCTTTCACAGAGGATCTCTCCGAAAGCCAGGGTGGTTTCTCATGTGCTTTTAGCATCTTGGAAGAGTCAGTGAACCACTCAGCCTGACTATTAATAATTTCCATTTGTCTGGCATGACCAGACAACCTCTCTTCCCACTCCTCTCTATGAAATGACCTTGAGTGAATGAATACTGAGCACTTACTGTGTGCAAAGCACTGGCTGGCCCAATAGAAAGGGGAGGGAGTCCCTATTCTCAAGGTGCTCACGTTCTAAGGTATGAGACAACAAAATGTGTAAGAAAGACGTCAGCTGCAAAGGTCTCGAGTACATCAGCAAAACAGATGGTAAATGCCTCTTTAATGTCATTATCCAGAATATATAATATTGGAGGCCTTAGGATTGAAACATAGACTACAGATTCATTCTCAAAATGAAGGAAACCTGCCCTTGAATATGCAATGTTCTCCTACCAAGACAACCACGTTTCGTATTCTGTAGAGTATCAGCTGTCATTGAGTATGGCTGATCAGGAGCTAAAAGAAAGGGCCCTGCCCTAAGGAGACAGCGGTAGGATAAGCCGGATTGAGCTGATCTAGAAGAGCAATTTGATTATTCCGGATCATTGACCACCTGGAAATCTGACCTTCGTAATTTGCATAGGAAGCTCCTTTCCACTTCACTCCCTTCAAAACCCCCCTTCCCCCCACCGCCCAAACAAAAAGGTCTGAGACCTGATGCTGAATATAAAATTCAACCTGTTGGTCCAAAACTATCTTATTAGACATTTATTCAATCAAATGGTAGATTTGAGCTTTAGTGTCCTAGGAAGCCAGAAAAGAATATTCCCAGAGAAAAGACGAGGACACCAGCCATGCTCACATGTTGGTATGTACATGGAAGGGAGATGGGTGGGGAGGGAGGGAGTTAGCTCATGAGACTGATAGAGAAAATCATTGTGTCTTTTCCTTCTCATTTCCCTCCCCAGCATTTTGATAGGGGTAAACATGGAGAACAGTTTGAAGGGAAGGAGAGGAGATGTTGCAATAATGATGAGCCTACTTTTTTTTGTTTGTTTCTATGTATTTAAAAAAATTCTGAACATACACATTTGCAAACACACACATACAAAAAACCTTCCCATATGTATAGTAGGACTTAGAAGAAGACTCTCCATTTCATACTGCCTGCTTTTTGTTTTAAATTATCTATCTCTGTATTACTTTCAAAATTGTCCTTGCTGTGCTTCCTTCTGAATTTTATTCTGTGCATTAAAAAACTGTCTCAGTGGTCCTCTTTCTGTTTTGTGCATTACTATTGTCAGCTCTCCCTTTGCTCCCCCCCCTTCCTCAATTTAAAATATGTAATCAAACAAAATGAATGCACACGTATTCATTATCGCTCCATCAGGGGGTAGGCAGCATGCCTCATCATAGGTCCTCAGTTCATTATTCAGAATTCTTATATATATATACACCATGTATATATAAATTGTGCTGACTTTACTCCCTACTCTGCATCAGTTCCGATTACCTAGGATTCTCTGAAATTCTCGTTTCTTACTGAGCAGTAAAATCTCACCACATTCACATGACACAAGTTGACCAACCATTTTCTGATTGATGGGCACCCCCTTATATTCTAGTTCTTTTCTGTCCCCAGCCACCCCTTTAATTCTCCCTTCAGAATCGGAAAGTTTAGTACTAATTCTTCCCTAGTAATATCCTCCCTGTTATCTCCCTGTCTTTCCCCTTTTGTACCCCAAATCTGCGCTTTTCATTCTCTTTGGTTCATTTCATATCCATATCCAAATTCCTGTAGTTTCATCTGAATTTTGAGAAAAAACAAGTTCCTTCTTATTTCTCCTTTGAAAGTCCTCTGTTCTATTAAAGTCTAGTCAGCAGTCATTAAGTACCTTCTACATACTGCAGATACAAAGAAAGGCAAGAAATAATCCCTGCTTTCAAGAAGGTACCAGTCGAATGGGGGAGGCAACATGCAAACAACTACAAATGATACATATATATAGTTAATAAATAGTACAATAAGATATAAATAGGATGAATTGGAGATAACCAATAAGCCACTAGCATTAAGGGAATGAGGAAAACCTTGCAGAAGATGAAATTGTAGTTGGAATTTTACCCAAATCCAGGAGAAAGAAATGAAAAGGGAGGACAGCCAGTGAAAATGCCCAGAATCAAGGGAAATGGGGTATTATGGGGACCAGCAAGGAAGCCAGTGACACTAGATCACATAATATATGGAAGGAAGGAAGGTTTAAAAAGCCTGGGAATGTAGGAAGGATGCAGATTATAAAGAACTTTAAATGCCAAAAAGAAGATTTTTTTTATACATGATTTTGGAGGTAACAGGAAGGCTGTGGCATTCATTGAACAGAAGGGGGGCAGAGTCACACCTGTGTTTTAAGAAGATCAAGTTGATAGCTGAGTCATGGATGGACAGGAATGGGGAGAGACTTGAGGCAGAGAGACCAACCAGAAGGCTATTGCAAGAGTATTGGCACGAAGTGATGAGAGCCTGTTCAGGAAGCTAGCAGTGTCAGCAGAGAAAAGAGGACATATCTGAGAGATGTTAGGAAGGTAGAATGAATAGGACTTGGCAATCAATTGGATATAGGGGAATGAGAGAGTGAGAACTTCAGGATATCATCTTGAGAACCAGGGTCATTGGGAGGATAGTAGTACCCTCAAGAGTAATAGATTTCAGAAGAAGGAAAGGTTTTGGGGAAAAGATAATGAATTTAGTTTGGACATGTTGAGTTTAAGATGTCTGGTTAGACATCAAGATGCCAGTTGGTACGCTGAAATATGGACGTGGAGATCAGGAGAGAAGTTAGGATTAGATAAATGGATGTTGGAGTCATCTGCATAGACCTGATACTTGAATTTTTGAAAGTTGGTAAGATCACCGTCATATCATAAACAGTACAGAAGGTGAAGAAAAAAGGATAGGACATCATATTGAGGAACACCCATACTTAACAAGACCTGGATGAGGGTTCAGCAAAAGAGAGTGAGCAGTGGTCAGACTGGTAGGAGGAAAGGAAAGGACCAGTGTCACAAAAGCCCAGAGAAAAGATAAGAGAGTGATTGACCATATCAAAAGTGGTAGAGGTCAAAAAGGATGGTTGAGAACAGGATGTTAGATCTGGCAATTAAGAGATCCCTGGCAACTTTAGAGAGAGTTATTTGAGTTGAAAGATGAGTTTGGAAGCCAGACTGCAGAGTTAAGAGAGTGAATGAAAATGAAATTGAGACATTGGGTGTAGATGACTGTGCTATAAGGTAATAGCCAGCAGGGATGGATGGATCAAGTGAGGGTTTTTTGAGGATGTGGGAGACATACGTGTTTTCCTGGGCAGTAGGGAAGCAGCCAAAAGAGAAGAGGAGATTAAGGTTAGTAAGAAAGTAAAGATGATAGACGGAACAATCTACTGGAAAAGATTGGATGGAATAAGGTTATCTGTGCATGTAGAGGGCCGTGCAGGAGAAGGGACATCTCTTCATGTGAGACAAGGGTGAAGGAGGAGATATGCAGGAGGAATCTGAGTTATATGAGATGAGGAAGGGGAGAAAAGAGGAAGTTCTTGGTGATGGTCTCAATTTTTAAAATGAAATATGAAGCAAAGGTTCGGGGACAGCACCTGAGAAGGTTGAGGAGGGATGCAAAAATACAGAAAAGCCGTTGTGGTGAGTGGGACAGTGTAACTGATTAGAAAAATGTGAAGGGATTGACTTTCCATAGTGAGAGCCTCGTTGATGTTATTTGTAGGGGACTCAACACCATTTTGTGTTTTTCTCCAGCTTTGCTTAGCAGCGCATAAGTAGAAGTAGAAGCAACAGATGGTGGATGTCATCCAAGGCTAAGGTTTAGCAGGGCAAGATTTGCTATAGGATAAAGGGGCAAGGGATTTGAGAGAAGAGGACAATGTACTATGCGGTGAACTGATTCACCCAGGGATTAAGATGGAAAAGAGAAGAGAATATCAAAAGTCCAAATTTTTTAAAGTCCCCTTTAAGATTATACTCAGCTTTGCCTGGTAAATTATTCTTGGTTGTAAAACTTTGGTCCTATGGATTATGATATTTTGATATCTTCTATTTTTATAGAAGAAGTTGCCAGGTCTTATGGGATCTTGTCTGTGTTTCCTTAATATTTGAGATACTTATTTCTGAATGCTTGCAGTATTATTTTTCCTTTGATAGAAGAGCTCTGAATTTTATGTATGATATTCTTGGGACTTTTCCTTTTGGAATTTCTTTCAGGAAGTTATAAATGGATTCATCTCTTTCTTCATTTTGACCTCCAGTTCTAATAGTTTTAGTTTATAATATAGTTTAAGAACTGGTACTGCTAAATCTCCTTCCTTTACATTTTTTTCATTAATTTCTTTGATATTCTTGACTTCTGTTCTTCCAGATGTATTTTTTTCTAGCTCAATAAAATAATTTTTGGTAATTTTGGTATGACATTGAATAAGTGGGTTAGTTTAGGTAGAATTGTCATTTTTATTATATTGACTCTGCCCATCCATGAACAATTAATATTTCTCCAATTATTTAAATCAGACTTTATATAAAAAATGTTTTATAACTGTATTCATAGTTATTCAGTTTGTCTCAGCAGGTATACTCCAAGGTATTTTATACAGTGTACAGTTATTTTAAATGGGGGGTCTCTTACTATTTCTTCTTGCAGGGTTTTGTTGATGATATATAGACATGCTAATGATTTATGTGGATTTATTTTAATCTTGCTACTTTGCTAAAATTATAAATTCAGTGATTTTTAAATTCTCTTTGATCTGTTTTCCAGGTCAGTTGTCTTTGATATCAGGCATCTTACAGTATTTTCTTGTTTTCTTTTTTCTTCTTTTGTTTTGTCAGAATGTCTCTGGCTATCTCGTGGAGTTATTGATTTCTGTTTTGTGTCTCTAGTTTGCAGGGAGTCTGTTCTTTTCTCATCTAAGCTTTCTATTCTCCTGAAAATTCTTTCCTCTACAGGTTTATTTTATTTTTCATATCATTTTGATTAATTTCTTCTTAAAAAAATATACTTTGTTTCCTTCAAATCTCTACTTAGAGTTGTTAAGCAGTTACTCTTTCTTTATAGACTGGATTTTTGAGCGTCTATTCCTAAAAATAGTATTTAATATTGATCAGAGTCTTCTTTGGTTTACTCATCTCTCCTTTTTTGCTTTGGGGCTTTGTGCCAGGTCCAGACTCTTCCACCTGCTATGCTTTTGGGTGGGTGGGGGGTTGATCCTGGGTTCTGTGAGTTCCTGTACTCACCTCTTGGAGGTTTAGAGCCCTAATTCTTCAGGGCTCCAATGGCATCTCAGGATAGAAGTACTAGGAACCCTGCGAGCCCTTGGCCTGTTCTGGTCTGCAGCACGATGCTGGTCACTACTGCTCCCTGTTGTTTCCAAGGTTCTTCCTTTTCCCCGCTTCCCCCCTACCCCGCCACTAGGCTTTCTCACCATTTGGGGGCATTCTTGGGGGGAGCCCCCTCCACACATAGATCTTTGCAGGTTGCAATTCTCTGTCTCTGTCTTTCTCTGTCTCTCTGTCTCTCTCTGTCTCCTGTCTCTCTCTCTTTGGGTCTCTATCTCTCTCTGTCTCTGTCTCTGTATCTGTGTCTCTCTCTCTGTCTCTGTATTTGTGTCTCTCTGTCTCTGTTTCTCTATGTTTCTTTCTCTGTCTCTGTGTCTCTCTGTGTCTCTGTTTCTCTCTCTTTCTCTCTGTCTCTCCATCTCTTGTCTGTCTGTCTGTCTGTCTATCTCTCTCTCTCTTTCTCTCTCTCTCTCTCTCTCTCGCAGCTTATTTGCCCACACTGGCTCTGGTTTTGCTTGTGGTCCCCTTCCCATTGCCCATAGGCATGTGGGTGATTTTTTTGTGCAGTTCTGGGATGTATGAAGTTATTATCAGTCAATTAAAAAGTGTTATGTCAGGCACTGTGCTAAATGCAGAGGATAAAGAGAAAGGCAAAAGACAAGCCTCTGTCCTCAAAGAGCCCACAATCCACTGGCAGAGACAACAAGCAAAGAAATGTGTACAAACAAGTTACATATAGGATAAAAAAGGAAATAGTTAACAGAGGGAAATCACCTGAATTAAGAGGAACTGAGAAAGACTTCTTGTAGAAGGTGGGACCCAAAGGAAGTCAAGGGCATCAGTAGGGAGGGAGAGCATTCCAGTCCTGGGAGAGAGCCAAAGAAAATGCCCAGAGGTGAGAGAGGCTGTGTCTTCTCATGAAACAGCCAGGAGGCCAATGTCACTGGATCTAAGAGTACATAGAGGGGAATAAGGTGTAAGAAGACTGGAAAGGTGGGGAGGGGACTAGATTGTGAAGTGCTTTGAAAGGCAGCAGAGGATTTTTTAATTGATCTTAGAGTTGATAGAAAACTACTGGAATTTCATGAGTAGCGGGGTGACTTACTGAGTTTCTCACTATATTTCTTGTAAACAATATATTGCAGGATTATGGTTTTTAATCCATTCTACTCTCCACTTCTATTTTATGGGAGAGTTCAGCCTAGTCACATTCACAGTCGTGATCAATATCTGTGTCTTCCTCTCCATCCTGTCCCCCACCCCATTTATGCTTTTCTTTCTCCCTCCTCCCTCTCCCTCCTCACTAGTTTTGCTTTTGACCGACACCTCCCTCAGTCTGCCCTCCCTTCTTAACCAACCCCTCCCTTTCTTTCCCCTTTCCCCTCCTATGCCTATAGGGCAAGATAGATTTCTATACCTAACTGACTATGTTAGTTCCTCCTTGAGCCATATCCAATGAGAGTGAAGTTCAAAAAATGCTCATCTCCCTCTCTTCTTTCCCTCTACTGTAATGTCTTTGTGCCTCTCCGTGTAATGTAATTTACCCTTTTCTCACTTCTCCCTTCCTCAACTTCCATTATAATCCCTTTCTGCCACTTAAGTAGGTTTTTTTATCATCATATCAAAGTCACCTTAAATCCACTCCCTCTGTCTATGTATATCCCTTCTAAATGTTGTAATAAAATTATCATTCTCAAAAGTTGTAAGTATCTTCTTCCCATGCAGGGATGTAAACAGTTTGCCCTTATTTAATAACATGTTTTTTTTTCCCTTTTCTGTTTATCTTTTTATGCCTCTCAAATCCTGTATTTGAAAATCAGATTTTCTGTTGAGCTCTGGTCTTTTCATCAGAAAAGTCTGAAAGTTCCCTATTTCACTGAATGTCCATCTCCTCCCCTGAAAGACTGTGCTCAATTTAGCTGGGTTGTAATCCAAGCTCCTTTGTCTTATGGAATATCATGTTCCAAGCCCTCCAGTCTCTTAATGTAGACGCTGCAAGATCCTGTGTAATCCTGATTGTAATATGATGTCTGAATTGTTTCTTTCTGGCCACTTGCAGTATTTTCTCCTTGAGCTGATAATTCTGGGATTTGACTACAATATTCCTCCGCATTTTCATTTTGGGATCTCTTTCAGGAGATAATAAGTGGATTCTTTGGATGACTATTTTACCTTCTGGTTCCAGGACCTGAGGGGAGTTTTCCTTGATGATTTCTTGAAAGATACTGTCCAGGATCTTTTTTTGATCATGGTTTTCAGGTAGACCAATAATTCTTTAAATTTTCTCTCCTGGATCTATTTTTCATGTCAGTTGTTTTTCCAATTAGGTGTTTTACATTTTCTTCTATTTTTTTTCATTCTTTTGCTTTTGTTTGATTGAATTCTTGATGTTTCATAGAGTCATAAGCTTCCACTTGCCCAATTCTGATTTTTTTAAAAATTGTTTTCTTCAGGTATCTTCTGGACCCCCTTTTCCCTTTGGCCAATTCTGTTAATAATTCCTTAATAGAAGTTGTTTTCTTTGATGTACTTTTTCCCCCCCATTTTGTCAATTGTATTTTTAAAGGAATTGTTTGATTTTTCTTCTACCTATATTATTTAACTTCTTTTTTGGAGAAGGAAAGGCTCTTGGGGTTAAGTGACTTGCCCAAAGTCACCCAGCTAGTAAGTGTCAAGAGTCTGAGGCTGGATTTGAACTCAGGTCTTCCTACTCCAGGGCCAGCGCTCTATTCACTGTGCCACCTGGCTGTCCCTCTTATTTAACTTCAATTTTTCTTGAGCTCTTCCAGGGAGGCTTTCTGGGCTTGAGATTAGTTTGAGGTTTCATATGTGGGTGTGTTGATAATGGTGTCCTCTCCTCAATTCAAGTTTTGATCTTCTCTGTCACCGAGATACTTCTCTGTGGTCATTTTTTTTTCATTTTTGCTTTTTGCTCATCTTGTTTGCCTTTCCTCTGGCTTTTAAAGTTGATCTCTGCTTCTTTGGTACAGGGTGCACTGTCCCAGCTTTTTGTGCTGAGTCCTGGTTACTGGTTTTGTGTGCTGGGACCTTGGGTGCTGCCAGTTGGAGGTAGCTTACATGGTGCTGAACTGGAGCTGGTGTGTGCCTGATGTTGGCACTTGCCTGCTCCACCACCCTGGGGCTCAGGATCTCCTGTAATTTGCTGAGGTGGGGGCTTGCTGCTGGCTTGCTGTACTGGTCTCCTTCAGTCACAGCAAGAGGGACCTTTTCTTTACTCCCTTTAGCCTCCTAAGCTATAAGACTTCCTCACCTTATCTTTCTGTTGGCTGTACTATTTCAAGATTTTTCCTGGGGCAATATTCTCTGGTTTTTCAATGTCAGTAAGGGAGAGTGAGAGTGACTTACCGCTTACTAGGCTGTCTTAGCTCCCAGCAGTCCTCTTATTCTATTTCTGGAGCATGATTCAGTTCTGGTATATATTTCAGGTTTTTGTTATAATAGGTATGTGGGAGGTAGTCTATCTGTCCCCTCTTCAGACAGTTATCTGGACTAGAAGTCAATTATAGTTTTTGTTCATCTAGTGCTTTATACCAATGGTGTCAAATTCAAATAGAAATGATCTCATATTGACTTAGAATACCAAAAATTAACATTACCCATGTCATACTGTATTGCTTATTTATTTTGTTAAACATTTCCCAATGACAGTTTAATCTGTTTTGGAGTTTTCCCTTGGCAATGCAGTGGAGAGTTTGACTTCTCTGTTTAATATTTATATCATTAGAGCTTGGTAACCCAAAAAGCTCTGGATTTGGAGTCAGTGGACCTGAGTTCAAATTCCATTAGTGCCACTTATTACCTGTGTAACCTGGGCAGTGATTCAACTTCCTCCCTGTGTACCTGTTTCCTTGTCTATAAAACAAGAGGGTTAGATTAGATGACTTGTAAAGCCCTTTACAGTTTTAAATCTGTGTAATCCAAAGAGGTTTAGTGATTTCCTCAGTATCACACAGCTAATAAATAGTAGAGCCAGGCCTCGAACCCTGATCTTTCCAAAATACAATTCACTTTCTACACTATTAGACTTAAGGGTGGGAGAAGGACAGTTCTGTGGTTATTAATATCAACCTCACTGCATTTCATGCAGGCTTTGGGTGAAGGTCAGATTGCTGCCCATATGTGAACTTCAGAGTCCTTCTGTAGTAGCAACTGGTGTCTCTCCCTGCTGTTCACAGCCTCCTTGAGGCAACCATAGCCTCCTGATCATTGTAACAGTGAGTGTGGAAGAGAGGGAAAGGAGGAAGCTTAAAGCCCAAGCCTATTTGCCAATAGGCACAGGTTCAACTGGATGAAACCTGGCAATGAGAGATTAAATGGGAAAGATGGCATGATGCCATAAGGACCATCAGACAACCTTTCCATTTAACTTGCCACTGAAATCTCCTTTCTGTGGTCTCCCCTGTTAGAATGTGAGGTCCTTGAGGACAGACACTGTCTCTGCTTTTCTGTTTTTATCCTCAGTTCTTAGTGCTGGGTTTGCACACATTTTATGAAATAAAATTATTTTCCATTCATTCCCTCTCAATGAGAAAAAAAAGGAAGTGGGATGTAAGGAAGGAAATTATTTTTCAAAGATACAGTCTTGGGAGATAAGACCATTAAAAGGTGGCAGAATGGTATCCTTAGACCCTTGTGAAAGAAAGAAGGATCACAATAGCCTGTACTTATATAGCGCTAAGGTTTGCAAAGTGCTTGACAGATAGTATTTTATCCTCACAATAGCCTTGGGAGGTAGGTGCAATTATTATCCTCATTTTTTTTTACAGATAAGGGAACTGGGGCAAACAGAGGTTAAGGGACTTGCTCAAGGTCACATAGCAAGTAAGTGTCTGAAGCCAGGTTGGAACTCAGGTTTTCCTGACTCCAGGCCACCTAGCTGCCTTGCCATGCTTTCTCTTGGTTGACCTTCCAGAAGTTCACAAACTTTCATTATTATTATTTTTTTTTTTTTGCGAAGGTGGGGATAGGGGTGGCCCTATTTATTGTCTGCTTAAAACATTTTCACCCCATGACTCGCCAAAATCTTTCCCTCCTTTCTATTAAACACTTCCCATGACTTTTTCAATAATGATGATGATGCTGTGGTGGTGATGGTGATAATAAAAATAACAGCTACAATTTATGCAGCACTTACTATGTGCCAGGCACTGTGCAATAGGAAGAAAGCACCATCTCCACTTTCTCCACTATTGCCACGTCCCCCAGGTCACTTTTCTTCACTAGCCAGTCAAAATCTCTTACCTATCTGCTTGTACAGCTCTCTAGGGCACTTAGGACCATAGATTTAGCACTGGAATAGATGGGAGGGACCATATAGTCCCATCCCCTTTGTTTTATAGATGAGAAACTGAAGGCCTTAGAAAGGCTTGCTCAACATTACATAGTAAGTCAGAGTCAGGATTTGAACTCTAGACTCTGCCTCCAAATCCATCAGACTTTCTACTTGACTATTCTATCTCTTTTAGAGTTCAAATGGTCCAACCCCCTCATTTTAAGGACACCATTTTCCTGGTTCTCCTCTCACCTGTCTGACCACTTATTCTCAGTCTCATTTTTCTGGCTCATCTTCCATATCATATCCCATAACTCTGGGTACTCTCCAAGGTTCTGTCCTCTTCTCTTCTCCCTCTCTATTCTCTCTTGAGGTTGGTAACCTCATCAGATCTCAGGGGTTTAACTGTCATCTCTGTGCATGATACAGACACACACAGACATAGATATAGATATGTAGATACATATATGTACGTGTCTATGTATCTATATATTTATCATGCACCCAGATGATGATGTCTGTCTATCTATGTATCTATCTATGTATCTATGTATCTATCTATGTATCTATGTATCTATCTATGTATCTATCTATCTATGTATCTATCTATCTATGTATCTATCTATCTATCTATGTATCTATCTATGTATCTATGTATCTATCTATGTATCTATGTATCTATCTATGTATCTATCTATGTATCTATCTATGTATCTATGTATCTATGTATCTATGTATCTATCTATGTATCTATCTATGTATCTATCTATGTATCTATGTATCTATCTATGTATCTATCTATCTATGTATCTATCTATGTATCTATCTATGTATCTATCTATGTATCTATCTATGTATCTATGTATCTATCTATGTATCTATGTATCTATCTATGTATCTATGTATCTATCTATGTATCTATCTATCTATGTATCTATGTATCTATGTATCTATCTATCTATGTATCTATCTATCTATCTATCTATGTATCTATCTATGTATCTATGTATCTATGTATCTATCTATGTATCTATGTATCTATCTATGTATCTATGTATCTATCTATGTATCTATGTATCTATCTATCTATCTATGTATCTATGTATCTATCTATCTATCTATGTATCTATCTATGTATCTATCTATGTATCTATGTATCTATGTATCTATCTATGTATCTATCTATGTATCTATCTATGTATCTATGTATCTATCTATGTATCTATCTATCTATGTATCTATCTATGTATCTATCTATGTATCTATCTATGTATCTATCTATGTATCTATGTATCTATCTATGTATCTATCTATGTATCTATGTATCTATGTATCTATCTATCTATCTATCTATGTATCTATCTATGTATCTATGTATCTATGTATCTATCTATGTATCTATGTATCTATCTATGTATCTATCTATGTATCTATGTATCTATGTATCTATGTATCTATCTGTCTATCTATCTATCTATCTGTCTATCTATCTATCTGTCTATCTATCTATATGCATGTGTGCTCTTCACATACAACCCCGGCTTCTCCTCTGAGTTTCAGTCCTGTGTTACCAATTGCCAGTAGTCTTCCAAACTGATTGAGCTGGAGACATTTAAAATACAACAATTCCGAAACTGAAACTATTTGAATTTCCTCTTAAGCCTTCCTTTCTGCTAAATGTCCTAATTTCCATAAAAGATACCACGATCCTCCCCTTCTCAGAATAATGTTTCTAAGTGCCAAAGCTTGGCATAGTGCCTGGTACATAGTAGGTGCTTATTAAGGCTTATTAACAACTGATTATACAAAATAAAATACGTAAGATTACAAAGGAAACCAAAGATTAGTGAAAATATATAATTTTTTCCCATCCAAATTTCCACCCCTTATTTGAGAATCTCTGCTCTAGGATAAAATCTAAAAGCCTTCTGTTTAGCTTTTAAAGCCCTACACAGTTTGACCCCAGCGTATCTTGCCAGTTTATTTGGCCATTATTTCCCTTCCCACATTCTGCAGTCCAGACAAACTAGCCTTCTCTCTGTTCATCCTTCATAGTTCTTGGTCTCCCATGTTCATGCCTTTGCCCTGGCTGTCCTCCTAAGCCTTGAATGAACTTTTCTTTATCTCCCCCTCACAGAATCTGGCTAGCTCAAGCAATATCTTCAAAATGAAGCCTTTCTTGATCTAGGACCCTCCCTCACAAATCACCTTGTATTTACCCACACTGGCAATATTTTCATTTCCAGGGGATTAGTCATACTTAGCTTCTGGAGCCAAGCACATGAATTTCTCTGTTCTTCTCAAAATAAATTTACACCTCCCTCTATGGTGACCTTCCCTACTCCTGTAGCCTTAGACTTCTATGCACATCACTTGGGGAGCAAAATTGTCTTTTATTTTTCTTCAGTTGGGTAAATTTTGCTTTGGTTACTTCACTCAGAAGCTTCAGAGCAATTTCTCATATCTGTTCTTCAGTATCCTCATCCACAAAATGAGTCACACTAAATGACCTCCAAAGTATCTTCCAATTCCAGTGTTCTATGTATGCAGCTGCACTGACTCCAGTGCTCCTCACATTATGACCTGAAGCTGTGGACTGACATCCTTTGCTTTCCTACCACAACTCACCTTTGGAAACAACTAGGGAATATAAGTAAGAAGAATATCTATCTATCTATCTATCTATCTATCTATCTATCTATCTATCTATCTATCTATCTATCTATCTATCTATCATCTATCTATCTATATCAACCTATCATCCATCTGTCTATCTATCTATCTATCTATCTATCTATCTATCTATCTATCTATCTATCTATCTATCTATCTATCTATCTATGTATCTATGTGTGCTCTTCATATACAACCCATATATAGAATTCTTCTATATAACTATAGAAGAATTATATACTTAATGTTGATCATTATTTCTGGGTGCCTAATATGAGGTTGCTAAGGTCAGAAAATTAGGAACAGAGCTATTGGATGGTGACATACAATGTCTCAACTGCTCCCTGATTCCACTCTGTGAGCTCTTTCTCTCACTGATGAGTTCTTCCAGAAGCTTCCATTTTGGGAAAAAGTCATTCCTCATTCTCCACCTTTAAGTCCCATGTCCTCCTTCCCTCTCCCTCAACTTTCCAGCTTTGCTTTTATGTGTTGGCTTCCTCCATTACAACATAATCTCCCTGAGGGTAGGTACTGTCTTTCTTTTTGCTTGTATCTGCATCCCTAGTACTTCGCACAGTGCCTGGCACACAGTAAATACTCATTTAATAAATACTCATTGACTGACTAACTAAGGCTAACACAGATTGGGAATCTGGTAAGATCAGAGTAGCAGTGGAACAAGGGCACAGAAAATGAAAGGCAGAGGAATGTGGTTAGTTAAGAGATGAAGATTTGGGGCTCCATTATTACCTTTTGCTTGGATGGATGCAGTAACCTCCTAACCAGTATACCTCACTCCACTTTTTCTTCTCACACCAATTCAGTATAACACTGTCAGATGAACCTTGTTAAAACAAAGCTCTATCATGGCTCCCAGTTGCCTCTCATATAGAGGCTAAATTCCTTAGCTTAACTTTCGTAGCCTTTCATATTGCCCTCAATTCATCCAAATGACCCTACTTATTCTTCCCAATATAAACCCAGTGCTTTCCTGCTTTCTTGCCCTCCATGCCGATCACTCCATCCAGAATGTTTCCTCCTCATTCCACCTGTCCAATATCTACCCATCCTTCTAGGCTTCCTTCTCCATGATTTGGATCCTAATCTCATTAGCAGTACCTTGTCTGAGCTCCCACAGCATCTTCTGTGTGTTATAGACCTCATCTCCCCATTGAGTACAGCCTTGTGGGATAGGATGAGGCCATGCCCTTCTGCATTAGTGTCAGACTTTTACACGAAGCCTAGCACAGCATGGGCACTCAACATGTATTTGTTGAATGAATCAGCAACAAAATTTTTTTTTAATACTCCACAATATTTAGTTATTCATATCATCAGTTCCTTGTAAATTCAATTTTTCCTTTCCCCCTCTCATTTATCTATCCAATCTTCCCTGAAAGGCATGATTTTAGTTTTTCATATTTTTAGATTTCTCCAATGACCCTGGCCTACTTTCATCTGTTTTCTCCTTTTTTGCGTGTGCATTTCTTTAATTTCTTTGAACTCATTTTTTCCTTACTCTTTTGACTTATATCTGTCTCTTTCCCTTGCTGGGTTCTCTTCTACTCTGTTCTTCCTCCCTCCTCTGGGCTTCTTTTCCTCCCTATCTTCTTTTCCCTTCCTAAAGTTCTTTGGATAATCTCTCAGATGTGCCCTCTTGTCCAGAACAAAGCTGCTTTCATATTGTTTACTTGCTGTCTTAGATCTCATGACTCCAATCCATGTTTTTTTCCTCTGGTATATGCCAGAAGAAAGCTGTTATTGTGCCCAACAAGGTCTCTCATCAAAATAAAAAAGCATCTAGGTAAAGTATCTAAGTCCAGTGGATAGTCTACCAGACCTGTAATTGGGAAGGCTTGAGTTCAAATACTGTCTGAGACACTTACTGACCATGTGACCCTGGGCAAGTCCTTAACCTCTGTGAACTGCAATTTCCTTATCTGTAAAATGAAGATGATAATAGCACATACCTCTCAGGATAGAGCACTGGACGTGGAGTTAGGAAGACTCATCTTCCTGAGTTCCAATCAGACACTAGTTATGTGACCTTAGACAAGTCACTTAACCCAGCTTGCCACTGTTTTTTCATCTCTAAAATGAACTGGAGAAGGAAATGGCAACCTGATATGTTTTCTTTCTCCTAATTCCCACTGAAATGAATGTGTATATATTTCATATGCATATGAAATATCTGTCATATATGTATTTATATATGAGATGTGTATATGACATGTGTGTATGCTTCATAGATATTATATATATATATCTTTTTTTAATTGCTAAAGACAATAAGATATAATAGGACTTTTACTTCCATCACTTATTCGTTGTGCAAACCATGAGTAAATTGCAACCTCTCTGGTTCTCACTATCCTGATCCAGAAAATGAAAGTGTTGGGCAAGATGATCTCTGGTAGTTCTGTTAGCTTCAGCATAGCATGTCCTTCCAATCTTCCCAAAGCCCATAGTTAGTAATGGATCACAGCTTGTACTTAAGTCTAAGATGATCTCCCATGCTGCATGCAAGGGAGACAAGGCTCCTCATTGCCCTGAACAATGTTAAATACAATGTTGTGTACCAATGTAAGGGACTTACCGTGCTAGTTCTAGAGACTTGGGAGAGACACATAGGGAATGCACCTTCTCGGAGGTGACAGAGAAAAAAATCTGCGTGACAGACTGCATCCCTTTGAACTCCACATGTTTGGGAGCTAACCCCATCATGTTCTTGACCTCCAAGTCTTGTAATTCTAGAAAATGCTGAGAGATGGTCTCCCAGGGTGAAGTGAGAGGCAGCTAAATGGTACAGTGGCTAGTGAACTGATCCTAGAGTCAGGAAGACCTGAGTTCAAACCCTGCCTCAGAGTCTTACTAGCTGAGTGACCTTACGCAAGCCATTTAACCTGTTTGCCTATGAAATGTTGTTAACATTTTATAATTAATAATAAAATTTTATTTTTATTTTACTTATTTTAAAAATGTATTTATTTAATTTGATTTAATTAAAAATAAATTATTTTATTAATTAAAATAATAAAATTTTATCATAACAGCACCAGGATTATTGTGCTTATCAAGTGAGAGACTATTTGAAATATACTTAACAATAAATATTTGTCAAATACTTAGTCTGGCACATAGTTAGTACTTAATAAAAGATTGTTTCTTTCCTCCTCCTGGTTTGAGCTAAGTTCTTCTCTCACCAACTGAAGAGCTCATTTATTTTTCTGTATTTCCTGGCATATTCTAATTTGCAGAACTTCTAAATTTCTATTTGCTGTTTTCCATGGATAAACTGGTTTACTCCCTTGTTACCTGAGATGATCTTTTACACTGGTTAGGGTTAGGGTTAAGGTAGGATGAGGGACTATACTGGTGAGTTCAAGCTATGGTCTCCTCTTTTTAAAAGCATTTAGGGAAATGACTTTCCCGATGATCCCAGACTCATATCATTAGACTAGAGACATTTGAGAGGTGGTGACTAGAAGTGAGATTGCCCAGTCTTGTCTGTCAGGGACTTTGTATGACCTTCCTTTCAGCAATCATACTAACAATAAAATAATGCCTTCTCCTACTCTTCAGGCATTGTGCTAAGCACTGGGAATACAGACAGTCCTGGCCCTCAAGAAGTTTACAATCAAATGAGAAAGATAGCATAAAACAAGAAGCTGAAAAAGGGTTGGTACTAGGGTATCCTTGAGGGCACATCTTATTCCTTGGAGTTGAAACCAGGCAGAGCTGCAGATGGAAAGGGTGGGGCCAGACCTCAGATCATGTCAGAGATCCACCACAACACCTGTGAGCTGTGTCTGTTTATTTAAACAACCCATTTACACATATCTTCCGCTAACTCCCCTTTCTCTTATAGCCCCAGATGGGTTTTCTACATTATCTGGGCAAATTCCATTGTCACCAGGCCAACTGTGCCAAAGAACCATAAGGGCTTCAAGCTGGAAGGGATCTTAGTGATCATTTAATTAATTCTCTTTTCACAGAAGAGAAAGTAGAGTCCTGAGAAGGGGAAATGATGGGCCTAAGATAATACAGTGAATTAATTAGTAATGGTGGCAAGGCGTCTCATCCAGATGTTCTATGGCATATTTTCCCTGTCCTCCACTTTCCCCACCTCCTGGGCCTCTTGGGTGAGCAGCTGTAGCAGTTTCCGTAGCCATTCTCATTGTCCTCCTCACCAAGAAGGATCCATGGGCCTCTTTCCCAGCAAGCACCCCCCTTCTATCAGGTGAGGCAGAATCTTTTCATTTGATAGATGAAGCTAAGTGTCTTATTTGGGGTCACACAACACGTTAGTGACAGAACCAGAACCCAGATCTCATGACTCCAATCCATGCCCTTTCCCCTGGCACATACCAGAAGATGGCTATAATATCATGCTCCCAGAAGGTTATCATCAAAATAAAGAAGTATCTAGGTGATCCAGAGGAGAGTGGGCTGGACCTGGAATTGGGAACACTTGAATTCAAAACCTGCCTGAGACACTTACTAGCCATGTGACCCTGGGCAAGTGACTTACTTGTTTGCCTCAGTTTCCTCATCTGGTAAATGAGCTAGAGAAGGAAATGGCAAACCACTCCAGTATCTTTGCCAAGAAAAGCCCAAATGGGGTCACAAAGAGTCAGACATGACTGAAAATGACTGAACAGCAACTTCTAGGACCAAAGGAAGTCACATATTTATAGACTTTGGCAAACTTTAAAGCACTATATATAAAGGCTAACTGTTCTTGTTCTGATTCTTATTAAAAGTCTCTCACACCACTGATAGATAATTACATATGACTATTTCCATACCAGCAGTAAGAACATGGGCAGAAAAACCTTTCTTCAGTTCTGGAAACAGGATACCTCACATGATTAAAACTTTGGACAACTTGATGGCTTATTTTGACAAGCCTAGCTAGAACATCCAAGCAGGGATCCCACAGGAAATTAAATTGTGATTTTAAATGGAAAAAGAAAAAGATCTTGGTGAGCTGAAACTGCCCAGGAGATCCATTTGTAAATGTAATCAAACAGCTGAAGAGGACAGGCCCCAGCTGGAGCTGTCCATCTGCTCGTCTGGGGTATGATGATAATGACAGAAAATGAAATTTTTCTCTGCCTCTCAGGAAAAGGGGAGGCAAAGTGTCTTCATTCTGGGGCACTGGCAGAGAGAAGCGATTTTCAAGTTTCACCGTGTGAAGCAAATGTGGGCTCTTTGCTGTGGTTTGAATGTGCCTGCCTTTCTGGGCTCTGCTTTCCCTGTTAATGGATCGACTTGGTTAGACAGAACACATGTCGGATTTTGCAGTCATGGGGAGCCTGAGAAAGATGAGCATGTCATTATGGAATCCAAGGCCTGGAGGATCATGAATGGCTAAACCTTTCTTGACAGATGAAAATCTACCTCATTTTTAAAAGCCTCCAGGGGGAGGAGGTTCTCAGCCCTCCTTCAGTGATTTATTCTCATGCTTTATAACCTTTTCTGTCAGGAAATCACCATGGTGAAGTGGAAAAGGCATGGAAAACCTGAGTTTAGCCCCCACCTACAACGCTTAGCTGTGTGTGCTTTGGATAAACCTTTGGACCTTAGTTTCCTCATCTGTAAAGACGTGATAATAATATTGGGACCATCTACCTTACAATGTTGTGAGGAAATAATGAGAATGGCTAATATTTATTTTACTAGGGAAGTCCCATATTTCTTCCTCTGTTCCCCTTAGCTGTCTCAGAAGGAGGCTACATGCTTTAAAACCTGCAAGCGCTATGTAAATGGAAGTTATTATATATATATATATATATATATGTATATGTATATGTATATGTATATGTATGGATGGATGGATGTGTATGAATTATTTAGAAGGGCCAGGGTCATCCACTGCATCCCAGACCATCCCCAGATGTCTTGACTTCTGTCTTGCCATTGGACTTCGATGACTGAAGGAGAGAGTGAGGCTGATGACTTTGTGCAGCTCTGCTTCACTTAAATCCAGTTCATGAGCAAGTAAAGACATCACCCTCATGATGTCACTGGATCTTTTCAAGAATGAACAACAATATATATAGACATATACCATATCCATAAGTGTATGTATATATGTGTAAATATACATAGGTTGTCCCTTCATATATACATATATATACGTACACATATTCATGCATATACATAGACACACATTTATATACAAAGACATATATGCATACACATATATGTGCATATGTATATTATATACATGTATGTATGTGCATAGGTGTTGTGTGTACATATATGTATGTGTATATACATGCATACATGTATATGAATTTTCACTTGAGCTTTAAACGTGTGCAAATAGATGAAGTCCCCAGAAAGCAGCTATCACTTCCAGGTCCAAGTGGATTCAACTCAAAAAAGTTATAGCTCACAACCTTCTACTTTTGTGATTCCCTTTAACAATTAATGCCAGTTAACATAATTAGTAGACACAGTTAACTCTAATCAAAGGCATTTACTCAAATAGTATAGTCCAAACAGTAGCTATGAACAAACACCTTCCCTGCTACCTCTCCCTAATATGTACAGTCTGTGAAGAGTCAGAGCACAATGAGAGTGAGGCATGTGTGTAAGGACTACTTATGGTTAAGGCTATTCCCTCCTCCTCTCCTCCCAGGTTATGACCACCTTTCTCTCCTTTGGAGTTCTTACGAAGCTACCCCTGGGGATGCACATCTCTAGAGGGAGGGCAGCTCAGATAGATTCTCCTAGACCATTCTTCGCAGGGCACAGTGACCCTCTTGGGTCCATAGATGACTCTCTTCTCTGCTTCCAAGGGTCATGTTCCCTGTAGTTGCCTCCAACCTGGAGTGACTGGCCCTTTGTATTCATGTCTCTTCTCCCTTACTTATGCTTCCTACTCTCTCAAATGTATATGCTGAATGGGGGTGTCTCCTTCTGGATAGAGAACTTTGTTGTCAGGTGTCATGGCTTAGGATAAGGAGGGAGAAGCTAAAATTTCCCTGACAGTTGGTTCCTGCCCTCAATTTCATCTTTAGGACACAGTTGTTTAGAGCTCTGTAAAGCTATAGCCCATTTTTTTATTTGTACAATGAAGTTTCTCTTTTCTGACTAATTCAGAGAAGGTGTTCATGCTTTGTAAAGGGAAAACAAGGTGTTAACACCTTGTTAACACATGAAAACTTCATCTTTGAGTCCACCCTTACTACATCAGTTAAACGGGAATGGGGGCCCATCTGACACAGACTTATAAATTGCAGAGCAAGTTCCAATCTGCTGTGGTAGAGAGGGCTTCTTACTGGGGATTCTCTGTACCACTGAAGTCACAGGTCTAATTAAAAAACATGGAAAGTGCAGCAGTGCATAGAAAATGCATTTTTTCTGGTTCTCTCCCAAACCTGAATGTTCTCCCTCCTCAACCCAGCCTACTGACCTCCCACTTCCCCCTCTTTTAAGCACCTAACCCTAAATGCCTTCCTTCTGTTAATTATTTCTAACTTATCCTGTATATAGTTTGTTTATACAGAGTTGTTTGCATGTTCTTTCCCCCATTAGAATATAAGCTCTTTGAGGATAGAGACTATGTTTTTCCTCTTTTTGTCTCCCCAGAACTTAGTACAGCATCTGACGCATAAGTGCTTAATAAATGCTTACTGATTAGTTGTACAAGTGGCATAGTGATCTGGCCTCAGACTCAGGAAGACCTGAGCTCAAGTCCCACCTCTGACATATATTAGGTAGAAGGAAACTAAGTGGAAGAAAAGTTACAGATTTTCCTTATAAAAGTAAACTAGGGAATTGATCATAGAGATGGAAGGTTATCTAGTCTCGCCTGTCATTTTAAAGATCAGGAAACTGAGGACCAAGGTTACATGGGTAGCAAGTGACAAAGGAAGAATTTGAACTCAGGTCTTCTGACTCCAAATCTAACAATATGTTTATCATACTTTCGGAAACAATACTATTTTAGACAAACACAATGTTAGTACCACATTATCCAAGTTAAACACAAATCCCTCCTTTCTTTTGTTGTTTAGTCGTTTAAGTGGTGTCCAACTCGTAAGATACTGGAGTGTTTTGCCATTTCCTTTTCTAGCTCATTTGACAGATGAGAAAACCGAGACAAATCAGAGTAAGGGACTTGCCAAGGGTCGCATAGTTAGTAAGAGTTGGAGACCAGATTTGAACTTAGGAACATGAGTCTTCCTAATTTCAGGCCCAGCACTCTATCCACTGTGCCACCCAGCTGCCCCCTTTCTATTAATAATTGGTAAACACATTGTTTTCTGGGGAACATATCTTGTAGTATTATTTTGTATATTATTATTGTATATTATATTATTGTATATCAGTTTGAGAGCTTGTTGGGAACCTCTGGTAATGGCAAAATATTATGTATCAGCAAATTTAACATTTTTTTAAAAAGGAATGGGTAGAGTAGGTTTCATCATGTACCAAAGGCAACAAGAACCATAATTTCATGGGATGCTTGACTGTCTTACCTTGCATCACTCAGGAAGAACATAAAGCAAATGGCCTCCATGAGGAGGAGAAAGAAGGAATGAGAATTTCTATAGTGCCTACTATGTGCAAAGCACTGTGCCAAGTGCTTTGAAAAATATTATCCAATGTGTGCCAATATTCACTGGAGGGGATGAAGTAGAAAAATGCTAAGAAAAACTTAACAAGATCCTTCCAAGTCATCATATACTTCAACATTCATTTACCTCTGTGTGAATGTGGGTATAGACAAGGACAGCAAAAATAATGTTAGAAAATAGGGCTTAGAAGCTGTGATGTATGAATGGAATGAAATGCTATTATGCTATAGTAATGATGAGCAGGCAGATTTAAAAAAAAAAGTGGAAAGACAGACACGAACTGATGCTGAGGAAAGTGAGTAGAGCCGGGAGAACGTTGTACACAGTAACAGTAACGTTGTGTCATGATCAGCTATGATTAACCTGTCTCTTCTCAGCAATGCAGTGATCCAAGACAATTCCAAAAGCTTCATGATGGAAAACGCTATCCACATCCAAAGAAAGAATTGATGGAGACAGAATGCAGAGTGAAGTATACTATTTTCAGGTTTTCTTTTGTTTTTCATGGTTTTTTCTTTTTGTTCTGTTTCTTCTTTCACAACATGACTAAGGTGGAAATATGTTTTACATTACTGCACATGTGTAACCTATATCAGAGTCCTTGCTGTCTTGGGTGGGGAGGGAGGAAGGGAGGGAGGGAGAAAAATTCAGAACTCAAAATCTTTCAAAAATTGAATGCTGAAAATTGTCTTAACATATAATTGGAAAAAATACTATTTAAAAAATTAAAATGAAAGTAGTATGTAGAGGCAGTTTAAAAAAAGAAAGAAAATATAGTTTAGGACTACAACATGAAAGAGGCCAAAGGCTTATCGACTACTCAGTAGTTTTATATTTCATTAATAGTTTCTTAGAGAAGGAAGTCAGAAGTTTCTCTACATGGTAGATACTGATGACATCATAAAAACTGATATTGTCTTTATAGATTAAAAATGTATTCATTGCCCACGCAGCTCCTGTATTTGGTAGAGGAAGCTTCTGAATGAGGACTCTCCTTCTATTGGTGCAGGTCAGCACCTTCTCTGCAACACTGAGTCTTCATGAGTCACCTAAAGCATTGAGAAGTTAAGTTCCTTGTTCAGGGTCACACAGCTCTGTGTTTCCGGCAGGATTTAAGCTGAGGTTTTCCAGGCTTCAATGCCACTCTCTACCCACCACTACCTTTACCAGCGTGAGAGTGTTTACCATTAAATCGTCAACCTTATAAGTTGCTAAACATGAAAAGAAGACATTTCATGTGGTTATGAAAGCTCTTACCCAATCTATTTAAACAAGGCTGTCTTCTCTGGGATATGGAAAATGAAACAAAGCAGGAAAATGTACCCTTATAATTTCTTAGAAAAGTTAACTAATATACTGGAGTTACCTGATTAACTTAATGAGGGGAGTGATCCTCTGGGATTCTCATTATATTGCTACATAGAGTGTAGCTATGCCCGCTGGCACTCATCATAACTCAATGAAGATGAATGATTGAGTCTCCATTACTGGACCTGTAAAATGAATTTGGTCTCATTCAAGTCTTTCTCACACACATTTTCCCACTTTTTTTTCTGGAAAGGTTCTAGATCCTGAGTTTCTGAGCATTCAGTTTTCTGGATAAAGAAGAGGAGATTTTTCTTTTGTAGTAGGGAGGTGCTGGGCACTTCCAGAATCCATCCTTCTAGAAAGGAAAGAGGGAATTCTTACACAGGACCACTGTCTTGGAGAGATGAGGATGGCATATAGTAGACTCTACAGCGGGAAGGTTAACAGAGATGAAGCTATGATTTGAAGTAGTACAAGACATGGATTTTGTTTTCCATTATTGGCATGAGTTATTTGGACAGTGAAGATCTGATGAGGAGGGATTTTCTTTCTGCCTATCCTGGGTTAGTTTTCAAGCCTGGGGAAGCCCATGCCCTCAAAAGGCTGAATGCCTCCAGGAAGAAAGTTGAATTCCTTAAAAATATCAAGAAGTTGTCTCTCTAGAACCTCAAATTATCAATTACTTGTGTACTGAGGTGATATAAAGGCTGTTCTATTCATATGGAATGTTATCTTGATTATGGGAGCTGGGCACCATTTTACCTAGTCCTTGGCTACCTAGATTCAAGCTATATTTTGAGATTTCCCTGAGGGAACTCTCACTGGGAGCAAAACAAACCAGAGGGCACCATTACCAGGGTGGATCCCCCATCCAGGTGCATCCACCCTGTGGGATGTGTGAGATGCCTTTAGGTAAGAGCAAACAGGCCAAACTTAGTCACACTTCTCCGCCCTGAGAGTGGGGTTTTAGTCACAGGTCACATGTGCAAAATAATCGCCATAACAAAAAGACCAAAAGGACCCAGGAAATGCCTGAGAGAAAGCACTTCATTTCTTTGCCAATGAAGGGCATCTAATAGAATTTCATTCACCAAACATTATGAAGGAGTGAGATGGAGGCTATAAGCAATATTGCCTTCTGAAACAGGGAAAGAAACATAGTTAAATCAAGTCCGTAAAAATCCACCAAGACCAGACCATGCTGGGAACATTTGTAGATGGAACCAAAAGTTGGACAGCAAACACAGTCAGTGCAACAGATCAGATCCATCACTGTTTTAATGGAGTAAGTAACATTTCACAACAGACCATGTAACTGACTTACAAATATGGAGAGTAACAAAATTCTACTTCGTTTATTATTGCTGTTTAGCCATTTTTCGGTCACCTCTGACTCTTCATGGCCCCATTTGGGGTTTTCTTGGCAGAGATCCTGGAGGGGTTGGCCATTTCCTTCTCCAGCTCATTTTACAGATGAGGAAACTGAGGCAAGCAGGATGAGATGACTTGCCCAGGGTCACACATTTAGTTAAGTATCTGAGGCCAGGTTTGAATTGACTTCAGACCTGGCACCCTATCCACTATGTCACCTAGTTGCCCTCCATGCTAATCATTGGTGGATTATAAAAAAAAAAGCATTTGATTTAGTAGAGCAAAGTTCCTTCTTAAAGCCATTTCTCCAACAAGATGTATTCCATGCATATGTCAAAATAATATGAGAACCCTTGAAAAATATAAAAGTAAAAATAACTTTGTTCAATCACCCTTTGATTATTAATATCATCACCAAACAGGCTTGCACTATTGTGCAATAGTGGAGGGTATCCAGTGCAACATCCAAATGGAGAGTGATTCCCTACACAGTGAGATCCTCTAGTTGCTTGTTTGGTGATGATACTGCACAAAATTCATTAGACTCCAACTACTGCAGAACCTCCTGAAGCAGGCCCGTAATTACTCAAAAAAATTTGATCTAACTATTCCATCCATTGGGCAGCTAGGCATTGCAATGGATGGATCAGTCAGGAAGAGCTGTGTTCACATATAATCTCAAACACTTGTGGGCTGTGTGGCCCTGGGAAAGTCATTTCACCTTGTTTGCCTCAGTTTCCTCATCTGTAAAATGGCAAACCTCTCCAGTATCTCTGTCAAGAAAACCTTAAATGGGCTCAAGAAGAGTTGAATATGATTGAAAAATAGTTGAACCACAACATCCCATCCATGCTCATTTGCTTTTTGCTGTCTTGATACTCCAGTCTCTGCCACTCCTGTGCCAAGTCTCCTTCCTCTGAGGATCCATCTGCCCCGTAGCCCCTGCTCTGATTGCTGAGTTACTTCCCAGGATCACCGTTTCATGAAGAACCTAGGCCAGCTACACTTACTTCTCTCCTGGCTCTGCACCTGGCTTATCATGTTATTTCCAAGCAGCTGTCTGTCTCTCCACTTTGCTCCCATTGCTTCCCAGTCTTCCTCCGCCCCACCCCCACTTTTTCCCCCATTAGAATATAAGTTCCTTGAGAACAGGGACTCTTTTTTTGGCTTGTTTTTGTTTTCCCAATACTTAGCACAGTGTCCAACACACAGTAAACAATAAATATTCTCTCTCTGTCTCTCTCCATCTACCTGTCCATCCATCCATCCATCCATCCATCCATCCATCCATCCATCCATCCATCCATCTGTCCATCTGTCTGTCTGTCTGTTTGTCTGTCTATCCATCCATCTATATATCTAGCCTTACCTGGAAAGTGGGGATAATGCTAGCACCTGTCTCCCAGGGTTATTTTGAGGACCAAATTAGATAATATTTATGAACTGCTCTGTGAACCTTTGAGGCAGTCAAGTGACTCAGAGGATAGTGCTGAGCTTGAAATGAAGACCCAAGTTCAAATCCTATCTCAGACACTTACTACTTATTTGACCCTGGGCAAGCCACTTAGCATCTATCTGCCTCAGTTTCCTCCACTGAAAAATGGAGATCGTAATAGCACCTACCTCACAGGATTCTGTGGGGATTAAATGAAATAATAGAATCCTAGCATAGGGTGAGTGCTTAATAAAGCAATAATTCCCCCTCTCTCTTCCTCCCAAAGAACTAACATTGAGAGTAGCCACAAAAGGCAACGGGGAAGGTGCATAGTAGGTGTGAATGGGCCACTACCACATTATCAAGCAAAAACCTCACAGAAATGGGAGCATGAAGGATGCTGTCAAAGAATGTCCAGGAAAAAAGGTGATGATCACATATTGAAAGTGGGGGAAATCCAAGTGGCTTCCATGCATTTCCACAAGCTCTGGAGCAAGGCCCCCAGTGTGTGGGATCTCCAGGAGGGGGCGAATAATAGTAGCACAGAATGACCTGGTAGGTATGGGCTATGATCCGGATATTGGAGGGAGCCCTTGTCTTGATCCATTGAAAGATCAAAGTATTTTTATTGTTGATGATGGAACATTTGAATTTCATCACCTAGTACATGATGTTCTACCTAAGAGAGTAGTGGTGGCATTTAAAAAGTTGAAGCTGGGAAGGAGAGTCAAACCTGACCAAATATATACAGAGAAAATCTAAGCTGGAGGCCACTAAGCTTTCAAGGCACACAGGGATTGATTTTTTAAATTTTTAAAAATATCTCAAAATTATGTTTCAAAATATCTCAAAGGGAAAATTCTAAAAGGATGGGGAAAATGTGTCATGTTTCTTTGTGTATTTCCATCAATCAGTAATTTATTAATTAACATTAATTCAGCACCTACTATGTGCTAGACACTATGTTGGGCACTGGAGATGCAAGTACAAAAGTAACACAGTCCCTGTTCTCAAGGAGTTTGTATCTAATGAGGAGAACACACAGTAAACAATAAATATTCTCTCTAATGAGAAGAGGGAGGGGGACTCATCTTCACAGATACATAAGTGTAAGATATATACCAAATAAATACAAAATAATTACCAGGGAGCTAGGCATATCCAAGATGATTGTATGTGAATGGTTATCTCTATTATATTTCTTTTTTAAAAGATTGTGTATATAGACATAGATGTAGCTATAAATGTATGTATTGGGCAGTTAGGTGGTATCATGGATAGAATGCCAGACCTAGGGTCAGGAAAAATCTTCTTCCTAAGTTTAAATTCAGCCTTAGACATGTATTAGCTGTGTGACCCTGGACAAGTCACTTAACCCTCTTTTTCTCAGTTCCTCATTTGTAAAACGAGCTGGAGAAGAAAATGGCAAATTACTCCAGTATTTTTGCCAAGAAAATCCCAAATAGGGTCATGAAGAGTGAGACGCAACTGAAATGCCTGAACAACACCCTTAGCTTGGATAATGCTTCTTCTTCCAGTCACATTTGGGAAAGTTGACCATCTCCAGTTGGTTAATAACTTCTCAGGTCCCTTTTCATTCGAACTCTGCGAGTCTATGAAGAGTCTACGGCCAAAAGCTGGTGTTTCTAGTCCAAATAGAGCAAAACCTCCCCAAAGGCTCTAATTGAAACTGGAATGATCAGATGCAGGATAGACCAGTGTTTACCTTTCCCTCTCTCGGAAGGAAGTCTGGCAAGCCACTGACTGATGTAAATAAGATTTCTAGTTGGGTGGAAACAATTTCACTTACTTAAAAGAGCAAACAATTTTTTAGTACTGTGACACCTTGGTTATGGACAAATAGTGCCTCAAATTACAAATGAGTTACCTATTCGTGGCTTTTAGCTTATGCTTTCAGTTATTTTGAAAGCCATATAACTATATTCCTTTTTAAACTGTCTCTAGTTAACTTCTCGGTAACTCAGATATGCCTTTCTCCAAACAAAGATTTATTTTTTACTGCATTTTGTTAACTGAAATTACACATATTTGGAATCTTTTCAGAGAACTGCTGTTTGGGTTGCTGTGCATAATTGAAAAATTAAGCCACTTCCTCTCTAGGAGTTTCTATGTGGCAATATGTACAAATTTCTCTTACTTTGTGTCTTAAAAAGCAGATTTTTTTATTGAGTTTTAAGTAGATGTTTTCCCTCCACTATTTATTTGGTAGATTTCCTGTAGCCGACCTGAAGGAGATGTATCGTATAACAACAGTCTCTGGGGAAACTTGTTTGAAAGAGGGGATTATTCCAAAAATAAAGCTCCCACTAGAACTCCGGGGAAGTTAGTTTCATTAATGACCTGTGAAGCTGTACAATTATTTATAAGATATTATTTTACATGGGAAGTTTCTTCTGGTTGGAATCAGAAGTTGCTTGCTTGGCTAGGCAGGAAATGGCAGTTGGTTTTGTTTTTGCATGTCCACCAGTGAGATATCCTGGATACGTAGCTATCTGATGTTGCTATCAGTAGGCCATGTTCTTAAGCAAAGCAATTATATTTTCTACCTGGTCAGATATTATAGCTGAGCCAGCAGAATAATTGACCTGGTGGGCCTGCCCAGAGGGGAAGCCTAAGGCAAGCTGAGAGCCTGCACTCACAACCTTACTTCATTTAAAGGGACCTTGGACTGTCACAATACATGGAAATGGAGGCCAGGGAGATAGATAGTGGAGATCTAGAGTTGGGAATAGGAGATTCTGACTTAGGATGACACTTTTCTAGAAACCTCTTGGGCTACACAAGTGGTGGGGTGACTTCACCAAAGTTCATCATGCTATGCCCCCTCTCTCTTTATTTTAAGTTCTCCTCAAATCCTCCAGTCTCCCCAAAGCCTACAGACTACGGGTTTGAGTAAGGATATATAACTTGACCCAGGAGCATTGCCAATCTGCCCCATGTGCAGGATTTTTAAAAAATTCAGTTTTATGTGTATTCAATGAATGCATTTCAGTGTCGTTAGCAGAGAGTTCCAAATGTCACCTGGGAAAGTAAAATTATACCACTGTTAGGTATAGAAGTGACTTATTACATTGGCTCTTGTTTATTTTTTTTAATTTTTTAATTTTATTTATTTTTTTAATGGTCTACAATCACTACCATAAAACTTAGATTTTTACTCCCCCCCACCTACCTCCCACTCCTCAAGACAGCATACGATTCTATATAGGCTCCACATACACTTTCCTATTGACTACGTTTTCACTATAGTCATGCTGTGTAGATGAACTAAAATAAATGGAAGAAATCATATAACAAATCAAACATAATACACACACACACGATCTGCTACATTCTGTGAATGAATTCCATCGTTCTTTCTCTGAGTGTGGAAGGCATTTTGCCTTAGAAGACCACTGGGAATTTTTTTTTTTAAGTTCTTGCGTTATTATGAAGTTCCGAGTCTACCAGAAAAAATTCTCACACAGTATGGTTGTTGCTGTGCACAAAGTTCTCCTGCTTCTGCTCCTTTCGCTCAGCATCAGATCATATAAGTCCTTCCAGGCCTCTCTGAAGTCTTCTTGTTCATCATTTCTTATGGCGCAATAGTACTCCATTACATTCATATACCATAATTTATTCAGCCATTCCCCAATTGATGGGCATCCCCTTGATTTCCAGTTTTTGTCAACTATGAAGAGTGCTGCTATAAATACTTTTGTACGTGTGGGACCCTTTCCCATTTTTATGATTTCTTGGGGAGACAGTTCTAGTAGGGATATTGCTGGGTCAAAGGGTACGCACATTTTTATAGCCCTTGGGCATAGTTCCAAACTGCTCTCCAGAATGGTTGGTTCATCTCATAGCTCCACCAACAATGAATTAATGTTCCAACTCTCTCACATCCTCTCCAGCATTTATCATTTTCCTGTTCTGTCATGTTTGCCAATCTCATAAGTGTGATGTGGTATCTCGGAGTTGTTTTGATTTGCATCTCTCTAATAAAAAGTGATTTAGAGCATTTTTTCATATGATTATAGATATCTTTAATTTCTTCCTCTGAGAATGCCTGTTCATATCCTTTGACCATTTATCAATTGGGGAATGACCTGTATAGTTGCACATTTGACTCAGTTCTCTATATATCCTAAAAATGAGGCCTTTATCCCCAAGATTAGCTATAAAAATTCTTTCCCAATTTACTACATCCCTCCGAATTTTGGTTGCATTGGGATTGGCTCTTCTTTAAAAGTCATTGCATTCCTTTTCTTTGTTAAAAGGGAGAGTCCCAGGGTAAAGGTTAGAAGAAGATGAATGAATGAAGAAGCCTTTATTAAACACTTGGATGTGCCAATCATTGTGTGAAATACTAGGGCTACAAATAAAAAAGTATTTTCTTAAAAAGTTTGCATTCTACTTGGGAGAGACAACACATGGCAGGAAATGAGGGGCAGGTATAGAATGGAAAACAAGGTCAATAGGGCCTTTGGGTGTATTGGAAAGTCAAATTACAATGCCTATGAGGTCTAGAGGGGATGGTCTAGGAGCAGTGGTAAGTCCCAATAGCTATCCATTGACCAGAATGATTTTAGTGAGTTATATCCTACTCATTCAAGCAATGTGAGCACCCATGTTTGCCTGATGGGGACAGAGCTAAAGGGGTCTGGACTACCCCTCAGAAGGTGCCTGCTTCCTGCCAGACCCACCACATAACAGCTGGGATATCAGAAATAAGTGTGATATAAAAGTTATTGTACAGTTGTATCAGTCATGTCTGATCCTTTGTGACCCCATTTGGGGTTTTCTTGGTAAAAATACTGAAGTGGTTTTCCCTTTCCTTCTCCTGTTCATTTTAGAGATGAGGAAACTGAGGCAACAGGGTTAAGTAACTTTCCCTAGGTCACACAGCTAGTAAATGTCTGAGGCTGGATTTGAACTCAGGTTCTCTTGACTCTAGGGTTTGTACTCTAGCTACTGTGCCACTTAGCTGCTGTATATAAAGGCAAAAGGCATAAACATGACTTTTAAAAAAGTAGTCAAAATGATTGATTGATTGATTGATTCAACAATATGGAATTCAATGAGGGAGAAAGTAAAACACTCAGTTGATTTTAAGCCTAGGAGCCATATAAAGGCACCTAAGATCCCTGTGGCTCCCTCCTTGGAGGCTTTAGGGAGTTTACCTTAGATGAAAAGTTATAAGATCAGCCATAAGCATTGTGAGCCCCCAGTTTGGAAAATTGCTAACATGAGGTTGGACTCTGCCTAAATTGATATCTCTTGCTAATGGTTGAGGTAAAGTTGTATTGCTAGAAATGTTTGCACAACAGAACAGTTGCTTATATCATAATGATGACTAAGGATAGATGGGCAGATAGACAGGAGGAGGAGTTGGGAACACAGCAGACTTTTTCTTGGAACTGCTCTCAATCTTCTGTTCAGAAGATGCTCATGGTGCTGATGGCATTCCTTTCTCCCCCATCTCTTCCATTGGTCAACCCTACATTCTACTTCTCTTCTGACTAGTTGCCCCAGGCCTGCCAGTCTCCTTCTTCTCTCCTCCCAGCCCTAGGAAACTCTACCTGGTTCTGGAGTAGCTCCTTCTTTTTACTCAAACTCCTTAGGGTATGACCAAGCTTCTCACATAATGGCTTTGATTAAATCAAGGAGATGTTCTGGACCCCTTTGGTTTGATTAATTGATTCAGTCAAGAAAGTTCTTACCTAACAAAGATAATTGCTTCTTAATGGGTGGGATACTCAATGGAACCTCACTCTTAGAAAGAAATTAACCTTTGTTAATATAACTTTCTGGATGTCACCAAAAATCTTAGGGTAGTTTTAAGCCTTAATTAATTTAAGAGCTTATAATATTTCCCTTTCTCACTCTTCCCATACTGGTATGACTGTCTGATATAGGATCTACCTATAAGGGGTCAGAGTTTGTCCACGAATGTGACATCTCTAAAAGTTTTGATGTACTCTGGAGAACAACGATTCTGATGCCATCAGATGGTAGAATTGCATTAAAATTCCAAATGACTTTGAGAGGTTACAAGCATATATATAGGATGAAGTTTAGGGGAGATGAGTGTAGATGAATTTGTCTGACTCTTCATGACCCCATTTGGGTTTTCTTGACAGAGATACTAGAGTGGTTTGCCATTTCCTCCACCAGCTGAGGAAACTGAGGCAAACAGGATGAAATGACTCACTTAAAAGGCCACACAACTGGCTGGATTTTTTTTTTGTATTTAAATTTATTTATTTAAAATTTCAACATTCATTTCCACAAAATTTTGGGTTCCAAATTTTCTCCCCATTTCTCCCCTTCCCCACCCCAAAACACCAAGCATTCTGATTACCCCTATCACCAATCTGTTCTCCCTTCTAACATCCCTCCCTTCCCTTATCCCCATCTTCTCTTTTGTCCTGTAGGGCAAGATAAATTTCTATACCCCATCACCTGTATTTCTTATTTCCTAGTTGCAAGAACAGTACTCAACAGTTGTCCCTAAAACTTTGAGTTCCAACTTCTCCTCATCCCTCCTTCCCCACTCATTCCCTTTGGGAAGGCAAGCAATTCAATATAGGCCATGTCTGTGTAGTTTTGCAAATGACTTCCATAATAGTCGTGTTGTGTAAGACTAGCTATATTTCCCTCCATCCTATCCTGCCCCCTATTTTTTCTATTCTCTCTTTTGATCCTATCCCTCCCCAAGAGTACTCCCTCCTCCCACTGCCCTCCTTTCCATTATTCCCCCCACCCTGCTTTTCCCCCACTTTCCTGTATTGTAAGATACGTTTTCATACCAAAATGAGTGTGCATTTTATTCCTTCCTTTAGTCGAATGTGATGAGAGCAAGCTTCATGTTTTTTCTCTCACCACCCCCCTTTTTCCCTCCACTGAAAAATCTTTTACTTGCCTCTTTTATGAGAGATAATTTGCCCCATTCCATTTCTCCCTTTCTCTTCCCAATATACTTCTCTTTCACTGCTTAATTTCATTATTTTAAGATATGATCCCATCCTATTCAATGTCCCCTGTGCTCTCTGTCTCTCTGTGTGTGTGTGTGTGTGTGTGTGTGTGTGTGTGTGTGTAATCCCACCAACTACCCAGATACTGAAAAAAGTTTCAAGAGTTACAAATATTGTCTTTCCCTGTAGGAATATAAATAGTTCAACTTTAGTAAGTCCCTTATGACTTCTCTTTGCTGTTTGCTTTTTCATGCTTCTTCTCATTCTTGTGCTTGAAGGTCAAATTTTCTTTTCAGCTCTGGTCTTTTTATCAAGAATGCTTGAAGGTACTCTGTTTCATTGAAAGACCATATTTTCCCCTGAAGTATTATACTCAGTTTTGCTGGGTAGCTGATTCTTGGTTTGAGTCCTAGTTCCTTTGACTTCTGGAATATCATATTCTATGCCCTTCTATCCTTTAGTGTAGAAGCTGCTAGATTTTGTGTTATCCTGATTGTATTTCCACAATACTTGAATTGTTTCTTTCTAGCTGCTTGCAATATTTTCTCCTTGACCAGGGAACTCTGGAATTTGACCACAATGTTCCTAGGAGTTTCTCTTTTTAGATCTCTTTCAGGAGGATTCTTTCAATATTTATTTTGCCCCCTGGTTCTAGAATATCAGGGCAGTTCTCCTTGATAATTTCATGCAAGATGATGTCTAGGCTCTTTTTTTGATCATGGCTTTCAGGTAGTCCCATAATTTTTAAATTATCTCTCCTGGATCTATTTTCCAGGTTAGTTGTTTTTCCCATGAGATATTTCACATTATCTTCCATTTTTTCATTCTTTTGGTTTTGTTTTGTGATTTCTTGGTTTCTCATAAAGTCATTAGCCTCCATCTGTTCCATTCTAATTTTGAAAGAACTATTTTCTTCAGTGAGCTTTTGAACCTCCTTTTCCATTTGGCTAATTCTGCTTTTTAAAGCATTCTTCTCCTCATTGGCTTTTTGGATCTCTTTTGCCAATTGAGTTAGCCTATTTTTCAAGGTGTTATTTTCTTCAGCATTTTTTTGGGTCTCCTTTAGCAAGGTGTTGACCTGCTTTTCATGTTTTTCTTGCATCTCTCTCATTTCTCTTCCCAGCTTTTCCACCACCTCTCTTACTTGATTTTCAAAATCCTTTTTGAGCTCTTCCATGTCCTGAGACCATTGAATATTTATTTTGGATGTTTGGATACAGAAGCCTTGACTTTTATGTCTTTTCATGATGGCAAACATTCTTCTTCCTCATCCAAAAGGATGGGAGAAGATATCTGTTCACCAAGAAAGTAACCTTTTATGGTCTTATTTTTTCCCTTTTTTGGCCATTTTCTCAACCAGTTACTTGACTTTTGTGTCCTTTGTCAAGAGTAGGGTATACTCTGGGAATCTGTAAGATCTCAGTTCCTCCAAGGTGGCACAATCAAGTGTGTACTGGTCTAGATGGAGGGAGGGATTTTTGTGTCCAGAATCTTAGCAGTTACCTCTCCACAGCCACCTGGCCTCCAGTTCCTAAGTCAGCACTGGGGGCTGATTTTCAGATAAGCTGAATGGGCAGGGTCAACATTCAGTGTGAGACAAAGAACAGCTCAGCCAGGGCCTCCACCCAGGACTGAGGTAAGACTCAGCTCTTCAGTGCCCCCAGGGGTTTTTATGCTCCAACAATGGATACTGCTGCTGCACCTGCCAATGTGGCCTATGCAGCTCCTGCCTAAGGCCAGGGCTATGAAATGCCCTTCTCCCTTCCTGTAAAAACCCTGTCACTGACCTTTGGCACCTGTGGGTTGAGGGATCTTCGAACTTGCTGCTACTGGGACTGGGGATTCCGCAACTGGAGATTCCACCTCCGAGGGCTGTTCACAAGCCACACTACACGACCAAGGCTGGGCTGGGCTCCACGTCCAGTGCAACAGACGTTTCCCGTGGGCCTTTCGGGTCACCCTGGTCTGGAAATCTCCTCTACTCTGTTGTTCTCCACTTCTGCTTCTCCAGAATTTGTCAAGAGTCCCTCTTTACAGGTATTTTATGGGCTGTGTGGGGAGAGCCTCCGTATATGTGTTTTCTACTCTGCCATCTTGGCTCTGCCCCCTAACTGGCTGGATTTAAGGCTGGGTTTGAACTCATTGAGAAAAAATTCCATTAGAAATGTTCATAGATATGACTGTGGTTCTAATGTAGCACAGATTTTGGTCTAAAATGTTATGTAAAATTCTGATTTAGAGGCTTCCTGATGTTCTCAGTTATTTTGTGTAAAGTATTTTTAGGTGGGCTGCTCAAATTTAGATCTAGAAGCCAATCAGATCAAAGATTAATAATCACATGGATTTTTACTAGCTCCAAAGTAAAAGGTAAACTCATACTATTTTATTAAAAAATTTACCAAGTTTTTCTCAAACCTGAATTTGACCTTCACCCCAATGCTCTCTGCCACTCTTCCCGCTCTGATTCCTGAATTTTCCTTTCAAGAATATTTCTTTTTAGTACATGATGCAATTCTACCTTCCCACTCCCCATTTCCACTTCTTTTTTTTTAAGCCAGTCCTGTTTCTTTTCAAATTAATTATACACTTCTTGAACTATGTTCCAGTCATACAGCTTAGCTCAACAAGTCTAAAGGATATTTATGAAGTTAAATCTGCTTCCTTGTGTAGAATTTCTAAGTATTTGTCCATTTTTTATGTATTTGTGTTTGAGAATCTGAAGCATTAGGTTTCATTATTAGTTCTTTGTTTGGATTTTTCTTTCCTCTGAGCCTCTGTGTATATCTACTGCTATTTGTCTTACTCCATTGGGGCTCTTCCCATGGTCTCTACACTATGGCCAAAGGCCACCATATCCCTCCACTTTCTTATTTAGTTTAATACCCTTTGGTATAGCTTTGCAAAACTCCAGGCAAATGCATTTTTACCAGACTTTGTTAGATGTACTCTATCTCTGACCAGGAACCTGTCATTCCTGTATTTTAAGTCGTGATCTCCAGAAATCTAAATCCCATTTACACATGCCACCTTCTCATACCCACTTTTCTTGTCCATTATACCTTGCCTTCAATACACAGCAATGATTAAAAACAAAACAAAGACACCTGTGTCTCAAAGTTTCTTGTCCAAAACTTCATCATCTTTGCCAATACTTGCTAGGTTCCTTCCAAGAGTATAATTGTTACCTATATGAATGACAAGATGTGCATAGAACTAGTCATCCAGTTTGACAAGCATTAGGAGGTTCTTTGTCTCCTCTTGAATCCAAGCCCCAAAAGACACCACTCCTTTCTACTATGGATATCAGGACCTTTTAAGAGCTTGTTCAAACATAGATCTTCTGTTTCTAAACTATGTCAAACATGGATTATAGCTGATGCCATAGCCAACACAATAACATTAGCAGTAACCCTGGCTCACACCAGCCATATACAAAGATATTCAGATGAGGAGGTGAAAAATTAAGTGAGAGCCATCCAGACCTTCCTTCTTTGGGATCCTCGGCCTTGAGAAATGTAACAGACCTCACAACTTTTGTTGCTGCATGGGGCAGATGTTCTGGGTCCCCTTGTTCCTTTTTGCCTTTGGCGGAGTAGGTTGGAAGGATTAAGTCAATGGTCCTCCCGACAATTCATTTTGGGGAAACCTATTTTATAATGTCTTCATTTCTTAGCAGCTGATGAGATTCCTTGACTTCTTGGTCAGAGGGAATGGGAAAATATCTTCATCCTTAAGTCTATCTCAAGGTCTCTTCAAGGTTGAGACTTTTATGCCATTCTCATTTGCCCCTTAGATGATGGGGCAATGGACACAGTACTAAGCATGGAGTCAAGAAGACCTGAGTTCAAATCCAGCCTCAGATGCTTACTAGCTTTCTGACCCATGGCAAGTCATTTAACCTCTGTTTGCCTCAGATCCTCAGTTCTAAAATGGGGATAAAAATAGTTCCTTCCTCCCAGGGTTGTTGTGAGAATCAAATGAAATAGTATTTGTAAAATGTTTAGCATATCTGGCACATAGTAGGCACTTTTCATTGTACAAATTCAGTCATTTTTAGTCATGTTCAGCTCTTCATGATCCCATTTTCTTGGCAAAAATACTGGAGTAGTTTACTATTTCCTCCTCCAGTTCATTTTACAGATGAGGGAACTGAGACAAACAAGGTTAAGTGACTTGCCCAGGGTCACACAGCTAGTAAGTGTCTGAGGAAAGATTTGAACTCAGGGTGATGAGCTTTCCTGATTGCAGCTTGGCACTTTGTCCACTGCTCCACCTTGCTGCAATGAACCCTAGGAGAGTGCATGGATAGAAAGCCATAAAAGAACAAATGTTGTCTTGGGTTAAAAGTTCTGAGATAAAAGCCATCATCCCATCAGTGGTACTAGATGTGGTAGTATTTATTTAGGCTGCTAAGGGCTGGAAAGTTCTTTGTCATATCTTGGAAAAGAACTGGCACCAGAGGGAGACACAGACCACTGTCATTCTTAGCACACCATATTTAGGGGTGTGCTGGACCCACCTCATATGAGCTTGGGAGACCAGAATGTTAAATTTTAGTGTGAGCATTTACACCTCAGAAATCAGCCAACACTACAAATCAGGACTAGGTTTATTATTTTGTTGCTTGTCTAGACTTAAGAAAGTGATGGGGGAAAAGTGTTAATAATGCAGGTTATGAGTATGTTGTGTATTCTTTTCTGTCTTTCTTTTTTGTTTTGGAAAACTAGTTGATAAATATTTAGCAACATACTGCTAATTATACCACTGTTACAAATTCCTTTATTACTGCCTAACCTTTGAATTTAGTGAATCCCTTGAACTCTGACTTGACCAGACCAGGATTCTCTTTTACCCTCTTGTATCATTTAGTGGACAAATCCTTTTTCCTTAGAAAAGTTTTTTCTCATGGGGCCTTATTAATTGGCCTAATCACTATTTCAAAATAGTGGTGTGTGTGTGTGTGTGTGTGTGTGTGTGTGTGTGTGTGTGTGTACTACTTGGGATGTTGCTATAAGTCTGAAGAGCCACATAAGTCTTTAGGGAAACTGGAGACTGTTTCTGAGCTCAGATGCAAGTTCTTTGCATTTTTTATTGGGTTAAATTAAGCCAGTTCTATGTTTGATAATTTGTGAATCTGAATATTTGAATGGTGGTTTAGCCATGGTAAGTAGGAATTACCTAGGTAAGGGCAAAATAAATCAATGTCTAGTGTTTCCTGTGGAAAACTTGGGTAGAAGCATGATTACATGGCTGCTACTGAGGAGCCTTCAAGATCGAACATGGCCTGTGTCAGCCCTGAGCTTGGGGAAGTGGGTCACAGGTTATGTCATCATAGAATATTAGAGTTAGAAGAAACTTGAGCGATCATCTATGTAGTCCAACCCACTTATTTTAAAGAGAATTAAAGTATGTCTGAAGTCGTACTGAAGCTGGCTTGCTTTACTTTTTGGTGGGGCTCTTGGGGTGCTTGGTTGCATGTGCTTGGACTCCAATCCTAAAATCACATTTCTCCCTCACCTCAAAATACTATCCCTGGCAGTTTCTCCCCAGCTCAAAGACACAGCCTGCCCTAGCAAAACTTTTATCTCTTTTCCTGCTACAGTAGCCAGCTGCACCTATAGAGTTTATTCATTTGAACTATCTGTGTACTAGTTGAACTGGCTGTGTACTGAGTCATAATGACATTTACTACTCACTGACCAATCACATGTATCCTACACTTAGACATCTGTATACTTCCTTACATTTTTCTTGTCTAACAAGACATTGATGAGAGCAGCCTGGTATTCCGTAGTCAGTCCTGACCACTACTTGACCTAATGACATTTCAGGTCCAAAACCACATCTTCATGTAGCCCCCTGCCCCCAGGCTATTTTCTGATGAACTCTGGGTAAAATGCCTGCACAGTAGATACCAAAAGTGCATGTTCCTTTAAGAACTAATCGCTCCTTAACCTTAATCCTGCCCTGAATCACCTAGTTAGCATATTTGGCACATGTTTTACTATAGAATATCCTATATAAACTTTACCTGTACCTCTCTAAGATTTCAGGTTCCCTAAGAACTCTTGACCACTGAAAAAGGTAATAAATCTTTACTTTGATTTCAAGAATGCTTGAGTTCATGAATTCATTCCAGGCGACCTGCCCCCAGTACTCCAGTCTTTGTGGGGGTCTCACACCTCCCCCACCCTCTTCAGCCCTCATCAGGACTTTACCTACATTATAATTTAATTTAATTTAATTCCACTCAACAAACATTTATTAAATGCATCTCATGTGTAGGGAACTGTTAGGTACATTGAGGGGTACAGAGGGGAATAAAATGTGACCCCTTCCTTTCATGAAGGTTAAAATCTATTAGAGATAATGAGACATGGACACATATAAAGTGCTATAAAAACACAGGAATCAAACACATCACTAAAGAAACAAGAAGAGTTCCATGAGGGAAGTGTCTTTTGAACTGGGTGGACCTCAAAGTTTTCAAAACTTGGATGGGGGTTCTGGGGAAGGAAGGAAAGCCATTCAAGGTAGAGGAAGTAGAGTGAACAAAGGAGAAGTAAAGTGAACCTTTAGGGACTCCACTGAAGTCTTCCTCTGTTACCCAAGAGTTCTTGAAGCCTATATTCCAAACCAAGAGCTCTGATTGGTCCTGCCCAGAAGGAAGGACTTTGAGCATGGGCCAGATGACATGTCATCCTAGGACCAATCAGACTAAATTCAGAAAGGTCTATCATGGTCTATGATTTTTCTATGATTTCAAAGGTCTATGTTTTTCATAATGTGGTAGATTTGGGGACCACAGCATTTCTCAAAGGTAATCTACCTCATTGTAGCTATGCATTGGAAGATGGAGCTCCCACACTAATAAGAATACAGTTGCTTCAAGTGTTGAAATACATGGGGGAACTGCAGGCAGCCTGGTTTGGTGGAGCATGGGGTACATTAAGGGGAAGGGTGGGACATGAGGCTGGTAAGGAAAACTGGGATCAGATCATAGAGAGCTTTGATTGACATGCTAAGTATTTTTTCCTTTTTGGAAAACTATTAGTTTCTCTTCACTTTTTCTTTCGTTGTCTCCTGTAGGCTATCTGGTTAACCCTTGTGAAGATTTAGACAAAGTGGGTTGAATGAAGAAGACATAGAGAGAATCCGTGTATGTGTTGGGTGGGAGATTACAGGGGGCAGGAAGTGGGTGAGGGGATACTTAGTCTTAGAGAAGGTAGAAGGGAACTGGAGAAGAGTATGGAGATAACGGAATCAGTGGTAGGTGGGTGGGCAGAAAAGAAAATGAATAGTCAAAGTAAGTATAAGATATCAGGAAAGTATGAATCTGCTCCCATTACATTCTCCCTTTCAAAACATTCCTCTCCTTTCCTGTTCTCCATCCCTTCTGTACTGTTGCTATATTTATGGGAAGGAAGAAAAGAAGGAAAGAAAAAATGAAGGAAGGAAAGAAAGAAAAAGAAAGGAAGGAAGGAAGGAAAAGGCATTTATCAAGTGCTTAAGTGTAAAACACTGTGCTAAGCAATGGGAACACAAACTGAGAAGCAGAGACAGTCCCTGGCCTCAAAGAGTTCACATTCTGCTGAGGTATACAACTCATATGGAAGGTTTTAGTTGCGAGTCAGATGGAAAGGTCCCATGGTTCTTTGGCAAAGCAAATAGTACTGCCTCCTCCTTAAAGTCATTTTCACTGGTAAAACCATATCCATTTTTGTTGTCAAACCATTTGCATGTCAATGACTTTAATGGCAAGAACTTTCTTTTCTGGGGTCTTCAATAGCCCTGGTTGTTGAGTAAGCAAGGTCTATAGTATCTGGTCATTGGGTGCAATTGGAAATGGTGATTGAGGTAGTGGCTATAGTTTAGTATACATGACATATGCTACCTTCTCCGTTAAGGTGTCTTGCTGCTTCTGGTAGGCTGGCTTATCTCTCTCATGGTAACAGTTAGCAGGGATGGTTGGCCCCTTCTCCCCAGGAGTTGCTTACTTGGATGTTGACTTCAGAGGCTGGGTCAGGAGTGGGACCACTGGGGAGGTGAAGGGAGAACACTACTATTCCTGGGGTCTTTGAGCTGACTTCAACTATTGGGTGAAGTTAGTCAGTAGTTGATGGTGTTATTGGTGGTGGCAAGGATGATAGGTTCCTTCTCCGCATCCCTTCTTGGATGATGTCTTTTTCACTTGTGTTTTTTTTTTTTTTCAGTGTGCTCCCTTTACCTTGAAACAGGTATCAGTCATTTCCCTAACCAAGCATCATAGATTACAATCTGCATAAGATCAACAACCCCTTAGATCTGCAGGCAATGAAAGGCAATGAAAGATCTGCAGAAAGTTGGTCTTTGTCCTTGGGTCAGCAAAGTGGCCGTATTTAAATGAACATGTCCCATGGGGTGAAAGGTAACATGTCAGTCAGTCCCACTTGAAGTGTTTTCTGGTTAGCATCCTGGTAGTTGGTGCAGTGTGTGTGTGTCTGACTCTGTGAAAGGGAAAGAGGTTCTCAGCATAGCTTTAGGTCAACAAGTAAATGTGTCTTAATGCATCAGTTCTCCATCTTCAATCAGTAGGGTTCTGGGTCAGAAGAGAAATTAAAGGGGTCAGATCTGGTTTGACAAAGAAGGTGTCAAGAAGTCATTGGAAAATCAGCTAATTTTGTGGCATGCCCAAAGAGTATGGATAGTTCTAGATGGGGCACCTTGAACCCTTTCAGAAGTACACCTGGTTCTTATTTTTCAAATGTATGGAGAACTGAGCCAAATTTTTAAAAATAAGAGCCATTCTCCAACTGATAAATGGTCAAAGGCTATGAACAGTTAGTTTTTGGTGGAAGACATAAAATCCACTAATAGTCATATAAAATGTTCTAAATTACTAATAATTAGAGAAATAAAAATGAAAATGACTCTGAGGTATCATCTTACCCACAAAAGATTGGCTAAGATGACAGAAAAGATAAATGACAAATGCTGGAGGGGATACTGGAAAACAGGTATACTAATGCATTGGTTTTTTTAAAAATTAATTTTATTTATTTTCAGTGTTCTACAATCACTACCATATAACTTAGAGTATTATTTTTCCCTTCCTCACACTAATGCATTGTTGATGGAGCTGTGAACTACTCTAATCTGGAGAACAATTTGGAGCTGTACCCAAGGACTATACCCTTTGACCCAGCAGTACCACTACTAGGTCTATTTCCCAAAGATATCAAAGAAGAAGGAAAAGGATTTTTATATACAAAAATGTTTATAGCAACTCTTTTTGTGGTGGCAAAGAATTGGAAACTGAGGGGATACCCATCAATTAGGGAACGATTGAACAAGTTATGATATGTAATTGTGATGAAATACCTTTGTGCTGAAAGAAAGGATGAAGGGGTGGGTTTCAGAAAAATCTGGGAAGACTTGTATGAACTGATGCAAAGTGAAGTGAGCAGAATCAGGAGAACAACATACATGGTAATAGCAGTATTGGAAAGATAAACAACTGAATAAATTTCTCATTGATAAAATGATCCACCATGTCTCCAAAGAACTCATGATGAAACATGCTGTCCATCTCCAGACACAGAACTGATGGATGGACTCAGAACGCAGATTGAAGCATATTTTTCCCTTTCATTATTTTCATGTTCCCTCCCTCCTCTCCCCTGCATATGACTAATGCAGAAAAATATATTGCATGATTTCTTATGTATAATGAGTATTATATTTCTTACCATCTAAATATGTGGGGGAACAGGTAGAGGGAAGGAAAGAATTTGTAACTGGAAATAAAAAGAAAACAAAAGAAATCGACCTGGAACCCTACATTTGCCATGAACCTGACCTCTTCAGCAGCATGTATTATACCATGAACTGGGCTGAAGTAAAATTTCAGGAGTTTAGAGAGGGTGGAATCTCTGTTCATCATTTAGCTAGTGGTGCTGAACGACTAAGACAATTGGAAATGGATTTAGAAAGTTGCTGGAGGTTAGAACCAGACCTGGAAATGTACTTTTCACTTGCTTTCTGATTCATGAGCTCCTGGGAAATGGCGGTATTGAACTGGGCAGCACAAGCTCTACAGGTCTGCCCCATGTTTGCATTTCATAAGCAGTGGCTTCCTGATTTGGCTGCTCTGATGCTGGCATGTTACTGCCTCTCTTCCTTGTCTCCTTCTAGAGGGAAGTAACAATATCTTTACTAAATAGACAGACAGAAGCCATGTCTAACCCTGCTCATGGTGATTCTTTGGCCCCTGTGTCTTTTGGATTCTGTATTACATTGATTTGTAATAATTTCACTAGTTTCTTTTTACAGTTCTTAAAATATAATAGGTGTTCCAAAAATGCTTGTTTAATTCAATGTTTCATAAGTGTTATTGCTCCCATCCAACTAGATTTCTACTAGACTTTCCTTTCTTTATTTTGCCCCTATTATGATTCCTGATTGGGGGGAGAAGAGGGAGAGGGATAGGGAGAGGGAAAAGGAGAGGGAGAGGGAGAGGGAGGAGAGAGTTGCTGAGTAGGGGGCTTCCAGGATAGCAGAAGCCTTCAGTGACACCATGCTCATTGTAGTAGACAAAACAAAGTTTACAATGGAGTGCATAGAGCCCACCATTCATGGGTATGAGCATCATGAAAACAAATGGCAGTGCAGAGATCCACACTACAATTATTATGAAGGCTGGTGGGAAGCGCAGAGGATCTTGGCATCTCTATTGGACAGCAGGTCCTATGAGACCCTTGTGGATTTTGATAATCACCTGGAGGACATCCAAAATGATTGGACAAATCCAGAGATCAATACAGCTGTTCTACACCTATGGACTGATTTATGGACATTTCCACTACACTGAAAAGAAAAAAGAAATATTTTAAAATGTAAATAGATTGATATCTCATACTTTGTATGGAATGGTTGTCTTTTTAAAACAAAGATCTCTAAAGGAGACATAAACTGTCTAATTTAGCTTTCCCTGTGAATTCTTTCTCAGTTGTATGTTGCTCCAATCTTTAAAATCAAAGCTATTTCTGCTTGTCCAAGATTGTTCCTATTAAAACTGTTAGAGACAAACTTGACACGCAGAAAAGGTATCAAGAAAAATTTATTAAAAATGCAGTTCAGAGTAGGGAAGGCCTATGTTCCTTCCCTTGAAGGAATGGGTAGCTTCCAGCATGGCCACAGCAAGGACTACCACCAGGTCAGGATGAGGCAGGACCCTTACAGAATTCTGAATTTTGGATTTCCCGAGATACCATCCCCTGGCCAGGTGACTCCATGTTCTCCTTCCTCACACAGCTCCTTGGGTCTGCGCATTAGTTTCTGACTTCCAACCTGTCCATGCTAGGTCACAACCCTCATCAAAGTGTGGAAATAAAACTTACTTCCTCTTTTCCCACAAAACAATTTTTACTAAACTTAATAAAAAAGATAAATCTTTCTTACCCAGTGGGGAAGGGAAAGAGATAAGAGATAGGAGGGGAAAGAGATAAGAGAAAGAAGTGGGGGAGGGGAGGAGGGGATAATAAAAGGGAGGGTGGATTAAAGTAGTGAATGATCAGAAGCAAAACAGACTTGGGGAGGGATAGAGTAGAAAGAGAAAGAGAGACAGAGACAGGGAGGAACACCGAGAGAAATGGAGAAAGAAACAGGGTCAGAGGGAGAGATAAAGTCAGAGAACATTTATTAAGCACTTGCTATGTACTGGGCATAGTACTAATTTCTAGGGATACATATACAAGTGAATAAGACAGTCCCTACTTTAAAGGAGTTTACATTCATATGGGAGATGACACAGGTTAGTTTGGTACTTTAGAACAATTTTTTTTAGAGTCTATCTAAACCAGAATATACTATGCTCTGAGTCAGGGATGGGGAACCTGTGGGCTCAAGGCCGCCTGTGGCCCTCTAGGTCCTTAAGTGCAGCCTGCTGACTGAATCCAAAACAAATTTGTTCTGTGAAGTTTAGATTCAATCAAAGGACTGCACTTGAGGACCTGGAGATCCACATAGGTGTCCTCGAAGCCTCAGGTTCCCCATCTCTGCTGGTAAACTCCAAAAAGCAGTGATAGCATTCATGTTCTCTAACAAGGAAGAGTAAAAATAGACTGCAACAAAACAGGTGATCAGGGAAGCCACATCACACTCAATGACCCCAGATGATGAAACAATATCAGTATTCAATCTAATCACGTGACATAACATAGCATCCCCAAACTCAAATAGACCACGTATTTATCAAGCACCTCCTAAGTGTTGGGGATGCACATTCACGTGAGTAAGACAATCCCTTCCCTCAAGGAACTAATATAAATAAGAAAGTCAACAGACCTAGTGAGTACCTGCCTGGAACACAGTTGAAATACCTGGGAGTGTTTGATTGCCTGGATCCAGATAAGATAAAGTGAAAACAGATCTATCAGCCCAGGAGTCAAAGGGTTCAATAGACCTGAGACCCAGAGAGCTGCCCCTACTTGGTGGCATTAGCCAAACTACAGGGAAGAACACGAAGCAAAATGGTAATAGTGGGAGACCTCCATGGGACCAATTTTGACTAGAGCTGGGGGTTTCTGGATCCTAGGGGCTGTTCCTTCTTGCTCCATATTTCTCTCTAAGGTACTGCCAAACCCTCTGCAGTCTGAGCATGAGGTCAGACAGAGAGTGAGGCAGTAGGAAAGTCAAGTGTTTAACCAACAACAAAGCTGTGAAGTAAAAACTAAAAGTCCCTGTGGTTCAAAGTTTACAGATGAGGAGACTGAAACTGAGATATATAAATGGGCTTGTCCGTGGTCACACGGCCAGTAAGGGTGGAGCCAGGTTTGTACGTACAGTTCTATGTCCAATATTTTCACTACAGAGGTGATGCCATGGATAGAGTACTCGCCCTTTATTCAGGAAGACCTGAGTTCAAATGTGAACTTAGACGCTTGCTATGTGACTCTGGGTAAGTCACTTAGCTTCCGTCTGCCTCAGTTTTCCCAACTCTAAAATGGGGGTCATAATAGCAGCTACCTCCCAGGGTCTTTGTAAGGATCAAATGGGGTAGCCTTTGTACTTATCCCAGTACCTGGCACCTAGAACATTTTAACAAATGCTTGCCTCCACCCCTCCCCATCTTTCCCCACTCTCCCCCATGGAGGCAGCAGACAGAGAATGCCCTCCCTCCTCATCTGCCTCCCGGCTTCCCCACTTTTCTTCACATCATACCTTCTATAGGAAGCTTTTCACAGCCACTCTTAATTCTAGTGCCTTCACTGTATCCATTATTGCCCATTTATCCTCTATAAATTTATGTATCCTGCATGTAGCTTGTTTGTTAGCTTGCTGTCTCCCTTTCTAGACTGTGAGTTCCTTAAGGGCAGGGATTGTCTTTTGCCTTTGTTTGTATCCCTGGCTCTTAGCACAGTGCCTGCCATCTTGTAGGAATTTAATGGATGTTTGACAGAGTGATGAACCAACACGTATTTGTTGTGTGATGTGTGATCTTGGGCAAGTCATTTAACTTCTCTGAGCCTCAGTTTCCTCTTCTGTAAAATAGGGATAATAATACTTATAATATCTACCTTGGTGGAGATCATTCACTGGCCAAGTGTCAGAAGGTCTGGGTTCTGAATCCCTTTGTGAAATAGGTGAAGCTTATTTCAAAGACCTCCTCCTTTCTTCTTCAGCATACCCAGCCTGTCTACAGACCAACCTTCCTTGGATGTTGTGCTAGGCTCCAAAATTACCCTCCCCTCCTTATCCCTTCTTTAGCAGAACTCCTATTGCCTCGGTATTCTTTCATAGAAGAATAAGATGCAACAATAAATTCATAGCTTATCCTAGTATCTAAAGGACTGAAATCAGAATTATATCTCCCAGGTTTGCCCCTTCCTTCCTTTTTCTTTCTTCCTTCCTTCCTTCCTTCCTTCCTTCCTTCCTTCCTTCCTTCCTTCCTTCCTTCCTTCCTTCCTTCCTTCTTCCCTTTCTTTCTTTCTTTCTTTCTTTCTTTCTTTCTTTCTTTCTTTCTTTCTTTCTTTCTTTCTTTCTTTCTTTCTTTCTTTCCTTGCCTGTTTATCCAAATCATAGCAAAACAGAAATCAAAGAAGGTGTACATAAGATAACATATACCAGACTAAATGGAGTGAAGGAGCTCTCCCTCTGAGAATGAGGTAACTCAGCTCCACCATGAGAGAAGGTCCTAAATCTCACCCAAGAGGAAATCTCCCTGAAGGCTCTAGAGTAGCAAGCTAGGAATAGAGAGACCTGACTCATGTCCTCCCACAGTCTTTCACTTCAGCCACCTGAAATAGCGTCAGCCTTGCCTGTATTTTTGAAAGTTCAGTGGAAATGGTGCTGACTTTAGACCACTGAACTTGGAGCCATGGGAGCTAGGTTTGAATCCTAGTTATTTTACTACTGTCTGTGTGCCCTCTGTTAAATCCTGTAACTTCTCTGGGCCTCAGTTTCCTCACCTGTACAAATGAGGGGTTGGACTAAATGACCTCTGAGGTCCTTTTCAGCTTAGCTAATTACACCATATTGAGTTTCATTTCTGCTATTTTCGTTTTGGTAATTGTTATGTATATTATTTTCTTCCTTCTACTGGGTTGTACCATTTTCTGAGGAAAAGCCCTTGGGTACTTTTAATTCCTAGAATCATGAAGAAGAAAAAAACTCAGTGATAATTGATTGTTCCCCTTAATCTGGTACGAATTAGGTATCACACACTAACTACACATGAAGTGATGTCACAGGGAGCTGATGAATAATGTATATTTTTATTTTTTTAAGTCCATGAAAAGCTTACAGGTGCTAGATTTACAAAATTTATACAGTACTACACAGGGATGTTTTTTGCTCTCTTGTCCCCTAGGACTATATACGACAGCTGATGGTCAAGAATCTGAGAAGCTGAGAACGTAATGCAATCATTCAATCAGTAGCACTTTGTATCCGGTCCTATCTAGGATCCTATGCAGTAGGCACAAGACACCTAACCTCTCTGGGCCTCAGTTTCTTTCATGTTTTCCAGGTCTAAAATTCTAGAATTCAATGAATAATGTAATAATGACTTATGTGTAGTTTACATGATTATTGCCCATACAGAGGCCACTAATCCATGGATGGCTAGCCTGTGGCGAACTCACATTCGACATCAGTGATAGAAAAATATTGTGAAATATGTGAAGTTTACCTTCTGAACCTTCTCCCTTCCCTTCTGTATTGCCAGCCCTTAACTGTCCTCTCTCTCATGAACCTCCCTACTCAAATCTGGGATTATTGGAGGCCTCAAATGAAGTCATATTTGTCCTGGCACATAATAAGTGCTTAATAAATATTCTTCTCACTTCCTCTTGGGTCATATCCTAAAATTATTCCACCCTTCTTATCCGCTCTCCTCCTACAAAAGTCTCATTCCAAGGTACCCTGATCTCTGTTAGCTTCTACAGAAGAAAGGGATGGGATTAGCTAATTCATACCTCATCCTAAAATAGGCTTAATTTAAATGACTATAAACAGAATTACCTGTCTCAGGTAAGCCTGTATTTTCAAAAGGTGTTTAAACTAAAGGACTATATCCCTAATGACAAAATTTCAAATATTTTGACTGGTGATTGCAACCTGGGGGAAGAATCCTCCCTCCCCCAACACATTGAAAGGCACCTTCAGGGGTGCATCTGCTCTCTCTGTCCAGGCCAGCCCTGCTTGTCATACCTTCCACAAAGTCTTGATTTCTGTTTTGGAAACAGGAATAAATTTCCAGTTCCACAGAACAAGTTTCTGATGGAACTAGAATTCAAATTCTCCATCTCCACATTCCGCTTCAAGTTCAGAGCATGTCTCAGGAGAAGAATCACAGTTTAATTCTTGGCCTAACAACGGTATATGTATTAAATTGAGTGTTTTCAGCAATTGAAATGGAGAAGGTGAAACACTCTAGGGGGTGGATTGAAGTATCACAAAACCTAATGAGGTCCCTCGTGTTAATCCTAAATAAATAGGGCATGAAACCCTTCCATAAATGCTAATCAAAACTCTATTTCTAAGAAGGGGGACGTTAAATCTAGCCTGCTGGCTGGAACGAGGGCCCAGAGCCAGGAGTCACGATCTCTGGGCTTTCATCCCAAATTTGTCGCTAGGTGATTTGCAGGATTAGGGTCGGAGGGGAGGTTGGAGGCGCAGGGTGTCACTCTCCGATGTCCACTTCCTTGTGCTCAAAATACTCGTTTTCTTCTGAAAATTTATGCTGCCACTTGGAAAGTAGCCTGCTCCATTGCCCCCACCTGCTGTTTTTAGGTGAACTCCAAACCGGTTTGGGGAGGACTAAATAACCGAAAGGGGTGGGTGGCAACGGTGACAACCTGTTCTTAAAGCCAGGGGAGTAAAGGCCGAAGAGAAAACCGCCGCGGGCACATCTCCAAACCAGCCTCGCCAAGGGGGAATGTGCTTTGGGAAATCTAGGAGGTAAAGGCCGAGCCAGGCAGGGGAGAGGGTGGGAATGCAGGGGGCTGGGGGAGTGGGGGAAACGTTCACATTCAGAGCAGCAGGGCGAACCCTGGATTTGGGGAACCTGGTCTCACACTGGCTCTGGGAAAACTCTTTTCGTTCCTAGCCCTTCTCTGGCCTCAATTCCAGTCCCAACAGAGGATTGAGGCGGGTGGGGTGGAGGGGTCAGAATTGGAGGCGTCCTGAGGGGCGGGGGGAAGAGACTCAAAACTTGCAGAGCTCCCAACCCGAGTGGCCCCGATTTTCCGAACTCACTGGAGCCAAAGGAATCCGATAGAGGCTACGGAAGGCTTGGGGATGGGGCTCTGCTGTGCATCGGACGGGCTGCCCACTGGGCGGGGGTTCTGAGCCCTGCCTTGGAAATGACAGATCGGCAGGGTTCGGGATTATACACATCGAGAGTTCGCTTTCTTTCTGCTCGTCACTTGGTTTCCCGGGTCCCTTGGGACCCACTCGAAGGCGCCGGGCCGAGGAGAGGACTCCTGCTGGCTCCCGCGCCCCACCCGGCGCTGGCCAGCTCCAGCTCGCCCCGCCTTTCACCTGCCCACTGCAGCCTCCCAAACCTCCCCGCCTCCTCCCTCGCAATAAAAGCATCCGCGGCCGGGCTCTAGCTATTTCCCTCTCCAGCCTGCCCAGGTGTGCCACGCTTCAGACGCGCTGGCCCAGGTGGGGGTGCCAAAGGGGCAGGTGAGAGGCCCTGTCCCAAGGGCAAGTGCTGGACCGAGCAGCGAGGACGAAGAAGCTGAAGACCGGCTGCGCTGCAAGCGCTCCTCCGCTCCTCCGGTCCTCGGGACCTCCCGGGCGCCGGGTCCTGTGAGCACCCGGGGCGGAGCAGCCCGACCGCGGGCTGCGTGTGCTCAGGTAAGGGACTCACTGGGCCCGGCGATCTAGAGGCAGGCAGCCCTCCCCTCCCGCCTGAGCCTGAGCTCGGCGGAGCCAGCCGGCATCAGCTCGCTCCTTTCCTCCGTCTCGCTGCGGCAAAGTTTTGGAATAAAAAATGTTTCTGAGCTAGTGTGGGTGCTGGTCGGTGAGGACGCCGATCACGAGGGCATTTGCTCGGAGACTGTAAATCCAGAAATCAATTTTCTGCCAGATAAATGATCGCCTCTCACGGACTAAGGGCCCTTTTCGGATTCCTTTCTGACGTTAGTGGCCCCTGACCGATCACTGGATATTTATTGTCTATATTTGCGTTGACGTATCTTTGAACGCAAACATTTAAGCTCTTCGAGGACAGGGATCACCTCCCTTTTTTTTTTTTTTGTACGTGTGAGACAGCTAGGTGTCACAGTGGTTAGAGAACTGGGTCTGGGGTCAACAAGACCTCAGTTTAAATTTACACACAATCACCTGCTAGCTGTATGACTCCACACACAGTCACTTGCTAGCATGACTCTAGGTGAATCACTCAGTTTCCTCACCTGTAAAATGGGCATGGTAATAGCATCCATCCCACCGGGTTATTGTGAAGTTCAAATGAGAGAATACTGGTAAAGCTTTTAGCACAGCGCTGGACACTTAGTAGGTGTTTAATAAACGCTAATTCACTAATTGATAAGACTTTGCCATCTTATGTTGATGGACATGCCTCCAGGGAATAGTGGGGGAAGGAGGTACAGGAAGGAGATTAGCTTTAGGCCCTCAAGGAATTCATTTTTTATATTCTGCTCTCAAGTCTCCCCAAAGTAAAAGCAAAGATGACCAAAATTAGAAATCCTACGCCTTCCTCAATCAGCCAATAAATATTTCTTAAGCTCCTTCCGAGAGGCAGACACTGTGCTAAGCACGAAAGGCAAGAAGCAATCCCTGCTCCCTAAAGGGACAAAACGTGGAAACAGCTAAGTATGGACAAGCAGGCTGCCTACAGGATAAATAGGAAATGATCGTCAGAGGGGAGACTTTGGGATTAAGAGGAACTGGAAGAGGGTTCCAGTAGATGGACAGACTTTGATTTGGACTTGAAGGAAGCTGGGGAGGCCAACAAGGGAATGTGGGGGAATTAATAGGAAAGCCTGTGGCTATGCCTTGGAGAAAGAAATCATAGAGCCTACTGTGAGATTTCTCTTCTCTTCTCTTTATTTTTCTTCCCAACCTCCCTGCCCTCAGTCTGTTTCCTCTGTCTATCTGTCTCTCTGTCTCTCACTTTGTCTCTGTGTCTGTGTTCTCTCTCTGTCTGTCTCTTCCCACCTCCTTCCTTCCCTCCCTTCTCTGCCCCATTCCTTTCTTTCCAAGATTGCAGTGATCATCCAAGTATGCAAAATAGAATGAATAATCCTTAAAACTTTTTAGTGGAGGATTTGTCCCCCCCCTCCTTTTCATAAACACTGAACAAAGTTTTGGACATTCTTCTCTATGTAGTTCTGAGAGAATTAAGAAAATGTATAGTCTTTTAAAATATGTGTGCCTCAATTGAACTGTATGCCCATGTAGTATGGGTCAGAACTTTCCCTTTTATCTTTTGAGATTAGAATTTCTTTTTATATATTATATATACTCTGAATAACTATTTTTAGAATTCTAGACATTTGGAAGGGATTTTACAGGTTCACCATTTTATAGGTGAAGAAACTGAGGCCTAGGGAAGGAAAAAAACTTGCCTTAGGTCATACAAATAGTCAGTTGAAGAACCTGGACTAGAACTAGGTGTTTTGACTCCCCGGCTACTGCTCTTCCCCCTTTGATAGCACTGTACAGACTATTAAATGCCATGTAAATGAAGGTGAGTTGTTATTATTACTGATGGGGAAACTCATGAGTTTTTGTTGTTACAGGAGAGACCTACTTATTAACTTAAGGTCAGAGAAGTAGTAAATACTGGCTGAGTTGAGCACAAAATAGACTTCCATCATTAAATCTTGGGTGCTTTCCACTGCTCTCTGCTGTCATTCTTTCTAGCTTGTATCATCTCTGCTTCTTCCTGGGAAAGTATTGCCCTATATGTAATGTCCCATTTGTTTTCCTTTTCCAAACGGACCTTCCATTCATTCACAGTACTGTGATTTCAGTGTCAATCTGACTTGAGTTTTAAGGCTTACCTCTTTAATTACCTCATAACATCACAGATCCCAATTGGGTCAAAGCTTTAGAAAACATTTTCCCTCCTTTGAGGAAGTTTGAAACATCCCAATAACTTACAATGTCTGAAAATTGGAATCCATTTGAATATTACATATTTATGACAAAGAAAGAGAATCATCTGGAAGTAGCCTCTTTTAAGAATTTCCCAGTAATAAAATTATCTATAAATATGCTTGCAATCTAAAAGTAGCTTTAAAAAAACTGAAGTATAGTAATAGTAATAACTGATATTTATGTAGCACTTAAGGTTTACAAAGCCTTGCAAATATTATCTCATTTACTCCTCAGAATAACTCTGAGAGGGAGGTGCTACTCTTATCACTATGTTTCAGATGGGGAAACTGAGAGAGACTAAATGATTGCCCAAGTTTACACAGCTAATAAGTGCCTGTGTGTGTTCATTCTTCATTGCCAAAGAAGACCATTCCATTAGAGAAATAATGACATGACTTACACTTGACTTTGTTTTGAGTGAGGGAGGGCTGTGCAGGTCACCAGCCTCACTTCTCCAGAGCCATCTGAATCCCGTGACCAGATATTCATCACGATGACTGGAGATGACCCAGGATGAGGCAATTGGAGTTAAGTGATTTACCCAAGGCCACACAGCTATTGAGTGTCAAGTGTCTGAGGGAAGATTTGAACTCAGGTCCTCTTGACTCCCTGCACTGGTGGTCTATCCACTGCACCACCTAGCTGTCCCAAGTGTCTGAGAGTGTATTTGAACTCAAGTCTTCAACTCCAGATCCAGCAGTCTATCCATTGCATCATTTTGCTGCCACTATCAATTTACAAGTGTGATAACATGCCATAATGCTTTGCATACCTTAAAAGAGCTATATATATGCTACCTAGTATTAGCTATTGTTATGATTACCACAAAACACCCAAAACCAAATGAGATAGCATATAAAATTCTTTTTCAAATTTTAAGAAGACGATATCAATGCTAACTATTATTCTCACAAAAAATAGCTATCCTCTACATTAGTAAAGGTATTGGGTTTGGGTGGCTTTGGGGAGCAGCATTTCTTCCCAGCAGATTTTTCTTGCGTTTTTTTCTTCTACTCATGGTCTTGTTGTACTGAGCAGGACCTTTAACTCATGATTTTTGCTATCAGTTGTTCAACTAAAATGAATCTCAGTTACTTTTTGCTGAAACATGGCCAGCTTGGCTCAAAGATATGAGTGCAGAGGCTCCATTCTGTCTATCTAAACCAAGCTGGTTCTGATTCACCTACCTGCCCTTGACTTTCCCTGCTCATGCCAGAAAACTGGTGGCTGTTTCCACAAATAGAGGAGCTATCTGGGTCCAAGATGACAAATATGTCATTTCAGGTCAGGCCCACATGGCTGGATCAGGACCACCATTTTGACTTAATTTGGATTTAAGGAGAACTGATTGTTCCTGAATAAAATTCAATTTGGATTTAAGGAGAACTGATTGTTCCTGAATAAAATTCCATAAATATTCCCCAAAAGGCAACCCAACTGTTTGGATAAGTTGACTGGGGGTCCTAAGAGATGGAAGTGATTTTAAAGATCTCTTAGTCCAATTGAAATAGAAGTGACCCTCTGAGTTGACTTAGAAAGCCTCAGATTAACATTATCTGTATTGTATTATATTTTTATTTATTTTGTTAAGTATTTCCCAATGACATTTTGATCTGGTTCAAGCTTTGTTTGCTGGCCAGGAGTATGAGACTTCCAGTCTAGTCTAAGCTCCTGTGTACTGCAGGAATTCACTTAAATGGCTGAACCAGCAATGAGTGTGGCCATGCCTTCAGTGTAAACATATATGGTGGAGAGGAGTAACATAGGTAAAGTTAACTTGGATTATAATAAGGAAATACGACATTTGTCGACTGAGGAAATTCTGTGTATCTCTGTGAAGTTTTACATATGGAGAACGAGCTTCTAAAAACCAGAAGCCAGTGGAGAAACTCTGGATTTGGAGTCAGAGAATCATAGCTCTAGGGCAGCTAGGTGGTACAGTGCCTAGGGTGCTGGGCCTGGAGTCAGGAAGGCTCATCTTCTCTGGTGTAAATCTGCCCTCAGACACTTACTAGCTATGTGACCCTGGGTAAGTCACTTAACCCTGTTTGCCTCAGTTTCTTCATCTGTAACATGAGTTGGAGAAGGAAATGGCAAACCACTGCAGTATCTCTGCCAAGAAAATCCCAAATGAGATCATGAAGAGTCAGACATAGCTGAACAACAAACAGAGTTGGGAAGTCTTCAGAAAACTTCTTTCTAGTTCAACTCTTTTGTTTTATACATGAGGAAACTTGAGTCCTGTGGAGGTGAACTGACTTGCCCAAGGTCACACAGATGATAGGTACCAAAGTGAAGGCTCAGGACTCTTTCCACTGTACCATATTCTTTCTGAGGACATCGCTTCAGAACCTCTCTCTCCAGCTTATGGCCTGGGTAACCTTGGGCCCCTCTGAGGGTCAGTTTCCTCGACCTGTAAAACAAAAGGGCTGGTCCCTAAAGGCTCTTTCATGACTAAATCTTCCATGTCTAAAAATCACACTCAGCTTTTGGAATGCAGAAGAAAAGAAAGAAAGACACCAAGAAAGCCTCTGCTGCTTACCCCTGAAGTTGCACTTCCTCTCTTTTTGAGTATCTCCACAAAAATCTCCCACTCGGGCATTTCTGAGCGTTGGGCCTTCTGACTCATAGGCCAAACCATTGTTCTAAATTCCCTTCAGATGTTCACTCGTGTGAAGTCCCAACTGAAAAAGAGGAAGGGTTTCCGTTCTGAAAGGACAGGAGAAGTTCTCTGGCAAGAGGGAAAAGTACAGTAGGGAAGGACATAGTGTTTGGACAGATCTGGGCACTTCTCAAATTCTGTTATTTATTTTCAGAGCTCCCAAGGGCTGGCGGCACTCAAGGTTCCAGTGGCAGAATTCCCTTTTCCCTGGTGAGCAGGGGCCCTTCTGCAATGTCCCCAGCTACTGCTCCTGAACCTGGTGGGATTGCGAGCGAAAGGCGCATCAGCAAAATAATTTTTTTCCTTTTCGTGTTTGGAGTCATCTTACTATGTGCAGGAGTCTTGCTTTCCATCTTTGGTTTCCAAACGTGCCAGTACGAAACCCTTAATGACTGCAGTGCAGTCCTGAAAATTGTGGGGCCTTCATGTGCTGTGATTGGCCTCGGAGCAATCATATTGGCCCGCTCCAGGGCTAAGCTTCAGCTCAGAGAGAGGCAGCTTCGAGGCAACCAGGTTGACCCAGACAGCTTCTTTATTTGTGGAGAAAGTCGTCAGTTTGCCCAGTTCCTAATCTTTGGATTCTTGTTTTTAACCAGTGGGATGCTGATTAGTGTGCTGGGCATTTGGGTCCCTGGATGTAACTCAGAATGGCCCCAGCCACCATTTAATGACACAAGCACTTCTGGTGCCGATCCACAGGCATGTGGGTTTCTGTCTCTGCAGGTAATGGGGCCTTTGATAGTGCTCATTGGCTTATGTTTCTTTGTGGTAGCACATATTAAGAAAAGAAACAGCTTGAGTTCTAGCCAAGACTCTGCAGAAAGTGAAGAAAGGAGGTCACGGAACAATGAGCCTGTGCAAGTCACTGTAGGTGAGTAAATCATGCCAATGTGCCAACGTTGCCATTAGAGGCTGTTATGTTATGAGTTTAGATTGAATGCTTTAGGTTGTGGTTTACAGTTTCCAAACCTGAAGTGATAAATGGTAAAAATTCCTTAAGTGTCATATATTTACAAAAGCACTGAAAATGGGTCAATATTAATATTTTATTTTACCTATGAGAATCATGGATCTCATTCAGTAGTGTTCTAGAGCCTGTTGCAAACAATGCAATCTCATCCACAAATACAAACATCTGTTGGACCTCAGCATCCATAGAGAATCTTGACATTTGGATTCTGTAGTGACTCTCCCCCATGACTCCTTTGGGAGTGGAGTGTACACTTCTCTGTTTTATGCCTCATCTGACTACTGATCAGAGGGTCGTTAAACAAATTATTTCTGTTAAGTGTGTTAAGGAATCTTATGTAGTTTGGGGAGATATCTTGTTGGAGGAGAACTTTTAGGGTTTTTTAAATAGTTGACAAAATAATTTTTTTTGACTAATCCATCAATAATAACAGTGATGAAATTTTATATTCTCAATTATGTGATGGTAGAGATGTGGTCTAGTGTAGAATATTATCTGCAAGAGAATGACTTTATTCCTTTGTCCCACCTTCATCTGCAATGTCCTTAATGTATGTGCAAGTTACTCTCAAAAAATCTTACAAATGGAGAAAATGAGCTGTAGGTTGGTGGTTATTGATGTTTCCTCAGGGCTCTTCTTGGGGCGGGGGGTGTTAATAGTAAGATTTGAAGGTTTTTCTTCAAGCCTTCATTATACTCTCCTCTATTCATACAGGAAAAACCAGCTGGATGAATAATGACTATTGTCATTCTGCCAGGGGTGGGAAACCTAGGGCCTCAAGGCCACATGTGGCCCTCTGGGTCCTCAAGTGCAGTCCTTTGACTAAATCCAAACTTTGCAGAAATAATTTGTTTGGATTCAGTCAAAAGGCTCCACTCAAGGACCTAGAAGACCACATGTGCCCTCAAGGCAGCAGGTTTCCCATCAGTTCTCTAAGTGTTATCTGAGGAACCCAGCAGTCCATGAGATCAAATGATAATTTTTATAATTCTAAAATACTTGAATTTCTAATACAGTTAAATATTGATAGATATAAACTTTCCCAAGAACTCTTTGGGGTCCTCAATAATTTTTCAGAGAATAAAGAGGTACTGAAATAAAAAATTTGAGAATTGCTGCTCTAGATCAAGATAAGACATTGAACTGATAAGCTGTAGAACTGGTCTATCCACATGTATATGTTGAATAGACACTGTTGATAGAAGATGAGATGGGCCCACGATTCTCTCTGGTCAGCTGGATTGCCTTTAGGATATTGTGCAGTGCTTTAGTTGACACCAGGCTTCTCCTTGAACTAAAGGCCCAGCTGTTCTTTGAGGGATGTCATGTGACTATGAGTCAGGGAATCCTCGTTTCAGAAGAATTAAGGGAGGAGAGGGAAGCTCCTACTCTACATCAGTCACTGTACAAAGTGTGGTAAGGATCACATATCATCTAACCCTTACCATAACCCTGTAAGATAGCTGCTGTTTTTATTCTCACTCTGCAAATTGGGAAACTGAGGCAGATAGCGGTTAAAGTATCATGCCTGAGGTCATACAACTAATAAGGGTCTGAGACTGAGTCTGAACTCAGATCTTCCTGGCTCCAGTCCCAGCACCCTATGTGCTATGTCACCTAGCTCTCACCCAAAAGGGCAAAAGAAAGGGGTGTAAGTGGGCTGCAACCTATATTATCAATATATACATTGCCAATGAAGAATTGCCCAAGAGAAACAGCATCAGAAAAGCATCAGAGGTATGGCTAGAAAAGACATGAGCCAGTCATGCATCAGGAGCCAGGGAATGACAGACATAACGCTTCCCCTGAGCCATTGGTCACAGCACAAGCTTCAGAAGCATAGCGGAAAGTCCCTAGCTTGGTCTTTGCTGGAGAAGGTCACAAGGGTTGTAATGGGTGAGACGCTGCTGATGGGTTGGGACTCGCACCATTGGAGGGAGCTCACAGCCATTGAAGGGTCGCATATGTGAAGTACTTCTGAGGGTCCAGAGTGGAATGATTTTCCCCTAAGGGCAAAGCAGTAATTTGGAAGAATATACTAAGGGAAATGGAAATTTTGGAGCAAATAACTACCATAGCTAACCTTCATATAGTGCTTATTATATGCAGAGACTGTCTACATCCACTGGGAGCCTTACCATTACTATCTCATTTGGTTCTCATACCTGGGAGGTAAGTGTTATGATTATCCACATTTTACAAATGAGGAAACTGAGGCATATAGTTTTTTTTTTAAAGTGGAAAGAACATAGAAGAGACTTGAGTTCAAAGAATCTGAGTCAAGAAGCATCTCAGAGGCCATCTAGGCCAACTTGTAACTGAAAAGGAATCCTTTCTCCAACCTCTCCAGATTGTGCTCTCAGCCTTTCTCTTGAAAAACTCCAGTGAGGAAGGACTCCCTTCCAAGGTGACACATTCAACTTTTGGACAGCTATGTGGTTCAGTCATTTTTCAGTTGTGTCTGACTCTTCGTGACCCTGTTTGGGAAAGATACTAGAGTGGTTTGCTATTACTTTCTCCAGCTTATTTTACAGATGAGGAAACTGAGGCAGACAGGGTTAAGTGACTTGCCCAAAGTAACCCAGCTAGTATCTGAGGCTGGATTTGAACTCAGGAAGACTCATCTTCCTGACTCCGGGCCTGACGCTCTGTGCACTATGGCGCCCATGAACTGCTTTTTGTGCAGCTCTACACCCAGACAAATCTGCCTCTGCAATTTGAGGACTTGTTGTAGATAGAGCAGTGGACTTGGCATCAGACAGACCAGTGTGCAAATCTTGCCTCAGGTACTTATTAGCTGTGTGACCTTGGGCAAGTCACTTAATATTTCTGCATTTTCCAAAGCTTCTCCAAGTGTAAGATGAGGAGGTTAATTTTCCCAGGTGTCTTCCAGCTCTAAGTTTATGATCCTATGAACTTCTAACCATCATTTCTACTTCTGCTTTCTGGAGTCACCCCCCTTTCATGCATCAGCTCTTCAAGAATGTGACCATCCCAGTCACCTTTTTGTGGGCAGACTCCAGCCCATGGATGTCCTTCCAAAATCAAGGGTGCCCAGCATATTCTTTTATTTTGTGGAAATTTATTGAATGGGATTCTCAGTCTAATCAATTGATGGTACAAACAACCGGACAGGTGACAGTGACTAGATGGAAGTGCTCTGAGTTCAGGCAAACACTTGATCATAAGGATAAAACCTGCTCCTAACCTTTACTGCGTGTCTGACCCAAGGCTCGTTACTTAACCCCTTTTTGCTTCAGTTCCAACTCATTGTGAGAAAAGCAAATTACTATCATTAAAATGCCCTTTTAATAAGATAATAATAACTCCCATTTCTGTAGCACTTTTATATTCGTAACATGCTTTACTCATAGCAACAATCCATGAGGATTATTGGACAGAGTGCCAGGCCTGGGCTCAAGAAGACCTGAGTTCAAATGCAGCCTAAGATGCTTGCTAGTTTTGTGATCCTGGGTGAGTTATTTAATTTCTGTTTGCCTGAGTTTCCTCATCTGTAAAAACTGGAATAATCAGAGCTACTACTTCCCAGGGCTCTTGTGGGGATCAGATGAAGTAGTCTGTAATAAATGTAAAGCTCTTGCCACAGGGCCTGGAAGGTAATAAGCACTATATAGATGTTAGCTGCTACTATCCCCACTTTATCAGTGTGGAACTGATGCTGTATTTAAACCGAGTAAATAAGAAAAAATTAAAATTAAATATAGGTAAATAACATTTTGATAAATAAAATTAAATATAAATAAATCATTATTTATTTATAAACTGATAAATTAAAATTACCTAAACTGATGTTTAAGTAGTTGCTCTTGATGATGTAGTCTGTCTATATCGGAGGCAGGATTCAAATTCAGGCCTTACGTCTCAAAGTTAGCACTCTATGCCACAAAACTCACTAAAGCTCTATAGCATGTGATTGGAAAACCAGAGGCTTGGCCTGTTCAATTGTACTCTCCATAGCTTCCAGAGCCCCATAAATCAGGATGAGTTGTTTATCTGTTGGGGCTTACAGCAAACAAAGGGGAGTGTGAAGCACACATTTTTCACCTTTTCAGGATCATTACTTCTTTGGGTATCTATATTTAGTTGGTAAACTATATTTAACTTTGGCTTGTGAAAAATTAGCCAAAGGTGATTGCAAAGGGCAAGCAGCTCCAGAGGTCCGCTCCCTGGCTGAAAATGATGAACAACGACTGGAAAGATTATCAATTGATAAATGATCTTCTTGTTTGAGACTGACAGAGATAGATACCCAGGCGTAGGAGACCGCTTGTGTTTTTTCCTTTAGTTGGCTGATTTAATTACTACAGAGTTAATTCATTAACCAGGCTTCTAGCTTTGTGTAGGATTGACATTGAGGAGGAGTAGGAGACTAAGTATTTATAAATATTCAATAGGGTGATCCCAGCTGACGGCTTCTGTTTATTTTACTTGAGTGTGACTGCACGAAAGAACACCTTTCTCTATGCACATTCCTTCATGCATGTACTTCATCCTCTCTACATTCAGGCTAGGAATTGTGGTGTTTGTATCATAACTTGCCTATTTGGTTGGAAAGGTCACAGACTAGGCTATTTGGATTCATTAATGATAAGGGTTGCTAGGTGGTGCAGTAGCAGATAGAGCAATGAGCGTGGACTCATCTTCCTGAGTTCAAATCTGAACTTAGACGCTTACTAGCTGTGTGACCCTGAGCAAGTCACTTAACCCTGCTTGCCTCAGTTACCTCAACTATTTAAAGAGCTGGAGAAGGAAATGGTAAACCAGTCCAGTATCTTTGCCAAGAACAAGATTCAGACACGAAAGAAAATACTAAACAACAAAAGAGATAAAGTTGTGGGTTTTTTGCATCAAACCAGGCAGATAGACTCATTTGAAGTAAGAAATTAGTAGACCTGATTCTTGCCACAGAGTTTCTTTAACAAACAGCATTCTCTGATTTCTTGGATTCAGAGGCTCATGGGATTTAGAGAACTGGAAAGAATTCTAACTGTTATGTAGCTCAGCCCCTTCCTTTTATACCTAAGAAATTAAAGTCTAGAAAGGTTAACTGACTTGCCCTAGATCACAGGTATTAATGAATAGAGTCCAGTGCTCTTTCAGCTATTTCTTCCATCCTAATAAAGAGGCTGACAGCTTTGTGTAGCTCTGCCTCACTAAAATCCAATTCATGCAGGAGTCAAGACATCATCCCGTGATGTCATAGGTCCTCTTCAAAAACAAAGGATGAACAACACCTACGATATAAATAAGCATAGACGATACATACAAAATAAATACATGGGAATTTTGAGAGGGAGAGCCTTTGGATGCTGGGGGACATTAGAAAAGGCTTCAGGGAGATGACAGCACTGTATAATTGAATTTTAGTTTGGACTGCTGATTTGTCTTTGCTTTTATCCCAAAAGCTGCAGCTGTGTAATGGAAAATATGGTAGACTTGAAACTAGGAAATGTGGGGAAAATTTTCCTCTTGACATAACCTTGTGACCAGTCAAGTTCCTGAATCTCATTTCTTTCATTAAAAAAAATGGGAGTAATAATCCCACTGGTAACTTCTTCATAGAGCTGTTGTGAAGGTCACATGAAATAATGTACATCAGATGTTACGTAAATGTCATTTATTATTATTACTTGGATTTTTTATTTTGCTTTATGTGGATGAGCATTCTTAAGAAGTCATTCCTTTTGCCTTCTCACTATTAATTATGCACTTGTTTCCTTAGGTGATGCTGTGATAATCTTTCCACCCCCACCTCCATCTTATTTTTCAAATGTTCCAACATCTACAGTGGCATCACACAACTCAGCATCTAACAGTTTGCCTCTGAGTGAGAACCCGCCATCATACTACAGTATTTTTAATTATAGGTAAGACTTTCAACTTTAATTTCTGGAAATGAAATGCTTAACTTACAATCTCGTAACCTGCAGGATAATTTATAGCTATTCAATTCTTACCAATCATAAAAGTTGTCCCAAAAATCTTAGGGCAGTTTTAAAGCATCATAGGGCAGATAAATGGCAGAGGTGGATAGAGTGCAGGTCCTGACGTCAGAAAGAGTGATCTCCCTCAAATCTGGCCTCAGACATTTGCTAGCTTTATGACCCCGGGCAAGTCACTTAGCCTTGGTTTTCTTAGTTTCGTCCTCTGTAAAACGAGCTGGAGAAGGAAATGGCAAAACCACTTCAGTATCTTTGCCAAGAAAACTCCAAATGGGGTCACGGAGAGTAAGACGTGACAGAACAACAGCAAAAACCAGCGTAAAGAACTTAAGCCAGTGGCGTCAAACTAAAAGAAAAAATGGATCCTTTTTGGCTGTATGTTGACTTAGAAAATTGGCATTGTCTATGTGGTATTATATTTTTGTTTCTTATATTAAATATTTTCCACTTACATTTTAATCTGGCTTGAGTCTATAACCCCTTAGGATATAGCTTAACCACACATGTCAAACATGTGACTGAGGACCTTAGCCAAACTGACATGTAATTGGGAAATATGTGTATGTATAGATTATACTTGTAAAATATATGATAATTATTACACTATAATACATATGTAGATAACATACATGCAGTGTATGATATCTATAAATATTTTATATGCACATATATACATATACCTAAATATATATATAACTTTAATAGTTTAAAACTGTATTAAGACTTTTGGGAAACCCCACATAAAAATTTAAGCATAGAATTGATTAATTTTCTTCTTATTTTTAACTCTTCTGTTTTTTAACTCTTTTTTTTTTGGAAGCAATTGGGGTTAAGTGACTTGCCCAGGATCATATATCTAATAAGTGCCTGAAGTTGGATTTGAATTCGGGTCCTCCTGATTCCAGGATCAGTGCTGTACTACCTAGCTGCCTCTTCTCATGCTATATCTTGAATTTAGAAAAATTTGCATCCTACTTCTCCCTCTCTAAAACGAATGCTTTATAACATTGCTTTTACTTGGAAAACTCAGTGTTTTATAAGTGTCACTAGCCTGGTCCATGTTCCTGTGAATCAGGTACAATATCACTTATGGGAAACAGAGACAGAGAAACTTGCCTAACTCGAATGTGGTCACACAACAAAGGGAACAATGATAAAGGTAGGAGTAGGGACCTTGCATCCTGCCTACACCAGTGGTCCCTGCTCTGACCCAGTTTCCTGATTCCATTAGGTTTCTGTCAGCAAAGGAAGTAGGAGCAGAAACTGCCTAGTGCGGTGAACAGAGTGCCCCTTGTGGGACTGGATAAAGCATTGAAAGGTGAATATGATCTGTGTTTGGCTGGACACGTTCACCTGTGGAGAGATACCTCGAATTAAACCACTAATGAGCTGGAACTTGTTCTAACTTGTCAGTTGTCTAAGAGTCCATCATTATAAATCTGAATAGTAATATTTATGTTTTAAAAGTTATTGTGAAACCACCTGATGATACTTGAGCTCTCTCTGAATAGATGTTTGTTTTCATTGCTTCTCAGCCTTGTTGACTTTGAATTATAGGTCACTTTTCCAAGAATAAAATAAGGTTAAAACAAATTGTTTTCCAAATGACTGTGGGAAGCTAATTAAGAAGACCTCTACTACTTTGTCTCCTATGGATGATCTCACTTTGGTTATCAGATTATTCCTCTAATTCTAGTGAACATTGTGTGTGGGCTCAGAGCACAGCTGTACCCAGAGTATGGGTGCACTGGGCTACTCTGTATACACTCCTTTGACTCAGGAACTACCTGATCCTCCAACCACGGTGGAAAGATGGCTGGATTTGGAGTCAGAGCCTTGAGTTTGAATTCTGTCTCTACTGTTGACTGCCTAGCATGTGATCTTCCACGTTATTCAGTATATCTCAGCTTCATTTTCCTCATTTAAGAAATGAGGTTGGATTAGACAATCTCTAAGAACCTTTCTCATTGAATCCTTTGTTCTTGTCACTCCTAACTGAAGGAGACCCCAGGAACACCCAGTGATGTCATAAGGGGAGGAGACCCAAGCCCAAACCTACCAGGAGTCTATGCTCATCAGCCTCACCTGGTCTTCTCCTGGTACACATTCCATTCATTCTTCCATAATGCTAGCACCCTCTTACCACCCTGTCTCCCTATGGGGTGTTGTGGGTGCTGTTTTATTGCTTGGGCCATGTAGATTATGTGTGTCCAGATGGTTCTGTGGCTCACAGGGAGGTCAGAAGAGCTACTTCTATCATCTCCTCCCACCCTTTTGCAAAGGAGACTGATTCCTGCCAGGAGAGAAAGCAGAAGATTGGGGCCAGAGTATGACCATTCCGCTCTCCTCAGGGAGAGGAGAGGTTAGGGTTAGAATTATATCTCTCTGCTCCCTTAAATATTGTTAGTCTAGGGCAAGTATCTGAGCCAGGCAGGTGGCTCCAAGTGCTGGACTTGGAGTCTGAAAGACTGAGTTTCCTGAGTTCAACTCTGGCCTGAGACACTTACTAGCTGAGTAACCCTGGGCAAGTCACATAACCCTGTTTGCCTCAATTTTCCTGTCTGTAAAATGAGCTGGAGAAAGAAATGGCAAACTACTCCAATATCTATGCCAAGGAAACCCAAATGGAGTCATGAAAAATCAGATATGAAAGAATAATCACAAGGAGAAGCAATTTTTTAGGTTTTAAGATAAACTCCTGATCACTATCCCTTAATGGAAAAGGAAGGCCCCAAGCTATATACCTAAGACTTGACTCCCTTCCCACAAGATGCCAATTCCATAATGAAAATACATAGCCAATAGCAAACAATCCCATTTACCCAAACAGATAGCAAACAAACATCAGAAAAGCATATACAGGAGAATTTATACCAGACAATACACAGAGTAAATGAATTCTTCCTTTGGGAGTAAGATAACTTAGCCCAGCCAAGAAAGAGGAAATCCAAGATCTGACAAAAGTGAAATTCTCTGAAGTCTTGATATAGCAAGCAAACTGGGGACAGGGTTATGACAGACATTGCCAACTCCTCTGCAGATTTTCTTCTTTCCAGACTATTTGTCTCCCTTTGAGGACACAAAGAGGGGAATAGCTCATCATCTCTCTTGAATCTAGAAGCCAGAAGGGCCTCTATCTCTCCTCCCTCTTGCTCTAATTGACTGCTTGCTCTTGGTTCAGGCACACTGAGTGATCTGTCCCCACCAATGAGGAGAGTCCCATATAATTAACCCTTTGAGTCAAGAGTTACATTCCCAACATCTATATGCCGCCAAACTACCATATGTCAATCCCTTCTCTGCTCTCTGGTCTTCCTAGATAGTCCAACAAAAGTACCAATATAATCACATGATCAGAGGAGCCACACTTAGGAGTTCCCTACTATGTGAGGGAAGACAAAGGGAAGTCTGAGTTTGAGTCTATGAGACAGCGCACCAAGAGATCCCAGGCTCCCTAATATACTCCTTCATAACATAACTCCCTCAAGAACTTTACAATCTAATTCTGGATATGTAGTCTATTATACACAGATGAAAGGTACAATGTAAGGTAGTTTGTGAAAAGAGAAAAGGATAAATTAAGACAAAGCCTTCCAAGAAAGCACATACGCAGAGGGAGAAAGCTTTTTTTTAACTGACCATAGCAGAAAAGCTTTATAGAATAGATGGTATGTGCTGGTCCTTGAAGGAAGAGAAAGAGGTCAGCAGGCAGAGCCAAGTTCTAAGGCAGAGCTCAGCCCTAGACCTAAGAGCTAAAGAAGGACATTTCTGAGATGAGGGTTGGGAAACAGCCTGCAGGAAAGCATAAAGGTGCGAGAGCGCAGGGTGGGATCAACCAGGAGTCTGGTTTGGCATTATTCTCTTTGTCACTATTGACACAGAAGGTATTGTGGGAAATAGAGTGGAGCCAAGTTGTGTTGGTAGGTTGGAACCAGATCGTGGAAGACTTTAAATGCCTCATGACAGGGTTTATGTTCTGTCCTAGAAGGAAGCACTGACATTGTTTGTTGCTGTTTAGTTTTTATTTCTAGTAGAGGAGTACCCTGGGCAGACTGGCGTGGAGGGTGGAACAGAGAGGAAAAAGAGCCAGGGAGACTAGTTAGAAGGCTATTATAGTGGCTTGGACAAGAGGTGATGAAGGCCTCAGCAAGGGCGGTGGTCATGAGAGAAGAGAGAAAAGGGCAAAGATGAGATAAAATCATCAGGACTTAGCAACTGATTGGAAATGAAGGATGAAAGCCAGGAGAAAGGCAAAGGTTACCCAAAAATGTTGAGACTGAAGGACTGAGAGGAAAGAATTCTTCATCCAATTTAGTATTAATCCATTAAACTGGAGTAAGTAAACCCTGTTCTTGGCACTATACTAGGCCCTGATGGGGATATAAAAGAATTAAAGGATAAAATCATTGCCCTCCAGGAATTTATACACTGAGTTTAAGGGTAAGGATATAGAGCACAAGCAGCCATTATATGACCATACAGGGTAGAGTGTGATTAAAACTTAAATGAGTGGTATAGACAGTGTGGACTACAACATTAATATGGTGACCTTGTTTTGTGAATTGAGAAAATTGTAGTCTGTACAACTTGTAGTCTGAGAAAGACTATTTCTTTGGAAAATTTTTGTTAAAGAACATTTCCTTTTCTTGAAATCAGACCAGTCCTAGAAGCCAAAATATGTATAATCATTATAATTATAGGGCTTCTTGGAGAAGATTGGACTTGAGCCAGACCCTAGATCAGGAAAGATAATATTTGTGAAGTGCTTAAAGGCACATTTCCTGGTACATAGTAGGTGCTTAATAAATGTTTGTTTTCTTCCTTCTCTAAAGGATTAGGACAGATAAAGGAAGATCAGTGACTGGGAGAACAGGGAGATTCATAGCAGAAAAAGGAAACTGGGAAGTAGAACTGATTTCTAAGGAAAGGTGGTTTAGATCTGTGACTCTTGAGGTGAGAGTGATATGTGCAAGTGGAGACATGTAGCTGTTTGGGTGGATTAAATCACACTGGACATTTAGGGAAGAGATCAGGCTGGAGACAGAGATGAGAGTCGTTAGTGCTAATAAAAGCCATTAAACAGGAGCAGTTTCTGGAGGGAAAGAAGAAAGTAAGAAAAGAGCATAGGACCAAGTATTGAGCTACATAAAATGCAAATGGCGAATAGAAGAGGAAAGTAAGACTTGCTGAGAAGATAAGGGAGGTGTGGGAAGAGAGGAAGACAATCAGGAAAGAAAGTGAAGTCTTAGAGAAATAGAAGAGTTTTTATTTTTCAAGAAGTATCATTAATTTTTTTGACACCCTTTTTTAAAAATTTTGAGTTCCAAACTCCTTCTAGTCTCTTCCCTCATCCATTCAAAAGTAAAGCAATATGTAAATTATAAGTGCAAAGTCATGCAAAACATATTTCCATATTAGCCATGTTACAAAAAAACCCAAGAAAAATAAAGAATAAAAAACGTTTGCTTCAGTATGCACTCAGAGTTCATTAGTTCTCTCTCGGAAGGTAGATAGCATTTTTCATCACGGGTACTTTGGAATTGTCTTGGAGCATTGTATTCAGAGTAACTGTCTTTCACAGATGGTCATCATTGCAATTTTTTCTTATCTGTGTACAATGTTCTCCTAGATCTGCTTGCCTACTCCACTTTGTATCAGTTCATATAAGTCTTCCCAGGTTCTTCTGAAATAATTCTGCTTGTCATTTCTTAGACCCCATTAGTATTCCTTCACAATTATACCACAATTTGTTTAGCCATTCCCTAAGTGACGGGCATCTCCTCAATTTCCAATTCCTTAGCACCACAAAAAAGAACTGCTATAAATATTTTTTCTGAATATAGGTTCTTTAACTTTTTCTTTAATCACTTTGGGATACAGACCTAGTAGTGGTACTGCTGGATCAAAGGGTATGTACGGTTTCAGAGCCCTTTGGGCGTAGTCACAAATTATTCTCCAGAATGGTTAGACTAGAAGTTCTACCAAAAGTGCATTAGTGAATCTATTTCCCACACTTTCTCCAGCCTTTGTCATTTTCCTTTTCTGTTATGTTAGCTAAACAGTTAGGTGTGAAATGTTACCTCACAGTTGTTTTAATTTGCATTTCTCTAATCAATAGCGATTTAGCACATTTTTTAATATGACTATTGATAACTGATTTCTTCTGAAAACTGCCTGTTGATAACCTTTCACCATTTATCAATTGGGGACTGGTTTTTATTTCTATAAATTTGACTCAATTCCCTCTATATTTGAGAAATGAAGCCTTTATCAGAGAAACTAGAATGATTTCCCTCCAGTTTCCTGCTTTCACTCATTTGCATTAGTTTTGTTTGTATGAAAAAATTAATTTGTTTTATGAAAACTTAATAATTTTATGTAATCAAAATTATCCATTTTTATATCCTCTTGTTTGGTCACAAACTCTTCCTTTACCCATGAATCCATGGACAGGTAAATTTTTCCATGCTTCCCTAATTTACTTATAATATTACCTTTTATGTCTAGACAGTGTATCCTTTTTGACTCTATCTTGATATATGGTGTGAGATATTTGTATACCTAGTTACTGCCAAATTACTTTCCAGTTTCCCCAACAATTTTTGTTGAAGAATGAGTTCTTGTCCCTGAAGCTTAGATCCTTGGGTTTATCAAACACTAGACTACTTTGGTCAGTTTCTTCTATTATGTTCTTAATCTATTCCATTGATCTATCACTGTATTTCGTAGCTAGTGCCAAATCATTTTGATGATTACTGCTTTGTTATATGGTTTGAAATCTGGTACTGCCAGGTCACCTTCCTTCATATTTTTTTCTCATTGATTCCCTTGATATTCTTGGCTTTTTGTTCTTCTGCAGAAATTTTATTATTTTTTTCTAGTTCTATAAAATAATTCTTTGATACTTTAATTGGTATGGAACTGAATATGTAATTTAAGTAGAATTGCCATTTTTATTAAATTTCCTCAGCCTGCCCATAAGAAAGTAACATTTCTCCAATTATTTAGATCTCTATTTTTGGTGAAAAATTTTATAATTGTGTTTATATAGTCCCTGGGTTTGCCTTGGCAGGTAGACTCCCAAGGTATTTTATACTGTCTGCAGTTACTTTAAATGCAAGGAGTTTCTCTTTCTATCTCTTTCTGCTGGGTTCTATTGGTGATGCCGAAATGGGTTTATTTTTACATCCTGCAACTTTGGTAAAGTTCATTGTTTGAACTAGTTTTTTATTGATTCACCAGGGTTTTCTAAGTATACCAATATATCACCTTCAAAGAATGATAGTTTTGTTTCCGTGTTACTTATTCTCATCCCTTCAATTTCTTTTTCTCATCTATTGCCATAATAAACATTTCTAGTACAATACTGAATAATAGTGGTGATAATGGGTATTCTTGCTTCTTCCCTGATCTTACTGGAAAGACTTCTAGCTTATCCCCATTATGGATAACATTTGTGATGGTTTTAGATAGATGCTACTTATCATTTTAAGAAAAATTCCTTTTATTCCTATCCTCTCTAGTATTTTTAATAGGAAGGGGTGTGTATTTTGTCAAAAGTTTTGTTCTGCACCTATTGAAATAACCATATGATTTTTATTGTTTTTGTTATTAATGTGGTCATTTATGTTGAGTTTTCCTCATACTGAAGCAGTGCTACATTCTCAGTATGAATCCCACTTTATCACAGAATATGATCTTTGTGTTATGTTGCTACAATCTGCAACAAATGAACCAATGCTTTATATATTTTACTGATCTTCCCCCCTGCCCTCATAAAACCAGCTCCTACCTTTGTTTATTGGTTCAATGGTGTTTTTACTTTTAATTTTATTAATTCCTCCTTTGACTTCCAGTGTTTCTATTTAGTTATTTAATTGGGGATTAAATTTTTTTCTAGTTTATTTTTTATTTGCCTGCCCAATTCACTAATCTCTTTCCATTTTTTATTTGATGTGAACATTTTGGACATAACTTTCTTCCTAAATATTGCTTTGACTGAATCCCACAAATTTTGGTGCATTGTCTCATTGTTGTCATTACCTTTAATTAAATTATAGATTGTTTGTATGATTTGTTCTTCAGCCCACTGATTCTTTAGGATTAGGTTATTTAGTTTCCAATTAATTTTGAATCTGTGCTTCCAATGTTCTTTAGTGTATTTTTATTGCATTATGGTCCTAAAAAGTTGTATTTAATATTTCTGCATTTCTTTGTGAGGCTTTTATGCTCTTATTCATGATCAATTTTTGTGAAGGTGTTATGTACATCTGAGAAAAAAGTATACTCTTTTTTTATTCCCATTAGATTTTCTTCAGAGATCTATCATATCTAACTCTTCTAAAATTCTATTCATCTCCTTAACTAAAAAAGAAGAGTTTCAAGAAGGGAAAGGTATCTGCAGAGTCAAATACTACAGAGAAGTCTAGCCTTGTCTAAGACAATTCCATTTCACATATCCTACCCACATGTCAGTGAAACCAGGTCATTCATTATTCCTCCAGTAGGTCCCAAGTCCTTGTGTTTTTGCTTCAACCTATGTAATACACTCTACGAAGGGGCAACCAGGCGGTGCAGTGGGCAGAGCATCAGTGCAGGAGTCAGGAGGACCTGAGTTCAAATCTCACCTCAGACACTTGACACTCACTAGCTGTGTGTGACCTTGGGCAAGTCACTTAACCCAAATTGCCTCATCCTGGGTCATCTCCAGTCATCCTGATGAATATCTGGTCACTAGATTCAGATGGCTGTGGAGGAGAAGTGAGGCTGGTGCTCACAGCCCTCCCTCATTCAAAAACAAAGTCAAGTACAAGTCATGTCATTATTTCTCTAGTGGCATGGTCTTCTTTGGCAATGAAGGATGAACACACACACACTCTAGGAACCAAGGGAGTATTAAGATGAGTAAATAAAAGACCCTTGTGCTCAAGAAACTTACATTCTAGTAGGGGGAGAGATAAGGTGTACGCACATATAGGTCTGACAATCCTTAGGCGAGGATCATAGATTTAGAATTGGACCCAGGTCTAGCCAGGCCATTGAATCCAATCTCTCTATTTTATGAACAAGAAAACAAGTTCAGAGAGTAAGGTGAATAGCCCAAGGTCATGCATTTAACAAATAACAAAGTTGAGGTCTGAACCTACGTATTCTGACTCCAAGTGCAGTGTTGTTTCCGTTATGCCAGTCATAGAGCATAGTTGAAGTTGTGAGGCAGATTAGCTCATGTATAGAAAGAGGAGAGTTAGGCAAAGAGCACAGATCTTTTCCTGACACCTGGAATGCCTTCTCCTGCATCTCTGACAATGGAAATTCAAACGCTATCTGTCTATGCTGATCTAAATGTTGCCTCTTCCAGCACCTAGAGATGTACCTAGGATAGAGCACTGGGTCTAGAGTCAAGAGGACCTAAATTAAAATCCAGATACTTCCTAGCTGTAGGATCCTGTTGCAGATTATGTAACCTCTGCCTCAGTTTCCCCACCTATAAAATGGAAATCATAATAACACCTACCTTCCAGTGTTATTGTGAAGATCATATGAGATAATATTTGTAAAGTGCTTAGCATAGTGTTAAGGGACTTTTGGGTCCCAGACAAAATCCTACCCTCTACAAGAAGCCTTTCATGATCTCCCTTAATGTAAGAGACTTCTCTCTGCTGATTATCTCCAGTTTATCCTGTCTATCTCTTGTTTGTACATGGATCTTTGCATGCTGCCTCTCACATTAGACTATTGAGAGCAAGGACTGTCTTTAGTTTTTCTTTGTATCCTCAGCACTTAGCCCAGTGCCTGGCACATAGTAGACTCTTAAGACATGTTTATTGATAGACTGATCATTTCTCTTGGGCTCCTTAGTTTAGGTATGCTGCCTCCCAGTATCCTGCCCCCATCCTCCTCCTCCTTGCATGGCCATAAGCTCACTCCCAGACATCCCTGGAGAAGAGGTAGAGGAGCAGAGCAAAGGGAGCATTCAGCTCTTGTTAATGAATAGGAGAGGATGACCACTAAGTTCTCTTCCAACTCTGAATTTGTGTGATTTTTTTGACTGTCTGAGAGTAGGATGAGACACATTGGGATCACCATAGTTCCTGATAGACCCAAATGCATGGCATGTATGGATGTCTCCAGCAGATTTTCAGCATCTAATAAGCTACTGTTTACACATACAACTACTCTCACTAGAACAAGAACTATTTAACATTAGCATAAAACAGTAACAGAAACTGTACCAGATCCAAAATCAATTAAATATACAAATGATATGATAGCAAACCTACTAATAGCAGAAGACAAAACAACATATTCCCCTGGTCAATGCATGCACCCATATGCACATTAGTAGGATCCAAACCATGGGAAAGAAATAAATTAGACCAATATGGGTACTACTTTCGCTCACTAAATGACTTTAAAGCAAGGTCCAAAGAAGACATTAACGGAACAGACCCATCTGTAAAACTTCACATAGCACCAACCAGCAACATATTTCTCACATTAGAAAATTCAATACCAATTGAAATGCTGAGTAGGAGTGCAGTGGAATGTATACATTCAACTGCAGCACAGTAAATCTAAGGAGAAACATACGAGATCAAAGAAAACTAGGAAGTGCACCTAGAACCATGCAAAATACACTGGTCAAGAAAATATGGCCACAGTACCCAAGCAGCACAAACCAAAGGCTTTAGAACAGATAAACCAGATAAGCTACACTCAGAAGAAGTCAGAACAAGATAACATGAAGTAGGACACCTACACTCGACATTTGTATTCAAAACAGGTGCAGGAAGGCCAGCAGTGGGGTCATCTAGATTACCAAAAGAAACTACAGGGACAGAGCAAATAACATATTGGGCAGGAAATGGGACAGGAGGTATGGGACACTTTTGATAGACAACATGGAAGGAGGGCACTAGATGGAACCTCAGGAAGAAAGGTAAAGAATTCTCCTTAATAGAGATGTTTATGCAGAGGCTTCAAAAGCACTTAGATCGTTGTAGAGGGAATTTTTTTTTTTTGCAAGCATGAGTTGGGGTAGAAGGCCTTTGAGAGCTATAATTCTGTGCCTTCATGTAGTTTAAAAAATGTCCCTCTGTTTCTCTCATGATTTTTGTTCCTCTTTTTAATAGGACCCAAGTTCCTGAAGTTCAAGAAGCAGTCTCTTATAGAGATCCTGAACCTATATATGCAATTTCTGGAACTAATTTATCTCCAGAGATGTCACCTGCCTCTCACATTTCCTCTGAATTACCTCCCAGATATGAAGAAAAAGAAACTGTGAATGTCCATCATTCCACCTCTTCTAATTCCTCTTCTTCAGCTCAGTCTTCTCCACCATGAACCATTCTCCTAACTTCTTGTTTATTTCTGATCATGCATTTATTTAATTTGTTTTTTATAATAAAAACATACAACAACATTTGGTTATGCTTTATTTTTCATAGTCAGTCAACAACTTTTTTTGAGAGTAGACCAAGGTTGATAAGCAGTGGTTCCTTGGAGTGGTGCTCCAAAGTTCACCTAATAGCAGCCTTGGCTAATGGTTAACATGCTCATTTATGGCTTCAGTGTCAATCACTGCTCTGAAAAGAAACAGGAACATGACCACTGCCTAATTTTCCTTGGTGCAGTTTTTATAAACAAGGCAATTCGGGACAGTCTTATGACAGTTATAAGCATGCACTCACCCTGGGGTCTAGCTGGAATGCAGGCCTTAGGGGCCATGCTGTGAGATCAATTTTTAGATTCAACTGACTTTAAAAGAGTCTTTGGGTTCTCCCCTAACTGGATCCCTTTGAAGGGAATCCTAGGCAAATTCTGCTCTATAGCATTATAGTGAGGTCTGAATACATACTTGTATGACATATATAATTATAAATATATGTAAGTATATGTTTACGAATATATTCATATGTATACGTGTACATATATGTGTGTACACATACAAATATGTATATACACACAATATATACATAGAATATAACATACATATTATACACATATATAAATATACATTTATACATAAATATGTATATATATAAATATATACATAAAAACTGAGAGGTATGTCATTGAGAAGCAACCATGGTGGGATAGACAGTTGACTTCCAATCCAGGAAGACCTAGGTTTAGGCTCTCCTTCTGATGTATATTGGCTGTTGGACCTTTGGGTGAGTGGAGTGTTCTTAACCTCCATTCCCTGGGCAATTAGATAAGACTAGGTTGCTGGGAAGGTACTGACCTGTTTTGTTAGAGGGAGTTCTCTTACCAAAGAAATCACAGGTCTAATTGCTCCGTCTCTAATTATGTATATAGATAGGAATTTTGTTTTTTCCTGAAAGGATACTTCCTAAACAAAAAATATTTGTAGCAGGACGCAAAGCACTATAATTAGGGTAATTATAGATACACATCTGAATAAACAAGTATGAATAATGAATGGATGGTTGAAAGTTAGGTGCTCCTAGGCTGAAAGAAATGAACTGTACACTTTGGTTGACCAAAATGTTGAACCCTTTATATCCAGGCCATCAGATAATTCCCATGAAAATGAGTATTAAGGGGGCGGTTCAGTTGTCCAAGGCAAAGCAGAAGGATTTAAATGCTTCAGCAATTCAGGGAGGCAATCACTGACTTCTTGGGCTGGGCTGCTAGGGCAAGGCTCAGCTATTTTTGAGTTGGACGTTTGTGGGGTTGAGTGGCTCTGAAAAATTTGCTGCTTTTCCTGGAAGGTGAATTGTTATATGGGCTAATTAGAACAAAGGGCAGATCTTCTCTGGTTCTTTCTGGCTTTATCAGTTTAAAATACTTAGTTAAGCTGCAACTGCTGAGCAGATTTCCTGTGGGAAAATCTTGGATGGTGAAAAATGCTAAAAAAACTAAATAATGCATTTTAAAAACTGTTGACACTTTAGATATGTGACTGAAATTATGTTACTTTTATGATCTAATAAACTCTAAGGAAGCTGCCCTAAATACTTAGGTTTAGGCCTGGCCTTCTGGAAATCTACTCCACTATCTAGAGCTTCATCTGGAACTAATATTTTGCACACATGACAGCAGGTGTGGATTGGAGTGACGAGTAAATCTCCACTTGGGATACACTGGGTTCATCTTTCCATTTGTTTATCTATTAAACATACTGCAGTGCTACATACTCAACCCTGCTCCCTCCTCCCAGTAAAATATAAGCCCTTTGAGGGCAGAGACAATCTCTCTTCTGCATTTGCATGCCTAGTACCTAGGAGAGTGCTTGGCACACAATCAATGCATGATAAATGCTTATTAATGGTGATAATGATGATACTTTAACTTCTTATTAACCCACAATCTGATGTATTCTTTGTAAAATGTGTTGCCAATGGACAAGAATGGCCTTCTGGAAAATCTGTCTGGTAGAATGAGCGAAGATACCAATCTCTCTACCCTCTGAGTTGCCGTCAGCCTCATAACAAATCAATCGTTCTCTTGCCCTTCCTGTCTAAGAAATCTGGATCCCTGATTCTCCATACGATACACTCAACCTTTCTCACCCAGAGGATGTGTGACTTGATTCAGTGAATAATTAAAGACTTCCCTGGGGCAAAAATAATGATGAGAGTCAATAAACTTCCGACTTCCTTGTCTTTGTCATCAACCCTGATGACAACACTTCCTGGCTATGGATGACCAGGAATAGTCCTTATCCAAAAATGTTACATACAGAACACAAGGTCTTAAACCAACTTTCCTCCTAGCTTTCATTCTCCACTGTAAATCTTCAAAGGGAAATTATGCAACAAATTGTAGGAAACCAAACCCACCTTCTCAGCCTGGTAGGTCTCTTCTCTGCTTTATCCCCAGTAAGAATAGCTGTGGTCTAGCTGAAAAAGGTGCAAACGATCCGGTCAGACAATGGGTAGCCAAAGGAGAGGAACTGTCGTTAACTGAGTGGAGTTGGAAGCCTTCATCTAAGCTCTGATTGGTGTGTGTGAGCTGTGTGTTTGTATGTGCATAAGTGTGTGAGTTTTGGGGGTCGAGGGCAGGACTGGGGACAAATGTCTGGGTGAAGTCTTCATTCAGAGATTGCTAGAATGCTGAAGCCAAGTATCCAGATTTTGACAGGTCATTTTTGATGCGTAAAAAAAGCAGACTGGAGAAAATGTTGATTTGATTGAAATGTCTCGGCTTTACCCAGGCATCTGAGGGCCTTCACAAGCTGGTTCCAAAGCTGACTTTTGCCTTATTTCATCATTCCTTTTGCATATTCTAGATTAAGCCATATCCTAGCTATTCCCCGGTTTTGTTCAGCACTCTCCAAATTCTAGGCGACTGTGCTGTCCATTTCACTCCTCTACCTGAAAGGTGTTTCTTTCGCTAATTTCCCAGTTGTATCCGAATTAATTAATTAATATCCTCTGATCCTCAAGCTGAAAGTGATGTACTTCACCATGGTTTTTTTCCCCCATAACACTTTCTCTAAAAGTCTCCATTGCTTCAAACATAGCTTCCCTTACATTATACTCATCTACATACATGTAACATGTTGTAGATTATATGTTCCCCCCAGCAGACTCTAAGGGAAGGAACTCTGTTGTTGATCTCTGTGTTCTTTTATGAGTGTATAAGGAAAGAAACGTAGGTAGAGTGTCAGAAACCACAGGACAAAGATTTTCAGTTCTGTTTTGTCTCTTTCAATGTTGCTAAGTGCCTCCTTCAGGCTTGTTGAAGTTTCCAGGTAATTGATGTGGCCTTGTCAAGGAACACCAGAGTCAGATCTTACCAGCTCCTGAAAGTCAATCATTAAATTTTCAGTGTGTAGTATTTACACTTTGGAAATCAGCAAATGCTATGAAACAGGGCTTGGTTTATAGATTTCTTTTTAGACTTGAGAAAATGATGGGGAAATGTTAATCATGCAGATCCAAGTATGTTATGGATATTTTTTTCTTCAGGAGAGCCAGTTGTTAAACATAGCTAAACATAAACTAGCACACTCTGACTTTAAAGCGAGTAGCCAAGGTCATGATTAAAGTTGAAAGGGACTTTTTGGCGTTGATAGTGTTCAGCAGATTGAGTCACATCCAACTCTTTGTGACTCTGGGTTATTTTTTTTGACAGATATTACAGCAGTTTGCCATTTTCTTCTCCAGTTCATTTGACAGATGAAGAAACTGAGGCAAACAGGATTAAGTAACTTGCCCAGGGTCACACACATAATAATTTTCTAAGACTGGATTTGAGTTCATGAAGATGAATCTTCCTAACTCCTGACCCAGCACTCTACCCACCGAGCCACCTAGGTGCCCTTCAAAGAGACTTACCTCAACCTAAATATCAGGGTGCCTTGGAGTTCCTTTTGGGGGTGGAAAATTTTGATGGGAAAAAACAACAATGACCACGACCAGATCTTGACGAGAAGGGGCTATTTCTATTCCTTAGCATCTGAAAGTGTTTTGTTTTGATCTGTATCTAGCTTTTGAGGAAGTATTTTGCCTCAGTGGCAGAAGAAGCGTACAACAGATGACAGCAATGGCCTGGAAGAGAAACTGTAATTGACAGTTTCTGTGCTGTTCTCCAGGGACTAACTCCTAGGAGCACTGGCAGGATAGGAATTTGAGGGAGGTTATGCATGCTTCTTTGTATAGCAATTTTTTTCCCCTTGTTCTTGTTCTTCCCTAATTAAAAACTTTTCACTTTCCATTATGATTTCTGCTCTGTTGATAGAGAATGCCCCGGAGGAAGGTTGGAGTCCTATTTGCACACTTATGATTCTCCTGGACCACAATGAACCGGTCGGGTAGGGAAGCTTTCCTGGGACCCATGCTACTTATAGCAAGTACTTATCTATTTGAATTTAGTTGAACTGGTTATGAGAAAACTTGGATCTTGGCTCAAGATTTGATAATGACAGTTCTTAAGTGGTTCTCAGCCTTTTGACTATAGGATATGTTTTAACACAAAAAAGATTTTGGGGGGACACATCTTTATGAGAATAGTTATACTTTCAGTAATCATTGTTTGAGAAAATACATGACAAAAAGAGACTATAAATTTAGTGATACTTTGGTATTTGTGTTAGCAGAAGAAAGGGTCTTAATTCATTCCAAAAAAATATAAAAATTCCTATTTTTATTCATTATAATGGAATTTTAGTATTTTTTTCTAGTAATAGTAGTAATATGATATAATACTGACAATAATAACTTGCATTTGTATAGCTCTTTACGGTTTGCAATATACTTTATGCATATTATATTATTTGGTCCTGTGAGGTAGGCACTACTATTATTGCCATTTTTCTGTCAAGGAAACTAAGACTGAGAGAAAGAAGTTAAGTGACTTTCCCAGGGTCACACAGCCAGGAAGCTTCTGAGGTCAAAGTCAAACTCAGGTTTTCTGGATTCCAAGTCCAGGACTCTATCTACTGCTCAGAGATCAAATGAATGAAAAATGTCCACTTTGCCACCCCTGCTAAATGAAGTGTTGATAACTTAAAACCATCTACACAAAGGCTCTTAAAAATCACACAGACTAATTCATTGTAACTAAAGTAGCCGACCAATCAGCAAGAATTTATTTAGTGTGTACCACATACCATGTCCTGCTCTAAGATTGGTGATACAAAAATGAAAATGCCTTTGTCGTCCATGAGCTAACAAATATCACTGTGAACATAGAGATATACTCTCTTTGAAGCACATATGCATTCATGGCCATCATGCAATAGTTAAAAGCCTCCAGGGATTCACAATCAACAGTTTAGGACCCACTAGTGTTTGCTTTTTCCCTTTATCGTTCAATCAATAAACATTTATCGAGCATCTACTTTGTACCAGGCATTGTGATAAGCTCTGGAGTTAGAGGCAAAAGACAGTCCCTGCTCTCAGGTAGCTCATAATCTAATGAAAGAGACAGCATGCAAACAAATATACGCAAAACAAGCTATGTGCAGGATGAATAGGAAATAACAGAAAGAAGATACCAGAATTAAAAGGCGTTGGGGAAGGCTTCCTGTACAAGGTGGAATTTTAGTTGGAACTTAAAGGAAGTTAGGAAAGTCAGTTGCTGGAGATAAGGAAGGAGAGCATAAGCATGGGGGACAAATCAGAGAAAATGCCCAGAGTTAAGAGAGGAAATGTCTTGTTTGTGGAGCAGCCACAAGGCCTGTGTCATTGAATCAAGGAGTATGTGTGAGGGAGGTGGAAGAAGGCTGGACGGTAGGAGGGGCTAGGTTATGAAGGGCTTTGAGCACCAGCTTTTACTGTGTGATCTTGGAGGTAATAGGAAGCCACTAGAGTTTTATTGAGTAGAGCAATGGACCTGCATTTGTTGATGCTGTTCAGTCATTTCAGTCACGTACCTCTTTGTGACCCCATCTGGGGTTTTCTTGGCAAAGATACTGGAATAATTTCCTTTCCCAGCTCCATTTCCTTTTCTAGCTCATTTTATAGATGAGGAAACTAAGGCAAACAGGGTGAAGTGACTTGTCCAGGGTCACACAGCTAGGATGTGTTTGAGGCCAGATTGAACTCAAGAAGATAAGTCTTGACTCCAAACCTGACACACTATCTATTGGGTCACCTGAGGCTTTCAGAAAATCTCAATAGAAGATGAATGGGAGTATGGAGACACTTTACTCCCTTTACATAAATAATACTTCCAAGACCCTTTTGGTTCAAATGGGATCTGTCCCACCTGAGAAAACAACTAGTCTTGAATCAGGACCCTCCTGTGACTTCTGAGGCTCCAGAGGGTTTTCAGGGAAAGGGAACAAGGAGACACATTCCAAGACTGAGGAATTTCCCTTGGGGGGAGAGACAGGTGGTATGTGGGCTGAGAGAACATGGGGGAAAAAATCACTTCTGATTGTTGGTGGGGAACCATGCATGGTGTGTTTTGTTTCTTTCCTGAGTTTTCCTGTGTTCTGGCCTGTGGCTGCATACTTGAAATTCCTATAAGTATTGTGCATGCTGGCACCAGACTGTGCACTTGATTTTAGGTCCCATCTGTGACTGAGTTCATCGGTAGGTGGAGGTCCTCCTGTACCTCCTCCTAATAAAGGATGCCTTGTTGGGAGATGGGGGTGGAGGAGTGGTGTGACTGGAGTAAGAAGTTGTACTTGAAAGTGTAGTTAGTTCCCCTGCCAAAGTGACCTCATCCAGGATCTGCCAGAAGCCAGGAAAGAGGCACTCCCCTCAACCCTGCTTTTCTATCTAGAGCACAACACAGTCAGTAACAAATACATTTGGAGTTTTCTGTTTGCTTCTTTGTTTTGGTGGAGTGGAAAAAAGATGCCAACTCAAGAGAGATGAGGCACCCTGGCATTATGACAAATCCTGAACTTTAAGCATTCCGAGACCTGGGTTTGTGTCCTAGCTCTTTCATTTACGAGCTGTTGTCTTGGACCAGGCTTCCCATTTCTCTGCGACGTTGGTCAGGACATGCCAGGAAGTTGGATTAGTTGATCCTTGAGATCCCTTCTGCTATCTAAGAGATATGTGTGTATTTATAAAACAGAGAATGGGAGCATCTAAGTAAGATGAGGAAGAAAACATTTAGAGCCCAAATGCCCTAAAGTCACAGAGAGCCAGAAGAAATTGAGAGGGGAATGAGTATTTCTTTGTATATGATCCAAACAGACTTTTCTAGAAAATTCTGAAATGGCAAGGACTTCCTGCTGTGAAAATGTGGGTTTCATGAATTACTCCACATTTCTACCAAGGTTTCATGTCTAAGAGCAATCTGGTCATTCCTGGAGGGATTTTTAAGGGTCATTTGCACAGAACCACAAAGGTGGAAGGGAATGGTGAGGTCATCTGTCCCAGTCTCCTGCTGGGTGCTTATCTTGCTCAAAGATCACTGATACAGTCAGGAAATACTTTTCTTAACCTCTTGCTGCTACCTTAGCCCTCTACACGTGGTCTTCTCCAGAGAAAGCATTCACTTTCTTTCAAATCCTTCAGATACTAAACCACCCCCTCAGATTTTCTTTTTTTAGAGTAAAATATTAACTTCTTATGTCAGTGTCCATGATGTAAGAGTTAATGTTGTCTTTTCAGCCCTGTGATCATTTCTCTAAAGTTATCATTTCTGCCTCAGTTCTTGCTTCCACTAAGGAGTAAGCTTGGTGTAGGGCTCCTGGGATTCAGGAGTCCTGTGTTCTACTCTTAAGATCTGCCACTAAGTGCCTGTAAGAACTTTGGGCAAGGCATGATATTCACTGAGCCTTGCTTTTATCATCTGTAAACTAGGTGGACAGTGGATAGAGTGTCAGCTCTTGAGTTAGGAAGACCTGAGTTCAAATTTGACCTCAGACACTAGCTATGTGACCCTAGACAAATCACTTAATCCTGTTGACCTCAGTTTCCTAATCTGTAAAATGAGCTGGAGAAGGAAATGGCACACCATTCCAATATCTTTGCCAAGAAAACTGAAAATGAGGTCATGAAGATGCAGATACTATGGAGCAATAAAATGATAACTGCCGCATTTTCCAAAAGAAAGAGGCCAAAGTGTGGCATCCCAACTTGCAAGGCAGGTCCCAGGGGATGTCTATTTTTTGATAGTCCAATTTTAAAAATGCATATTTGGCTCATTAAGCCTCTCTCTTTCTATCTTGTTAATAGATGATGGTAAGGATATGATTTTCTGCGTTAGCACAACTCAGATATTTTGCTATGTTGTTTCATCATTATCATTGCCTTTTACATAGCTATTGTTTCTAGGGTTTCTTCTTTAGCCTATTTAAGATTTAATTTAATTTCATTGTTCATTCTTTACTTGGATCTGTATCTTTTGTTTGTGGTTCCCTCAGAGAATATCTGCCCCAAGGTCACAGCACTGTATGTGTCTCTACCTTTAAAACTGGAACTCTCAAGCCCCTACTGGTGCGTTTACGTTTAGTAGTGAACGAGATTATACAGTTTGTTAGCTGTATAGTAATAAATGATAATTACATTATAATTTATATATAATATATAAGTAATAATTACATGTATATAATTTATATATAATAATATATAAGTAATAATTACATAGTAAGAAAAGTAGCACCAAAACATGTCTTATGTAATGTGCCCAGTGCTGACTCTTCCATAAATATCCACAGTATCAGTGGGAAGAATAGACATTCATGGAGAATACTACTCTTATGAATGGCTGGGGCCACTGTCTTTGCCACTCTCCAAGATGCTGCTCTGGCAGATGCACAAACTTTGCCAGACATGGTTTGGCTGTTCACCATTCACTAGGCACACCCAACTGCCTCCAGCTTCTGATTCAGCTGAAATCCTTGGCTGTCTTTTCTTAAAGGAAAGAATAGGTGCTGCCACAGTTTTAACCTTATGGCTTATTTTATATTTATATATATCAATATACTTATATGTTGATTTATATATATTTATATTGAGCTTATGGCCCATTGACTTTTTCTTGTTATATTGCTTTTAGAAAAAGTTGAAACCCTTTTCATAGACCAGCGACAATTCATCCTACGGAAAAAACAAAATAAAACAAAATGAAAATCCCTTCTTGCCTTTTTTTTTCCTTCAGAGAGTGAACACCTGCCTTGTTGGCTGCCTTATTGGTTCCTGGAGTCAGGGACACTTGGGTTCAAATCCTGCTTCAGTTGATTACTAGCTGTGTAACTCCGGGTAGGTCATTTAACAAAATGATTTAAAGATAAGGAGTAGTGACGTGTGTTACAGATTGTCCCTCCTCCGTCTCTTTGGGAATCTGCTTCCCATCTGTAACCATGCATTTCTGTTCACTCTGGCACATGACACTTGCCTTGGTGCAAGATATTGGAGAGAAGCAGCAAGCCCTGAGCCTGGACTTGTGGAGAGTGCTAGAAGGAAGACGGAGGCAAGAGAAATCAAGTCATGCCTGACTTTTCATGACCCCATTTGGGGTTTTCTTTCAAACCAGTGGAGTGGTTTGCTATTTCCTTCTCCAGCTCATTTACAGATGAGGAAACTGAGGCAAATAGAGTTAAGTGACTTGCCCAGGGTCACACAGCTAGTAAATGACTGAGACTGGATTTGAACTCAGGAAGATGAGTCTTCCTGACTCCCAGCTCTATCCTAACTGCCTATAAAACAAATAAACAGTTAATCAATCAACAAGATTTCCCTCCTCCTCCTTGCCCCTGTGTTTCAACACCTCGCTCTTCTGGATGAGTCCAGTCAGTAGGCTTAGGGTTGGAAGCTGATGACAGAGGAGATACTATCACGTGGCCACCACTGAATGTTGGCTGTGTAGACTTATGGCGTTCTTGGTACCAGATGCCCCCACCAGGACCAGGGGAGTTGATTCTCAGTGCTATGCTATGGTACCTGGATCTTGAGCTTGCCACCTTTTCCCTGACTTGCAGAGACAGCTCGTTATTCCTTTGGTCTTCAGAATGGGCCAAGAAATTCAGAACTGTTCTTCTGACACTGACGTGGAAAGCAGGAGGAGGCTTTGGGACGTTCCTCAAGGTGAACACTTAACGATCTTATAATTTTGCTATGTTCAATAAGCCTTGTGGTTTCACAAAGAAGGCTACCTGTGTAATAGAAATTAAAGGGGGCATGACTGACATGAAGTCTTAGCCAAATGGGGCTGACACATTTCCAGAAAGGACCAAGCAGGAAGTGATATGAAAGGAAATGGAGGAGAAAAAAAAGGCAGAGTCTATGGGAATAGGTAATAATGGAGTTTAACTGGCTGATAAAGCCCAAGTGATTGGGACTTGACCTGTTAGGGTTGTGAGTCTCTTATGGGGACCATGACCAAATTTCAAAAGAGGGAGGTAGGGAACTCAGGGTGAGGTATGCTACTTGTAACTATTTGCCTTTTTTATTCTTTATGTTGTTCAGTTGTTTTTAGTCATGTCCAACTTTTCATGCCCCCCATTTGGGGTCTTCTTGGCAAACATACTGGAGTGATTTGTCATTTCCTTCTCCAGCTCATTTTACCAATGAGGAAACTGAGGCAAAGAGGGTTAAGTGACTTGTCCAGGGTCATACAGCTAGTAAGTATCTGAATGCCCCAGAGGACAAAAGTTAGACAACACGAACTGAGGCAAGTTTGTCTCCACCCAGAAGTCATCTCTGGGATCCTTGAAGTCCTGCCTGCTTTTTGCTTCAGGGGGTACACCTGTACAAGTGACTGGCCAATGACTTGTCAGGTCTTTCTAACTCCAGGTCTGACTCTGTATACACTGTACCACCTAACTGCCTTACTTTACATACCTTGTACTAAAGTTGCTTTAAATTCAAATGCCTTGGTATCCAGTGGCTGCTTGTTTAATTGGGAACTGGCCAGTGGAGTTCAGGTCTTCAGAGCATTAAGAATAATCTTCCTTCTGCCAACCCAGGTAGAGGGTTTGGTGACTGAGTCTGTAAGTAGAAGATGATGTGTAATGGAGGGGCCCTGTTCTTGAATCAGAGCAAGCACAGGTGTTCCGTAGCTGTTTCTTGTCAACCTTACTTTGTGATAAAAACCTCTTCCTTGGCTATTCAGCTGGACCTGAGAGTGCACACAAAGGCTCCAACAGAGAAATTCAATCTCTCTCGGTCCCTAGGGAGAGTCAGCTCACACTCAAAGTGGTAGCTACGGACATTCTTCCTCCCAACTTTGCTTCCGAAGGTAACATTGCCAGGGGAGGAGTGACTCCCTTACCTCTAAGATTCAAGGGGTCTTGGTTGCTGGGTCGATTTGCTGCAGTGCTGACTCCTACAGGTCAGGACTGGCTCCTTCCTGAGCTCGGCCACTGGGCCTCAGCCACTGGGGCTCTGAATTGGGAAGCTCACTAGCTTGTAGCCTGATTATTCCATCTGAAATACTCGTTGACTTAAGAGAAGGGAAAAGAGGCCCCTGGAGTTTTCTCTCTACTGGGAGGCTAATATGAGTTCATCCCTTGCTAACCACTAGGGACGAGGGAGATTGATTTTCTTCACTGGAGATTTTTGTAAATACTTTTAGCTCCTGTCAGCAAGCCAGGTTTTCTCTTTACAACAGAGCCAGCCTGACAGGAAGCAGACACAGAATGTCTGGGTAGCCCTGGGTCAAGAGAACGATTCCTCCCTCCATTATGTACCACCCCATCACACACTTCAAGAAGTGGGCTCATGTCCTCCCTCCTGTTTCCTATGGAGGATTGGCAGCAGGGAGAGTATAGTGTACATGTTCTGAGGACTAGGATCCCCCCATTGGCCAGTCATTTGTACAGGTGTACCCCTAGGGAAACCCAAAAACAAGAAGCAGGCGGGATTTCAAGGATCTCAGAGATGACTTGTGGGTGGTGGCAAACTCTTGTTCCAGCCTGTGCTGTCTAACTTTTGTCCTCTGGGGCATAAGGCAGAGATCTCCAGGCTCCGGTTGTAGTTGGGACTCAGGTTAATATTTGTGTTTTTAGTTCCTGTTATAAAAACAGGGTGGGCCACATCAAATTGGCAAGATGATGAAAGAGAGGTCATCCACACTGGAGCAGGTGTGAGAAGATAGGAAGACTGATAGGTGGTGGTGTGATGAGTTTATCCAACCATTATTTGGAACTACGTGAGGAAATTTACTAAAATATTCATATTCTTAAGATCATTAATGCAACTACTGGGTATATATATATATACATATACGTACACACACACTCACACATATATATACACACAATATATCTGGGTCTATGTATCATATTAAACATATATATATATCGGTGTATGTATATATCTGGGTGTATATACGTGTATATATATATATATATACACATATATATCTGGGTATGTATATATGTATGTATCTGGGTATATGTATGTGTATATATTATATGCATATATATTTATATCTCTATCTGGGTGTATGTATATTTATATATACATATATAGGTATATGTATGTGTACATGCATACACATATATGGATATATATCTGGGTGTATGTATGTGTGTATACATATATATCTGGGTATATATGTATATATGTATGTCTGGTTGCATGTATATGTGTATATATATTTATACCTATATCTGGGTGTATATATATTTATATATACATATTTAGGTTGTTGTGAGAATCAAATATAGTAATATTTGAAAGTGCAATGCCTGGCCTATAGCAGCCATTACATGATTGCTTACTCGCATCCCCCCCATTTCAGTCCAGACCTATGAATATGTCATTGTAACATAGTTAACAGTGGACTGTCCCAAGTCAGTAAGTCAGGGTTCAAGTTCTTTGGGATGTGAGAAGGGCAGACAGTCGCATTCAAACTTAAAGAGGAAGGCCTTTAGATGTGAAATAAAAATGCTTCATCTTGGAAAAAGGGCTAAATAAGCCCAATGGTACAGGAAGGGACCAGCCAGTGAATCTTAGTGCACCCTTGCCTCGGTTTTAGACTCATCCAAGCATCCTCAGGCTCCCAGAGAGATGACTGCCTTGTTTCCTCAAGCTTTCCCATTTCTCAGAAGCATTTTCAGGACCCACATAACTTAGTGTCTGGAGCTTCTTAACTTTTAATCCTATGATCCTAAATGAACTTAATCTCTTATTGCAATTTGAGACCTCCATCCAGGGAGAGCAAGAAAAGCGCAGGCTCTCCTTAGTATAACAACGACTCTTTGTCTACTTGGGCAGTTCGCCCTACCTTTCCCCTAGCCTCTTTGCCAGTCTAAATAATTTGAGCTGCTTTCATCTGTTCTCATAAGTCCCATTTTGGTTGGGAAAGTCTGGGGGTCAATGGAGCTTTTTGAGCTCAAGGCACTTGTTTTGATTGTTAGCCTAAGTTGGAGGCAGTTAGCTCAGTTGGTTAGAATGTGGCATTAGGCTTGATTCCCACATGGACCTGTCAGTCTTATACAGTGTGGACTCACACCCACAGATTCTACCCTTAACCCTGGCCAGCTGTCTTACAAATGGGAGAATCTGTGGATGGCTCAGAACATTTGGAGAAACAACTCAAAGAAAACGTCTTGCCCCATGATGGTGTGGTGGCAGCATCTGCATACAAGAAGGTTGGTCATCACCAGTTCCTTGGGGGTGAATACCAACTCATCAGTTGCTGTTCTAGCTTCTTATCAGCGGGGCACTTCATGCTGTGCCAGCTGAGGGGATTCGGATCCAAACGACAATCACAGAACAGCATCCTTAAGTTACATTCTTTCAGCTGCCTGAGAAAACCACGACAAAGATTTCATTTTGTATTTTAACTCCCAGAACAATTACATATGATGGATGCAGAACAAAGAACAGAGGTCTAAGGGAATGGAATCCATGATGGTTTAATAGTTTAATAAACAGATTTAATAATGATTTATCCATCCAATAATGAAATGATCACAGTGGCAAAAAGTGGTTGGACTCCAGTAGAGGAGAGCGTAGTCTACTTTCTAAGCTGTTGATGTCAGATCACTGTCCTCACTATTTCTAATAGAATAGTTTGCCACGCCGTTACTGCAAAGACATCTTCTTGCCTCCCCTATTGACTCACTAACTCATCTCCTGCTGCCCAGGTTCCTCTATAACCTCCAGCCTTTAAAGGGAAGAGGCTTAGTGAAACAGGACTTCGACCCGGGCCACTTCTCTCTACCCCTCCCCTAGAAAAAGGACTGGTGCCTTCCCTTTGGTTCTCACTTCTGGTTATGTTCTTCCTATCCGTAGGAATCTGAACCCCAATAGGTCATCATTCAAACCCCCATTACTATCCCCCTTCAGGTGATTCTTTCCTCCCACCATCTCGTGCCTTCCTACCCCAAAGTTCAACCCAAACTTTCCACTGTGCCCTCTGGAATGCTTCTTCCATAGGCAGGAAACTTCTCTTCATCTTCTGCTCCATCCATGTTTTAGCTACTATTGAACTCAGGTTCTCCACCACCACGGCCTGCCTGGCCATCCTTTCTAGAACTGGCTGCACCTCCATTCATTCCTCTCAGCTCACTGGTCTCTCCCAGTTAATCACCTCTGCACTAGCAACTCTCTGCTCTAGCATCATCAGAACTCTTCCTCATCCTGACTCCTTGGTGAACCAGTCCAACTCCACACAGTTCTTTTCTATTCAGTTCCTAGACCCCTTATCATATCAATAATTGCTCCCTCCCAAGCCCTGTCCTTAGACTACTTCCTCCATCCACTGCCTAAACTTCTATACACATGCTGCTAAATGAAGATGGAGAAAATCACACAATTCCTCTGATTGGCTCAACTACAAATTTATGTTACATGATCTCCATTGGACCCTTACGGCTGCTAGGCAATCCTACTATACCTCCCTTATAAACTTACATCCTACTCTCCCTAACACCTCTTCCAAACCTTCTCATCGCTCCTCAAAGTTCCCATGGCTCTCCCTCCCCCCACCCTCTCAGCTGAGATTCTCATCCCATATTTTAAAGAAAACCTGAGGCTATTTGCCATGAATTCCCTCTTCTTTCCTTTTCCTTATCTCCTACTATCAAATGCCCTCTGAAAATTTTTCCTCCTTCACCTCTGATGCTTTTCCCCTCCCAGATTTTTTTTAAAGTGGCCATTCTTTCTTCATTTTTTAATTTAGTCTTAATCACTGAATGGGCTCTGTCTCAGTCATACTGAGACCTATAAAGACCTTACCTTGAAAAGGTCAGTCCCTCCCTGCGTCCAGGAGCTTCTCTAGTTGCTCTGATTCATATCAGGCCACTAGACCCAGATGGCTCTGGAGGATAAAGTGAGGCTGGTGACTCTGCCCAGCCCTCCTTCACTTAAATCCAATTCACCTGCAGGTCATGGCATGGCATCCCTTATTGATTTCATGGTCCTCTTCAGGAATGAAGGACAAGCAACATGATGAGGTAGCCTTACTCCTTACGAAGGCTAGCTCCGCTACTTGTTCAAATGCTTCCTTCCATTACGACTGCTCCAAAAGACTGCCTTCTCTGTCATGCCTGCTTTGACTTCTCCCATGCCTGAAATACTCTACCTCCTAATCTCTATCAAATGGCTTCTCTGGCTTCCTCTTGTTCCAACTAAAATAGCATCTTCTATAAGAAGTCTTTGCCACCTCCCTTAATTTTAGTGCTTTCCCTCTGTTGATCATTTCCTATTTGTTCTGGATAGAGCTTGTTTATATATATTTGTTTGCATCCTGTCTTTCTCATGAGACTATGAGATCCTGGAGGGCAGGGATTGTCTTTTGCCTCTTTTTGTAGCTCCAACACTTAGCACAGAGCCTGGCATACAATGGACAATAAGTATTTATTGACTTATTTTTTTATTGACTTAGAATAAGGAAGCCCTGAGTTCAAATCATGTTTCAAACACTAACTGTAACTCTGGGCAAATTACTTAACTTCTTTCAGTCTTGTTTTCTTATCTGTAAAATGAGGATAGTAATAGTCCTATTTCACAGGTTTATTGTGAGGATCAAATGAAATAGCATATGCAAAGTGCCTAACAACCACAAAGCACTATTTACATGCTAGCTATTATTATTACTATCATTTATTTTACAGCTGTTTCAGAAACGTCTGACTCAGTGTGACCTCCATTTGGGGTTTTCTTGGCAAAGAAACTGGAGTGTTTGACCATTTCCCACTCCACCTCATTTTACAGATAAAGGAACTCAGGTAAACAGGGTTAAGTGACTTGCCCAGGGTCACACAACTAGTTAATTGTATGAGGTCATATTTGAACCACTTTTATTATCATTATCACTATTATTACCAGCTGGGTAGAAAAGATACTGACAACATGTATGAGCCCTGAGGCCAAAGGAGGAAAAATACTCATAGCCCTTCACCCTAGGTCGACCTCTTAGCAAGTAGAAAGTTCAAGCGAAGAATTGACTAGGTGCAGAATGATGCCGAGGGTAAAAACTGGCTTCCATGATCAAAACAGTGAGTGAAATAAACAAACAGAAAGGGTATGAAAGGGAGGGAGACAGAAAAAGGGATAGCAGGGGAGAGAAAGAGAATTCTTACTTTTATCTCTAGCACTTAGCACAGTGCCTAGCATATAGTAGGCACTTAATTAGTGTTTAGTGAATCAAATAGAGCATGATCTCTTAGACATAGTCAGAACTAAGATACTTTGTAATGCTAATGAGTGTTAAAGATCTTCCCTACCCATTGATGGGCCTGTCCATTAAGGGAAGCTTGATTAGGGGAGGCCCATACCTTTTTAAAATTTCTAATGAGGCACTGGTTTTCAAGGGTTGTGATGCCCTCTGGCTCTGAAAAGCATATGGATACTCTGAGGTGAGGTTTTATTTTGGGACTGACTCATTGGACGTGTTTGGCCAGATGAGACTCTGGGTCATCATTAAGGAACCCTCTGGCTTTGAAAACCCAGATGTTGACTCTTCTCTCTCTGGTAACTATGTATCTATTTAACGGTCAGACAGTTGGGTCTGTCTGTTGATCTGTGATGTATGGTCAGACATGTTGGTGCTTCTCTCTCTGGTAACTATGTATCTATGTAATGGTCAGACAGTTGGATCTGTCTGCTGATCTGTGATGTATGTATTGCTTATGTCAGGTAGCTGGAAGCCTGTCTGTTGATCTTTATTTCTCTGTTTGCATTTTCTCTGAAGTCCAGGGTGCTGACTTTTCCCCTGAACGAAGAGAATGATACATGTGCTTAATGAGATTCCTGACCCCTCACAAGTTGGTTTCATTTTAGAAAAGCAGATCTAAGAACCTGTGATAGCAGGCCTTACAAATATTTAAATGATAATGTGGGAAATCTTGTGAAGAGTGGGAGAGGGATAAAAAGGAAGAGATTTTTCTTGGTATGCATTAATAGATGCAATCTTTTGTATCTGAAAATGACTCCTGGCCACTTTTTCTGCCAATAAAAGAGAGAATTCATAAAACTGAGTAGGAAGTATATTGAAAGCTGCCTTTCCCCTCTTTCTTATAAATTCTCTCTGGAAAGGCATGGAATGAATTCAAAATGTGGCCTAGTACACTGCAATATGATGGAGGCTGCCCCCAAGCCTGGTCTTCACCCACCAAAGTGCTCCTTGTGAGGCGGCTTCTCTGGCTCTTTGGAGTGTTGAGCCTCCCTGTCCCAGGCTAAATTCAATAAACGTTTATTAAGGGCTGAACACATGTGAGACACTATGCTCTTCTCATATCCTCCTAATGTTTCTCCATAATGCCAAGATTTACCCGATCACCAAAGGGCAATGCCACAATTGACCAAACAATTTGTTTAATTCCAACAACGCAAACTAGTATGAACCACAGGTATCGGCATCTTACGGCAATAACAAACTCTCCATTTTCCACCAGCTGCTCCTCTTAGTTTTTAATCCTCAGAATATCATGCCCTGGAAAAGGTGGAATCTCATCACCATGCTCACCACCATCAGTTTTTGATATTTAACACTTTTTCAGCTCCCTCAGTTGCCTCTCCCTCCTTAATGTCAGCAGAACATTAAACTCTCCCCAAAGCCTTCCTTTACAGAGGGCTCTGAACTTTCAGAACTTTTCAGGTAACTTCATTTTCCATCAGCGGCTCACCTTGGTTATGACTCCATGGAGCATCATACCCCCTGCCTCCACCCTCTTTTCAGCTTCTTTTTGCATGTTGTCTTTCCTGAATTAGGATGTAAACTCCTTGAGATAAGGGACTGTCTTTTTCTTAAGTGCCTAGTATATGCAGGCACTTAACTAGTGTTTAGTGAATGGAATTGAATAAAGCAGATATAGGTCAGACCCAAGATACTTGCAATAAAAAAAATTCTAATGCTTAAACAATAATATGAGAAATTTTGCTTAACATTTTTTTAAACTTCAAAATAATTTTTTAAAATAGCAATTATATATAATCCTAGAGAGGGAAAATAATCCTAGAGGAGTTCTCAATTTGTACCACTCTGTTATGATAACTAGTTATAGTAAGCCTATAATAGTTATCTCTCTTAAGTCTAGCTCAGTGTAATAGCATCTAAAGTCCAGGTGGTTCCCTCCACTATGGCTTGAGGATGTTTGTTTTAGAAAAAAGTTATTAGCTAATTAGCTATAGCTCTAAGCCCCTGGTTAGGGAAAAGGGAAGGCAAAAGAATGGACATTCATATAGAACCTACTGTGTGCCAGGCATTGTGCTAGGTGCTTTTTGCAAATCATGTCTTATTTAACCCTCACAACAACCCTGTGAGGTACGTGCTGTTTATTATCACCATTTTACAGATGAGGAAACTAAGGCAAATAGAGGTTAAGTGACGTGTCAAGGATCATACAGCTAGGAAGTGTCTGAGGCCAGACTTGATTGAGCTCAGGTCTTCCTTGACTCCAGGGATGATGCTCTGTCTATTGTGCTGTTAGTAGCCTCTAGAGTTAGGAGAATTACTAAGAATTATTCATTATTAAGGTAGAGGTGGGGCTCTGCCAAACTTTTCATCTCCATATATTTCCAGTTAATCTCTGGACTCTTTGTGAGTTAGGTATAGAAATGTTTGGTTGATTAAGTAACATATAATCTTATAGTGTCTCTGAATAGACAGACATCAGGAGGAAAAGGGAGAAGGGGCGTAAAGAGCCAGACTTTCTTGGTGCTTCCTGTAGCCTAGGCCTTTTGCTGAGATGCTTATAAAGCCAATGACTCCCCTTGACATCTCCCTCCTCTGTCACAACTCAATCCAACATTCATTCATACTTTGAAGATGTGCTAGAAGACTACATATCCCGATTTTTGTAATTCTTCCATCTTCTCAACTCAGTAATTTATAGATTATAAAGACATAGCCAAGTCTACCAGCTTTTTGGAAGAGGGACTTTCTATCTACTTAATTCAATAGGCATCAAAAACTTTTCATATTTAAGTCTAAAGTCTTTTGATTAATTGCTTGAAACATGTTCTCACCTAGTTGAAGAATCCGAACCAAGATGTTATGATGTGGTGTCAATCACAGTTTTACACTAAAAAAAAAAAAGAAGAAAAAACCTCCTTGCCTCTCCCTCATCCCAACTCTCTGCCCTTAAGGAATTTACATTCTATAAGAGTATCTCAGAGAGATTTTTGGGTTCATTTCCGTACCACCTCAATAAAGTGAATATGGCAATAGAGTCACACAAATTTTTTGTCTCCCAGTGCATATGAAAGTTATGTTTACACTATAAAGTATTCTATTAAGTGTGATATGGTATTATGTCTAAAAAAATCAATGTACATACCTAATTAAAAATTGTTTATTGCTAAAAAATGCTAACCATCATCAGAGCCTTCAGGGATTCTTTATCTTTTGTTGATGGATAGTCTTGCCTCAGTGTTGATGGTTGCTGACTGATCATGGTGTTGGTTGCTGAAGGCTGAGATGACCGGCAACTTCTTAAAATGAGCCAACAATGAAGCTTGCCACAGCAATTAACTCTTCCTTTCCCTTGAACACTGAGAGGTCGTAGGGTTATTCACTGACATAATTTCTATATTATTCTGTCTCAGGGAATGGGAAACTTGAGGACAGTAAGAGAGATGGAGGAACACTCGGTTGGTGGAGCAGTCCGAGCACACACAACATTTAGCGATTAAGTTTACTATCTTACAATGGGTACATTTTGCATGGCCCCAAAACAATTCCAAGAGTAATATCAAAGATCATTGATCACAGGTCACTGTAACAGATATAATAATAATGAAAAAGTTTGAAATACTGTGAGATTTAACAAAATGTGACAGTGACATGATGTGAGCTCATACTATTGGAAAAATGGCCCCAAATAGACTTACTCAATGCAGGCTTGCCACAAATCTTCAATTTGTAAAAACAAACCACAATCTCTACAAAGTGCAGTAATGGAAAACACATAAAATGAAGTATACCTGCACTAGTATTTGTATGTTTTCGTTTGAATCTCTAATTTGCCACTTGATTGTGGGCAAATCCTTAAACCTCTTTAATCAACCTGGGTCTCAATTTCCTAATCTGTAAAATGAGAGGGCTGGACTAGAAGCATCTAAGATCCCTTACAGCCCTAGCTTTACACTATGACACTAAATATAATACAAGGTGGTTGCTACCATTTGCCCTTTATTCTCGAAGAGGACAATGACATCATGGAGGTGATGCCATGACATGCAAGACCCAAATCACTCTGACTCTCACTGATTGGCCAGAAATAACCCAAGGCAGACCTTGATGGGACAGAGGAAAGATGTAAACAAGAGGCACTAGGGAAATGTGAAGAGAGAGAGAACTCAGTAGCTGGGAGCATACATTGGAGGAGGATCCAGGAAATCTTTCCAGAGAAGGAAGCCTTGCTATTTTCCCCCCTGCTTATCTCTAGATCTCTAAATAAAATAGAGAGTTTATTCTATAAACTTGAAGGTCTGTAAGGTCACTCTGGAGAGCTGAAGTTTTGATATGTGTGATAGTTTGATATTTGATATTTTGATAAGCTATTGTTTATTTTTTAGGTGGGGAAGAGGAAAGAAATTGGACCTTCCCACCCTCAATTAATTCCACGTCCTTCCCTGGGGAAAAAAAAAAAAAAAACTACTCCCTCCTATCTCCTCTTCTTGACTATCATAAATAAATAAAATACAAGCACCTCACATGTAGAGGAAGAAAATGAAACCAGAAACTGTGGAGTTTGGGAACGTGATGTTCTCTTGACTTTTCATTTATTTAGAAAAGTAAATAGCCATTTGAGTTTTACAGAAACTTCTTGACTATTTGAGTGGAATACTGTTGCGACTTATAAGGAGCAAAAGGCATGAAGGGATCAAAGTAAATCTTGCAAAAGTCTTTTATTCTCTTCCACTTACAACCAGGATTCAAACATTTATGCAGCCTTCACCTTCCACAACATGACTGACTCATGGTTCCCAATTAGGGTAGTCTTGGCAGAGCAAGCCCACTTTCTTCAGGCTTATAATTTTAAGAAAACCTAGTATCACTTAGTACAATCAAGCTTCTTATAAATAAATAAAATTAATTTTTCCCCTTCTTATTCCACAAAAATGGAATCTTTAATTTCTTTAACTTAATAGTATTTTATTTTTTTCCAATTACATGGAAAGATAGTTCTCAACATTCATTTTTTGTAAGATTTGGAGTTCGAAATTTTTCTTCCTCCCTCCCTTGCCTCACCACTCCCCAAGACAGTGAGCAATGTGACATAGGTTATAGATGTATTATCACGTTAAACATATTTTCACATTAGTCATGTTGGGAAAGAAGAATCAGAATAAAAGGGAAAAGCCGTGAGAAAGAAAAAGAAGTGAAAATAATATGCTTTGATCTGCATTCAGACCCCACAGTTCTTTCCCTGGATGTGGTTAACATTTTCCATCATAAGTCTTTTGGAATTGTCTTGGATTATTACATTACTGAGAAGAGCTAAGTATCATAGTTGATTGTTACACAATGTTGCTGTTACTGTTACAACATTGCTGTTACTATATACAATGTTCTCCTGGTTCTGCTCACTTCACTCAGCATCAATTCATGTAAGTCTTTCCAGGTTTTTCTGAAATCCACCTGCTCATCATTTCCTATAGAACAATAGTATGGAATCTTTTACTTAGAGCACACTTGTTTCTTTATAACTCTCATAACACAAAAGTTAGCTAATTTAGTTTATTCCACAGTATTAGGGAAAAGAGTTATTATTTATTCACTTTCTGTTTATAAATCTAGACATATACTACGAATATAGCACAAAATATTCAGAAAAGAAAAAGACTTCTAATTACAGTTCATAGGATTATAGATTTGCATCTAAAGAGAGAGTGCTAGGTCTGGAGTCAGAAAGACTTGAGTTCAAATCAAAACCTCACACACATACTAGCTGTGTGACCCTGGGAAAGTCATTCAACCTTGATTTGCCTCCGTTTCCTTAGTTGTAAAATGGGGGTAATGATGGCACCTACTTCCCAGGTTGTTGTGAAGCTCAAATGAAATAATATGAGTAAAGTATTTATCATAATGCCTGTCACATAGCTGTTCAGTTTTTTCAGTTGTGTCCCACTGTCTGTGACCCTGCTTGGGTTTCTTTTGGCAGAGATATTGGAGTAGTTTGCTATTTTTCTTTTCCAGCTCACTTTATAGCTGAGGAATTGAGGCAAACAGGGTTAAGTGACTTACCCAGGGTCATACAGCAAGTAAGGGTCTGAGGCTGGATTTGAACTCAGGAAGATGAGTCTACCTGACTCCAAGCCTAACACTCTATCCATTATACCACCTAACTGTCCTTGGTACACAGTAGGCACTATGTAGATGTGTATTCCCTTCCTTCCTTTCCCCATATCTGAAAAGGACCTTAGAGTCCAAGCTCTCATTATATAGAGGTTCAGAGAGGTTAAGTGATTTGTCCGAGATCACATATGTAGAAGAGTTGGATTCAAATCCATACTAGAATTCCAAAAATATGGAGCTTAAAGGAACCTCAGACTTGATCTGACATTTTTATTTTGCATATGACAGGATCAGATCAGAAAGGAGTAAAATAAACCATAGGTCCTGGTGAGGACAAAGAAGTTGAGGAGAAGTGGGGCAGATGAAAAGATGGAAGGAGAGGAGATTATAACCAGAGAGGAATTTCAAGTTCTGGACTGATCAATAAATCAAATAATAAGCAGTTCTTAAGTATCTACTCTGTGACAGGCACTATGGTAAGTATTGAGGATACAAGTACAAAAGGAAATAGTCCATGCTGTCAAGGATTTTACATTTTACAATAATAGGGAGATAGGGATCCTGGAGGTAAAACAGTATAGGTTGATAGGTTTCTGAGGTAGAGTGATGTACAGGCATGGGAGTTAAAGAGGCTAATGAACTTCAAGAACAGGAATTGAGGGGACAATGTAACCTGCATGTTCCACAGATATCTTAAACACATGTTAAAGGGCCCAAGGTCTCCCAGTGCATCCTGGGTCATCTCCAGTCATCCTGATGAGTATCTGGTCACTGGATTCAGATGGCCCTGGAGGAGAAGTGAGGCTGGTGACCTGCACAGCCTTCCCTCACTCAAAACAAAGTCAAGTGCAAGTCATGTCATTATTTCTCTGATGGCAGGGTCTTCTTCGGCAACGAAGGACAAACATAGACTCACATGTCCAAAATTGAACTCATCAACTTTTTTTCTAAAACCTCTTCTTTTCGACATGAACTTCTTTCATATTATAATAAGAACACAGCCATCCTCCCAGTTATCCAGACTCTCAAGTGTCATCCTTGTCTCGTCACTCTCTCTTATCCAATCTATTTCCAAGGCGTGTCAATTTTACCTTTGTAACATCTCTTCTCTGACATGGCCACCACCCTGGTATAGGCTCTCCTCACCTCCCTCCTAGATTATTGTAATTGCCTGCTAGTTAATTTCTCTGCTACAAATCTTTCCATATTCCAGGTCATCCCCTCTCCAGCTGTCAGTGATCTTCCTAAAGCATAAGCCTGATTTTGTCATGAAGCCCCTCTCTGCCCTCCTACTCAGTAAACTCCAGGGACAGTTAGGTGATACAGTGACTAGAGCACAGACTCTGGGGTCAGGAGGATCTGAGTTCAAATCTGGCCTAAGACACTTGACACCTACTAGCTGTGTGACCTTTTTGCCTTCTCCCCTCCAAAAAAACCTACTCTAGTGGTTCCCTATTACCTTTAGGGTCAAATATAAAATCTGGAATTCAAAGTCTTCCAAACCTTCTGTCCCAACCTTTCCAGTCTTCTTACAAATACACCCCCCCCAAATACACACATACCCCAACATACTCTGATATCCACTGACACTATTCCCCTTGTTGTTTCTTGCACAAGACATTCTATCTCTTGACTCCACTGACCGTCTTCCATGTCTGGGATTCTGTCTGGAATTCTCTCCCTCCTCCTATCTCTGCTTCCTGGATTCCTTCAAGTCCCATCTAAAACCTCACCTTCTACAAAAAGCTTTTCCCCATAATACTACTAACATTGAACTGTGTGGGACGTTCAGGGAAGACTAGCACTTCTGATGTGAGGGCTTGCTGACCCCTTTTCAGATGAGATGCTGCTCATCTATTTCTGGTGTCCATCTGTCACCCAACTCTCACTTGTGGCTCCAAGAAGCTGGAGCATGCCCAGCAACCACATCCAGGTAAAATTATCTTAGCAGATGGGTTAATCCAGGTTGAGGGTGATCGACTGGCCTTATACTGGTGGGTGGGTTAGGGGATGTCTACACCATGCATGTGAAGACTTCTCCCAACAGAAGGGCAGATGAGAACAACTGATTTCAATAACAATGACAGCTGCTGAAGCAGGCATTGTAGAACACTTTGAGGCTGGTCAGACATAGAAGGGACCAATGTCATCCACCGCATCCTGGGCCATCGCCAGTCATCTTGGCTTCTGTCTTGTCACTGGACTTTGATGACTCTGGAAGAGAAAATGAGGCTGATGACTTTGGGCAGCTCTGCCTCATTTAAATCCGATTCATGTATGAGTCAAGACATTGGTCCTCATCAAAAAAGAAGGACAAACAACTACACCAGCAACTGGGAGCTGGGGGGAAAGAAAGGGGGGAATCTCACAGGGAGTGAGCAGTGGGAGCACCGGGATTAAGGGAGACTTGAAAGAACATAAGGATTCTAAGAGGCTGCTATTCCCTTTGTGGATTATCTCTAATTTCTCTTGTCTATAGCTTATTTTACACTGTGGTCTGCATGTTGGTTCCTCCATTAGACTGTGAGTTCCTTGAGCACAGGGTCTGTCTTTTGCCTGATTTATATCCCCAGAATTTAGCACAGTGCCTGGCATGCGCTCCCCCAGCCTCCTGGGCTACCTCCTATGTCCTCATACCCTCCCTACCCCCATTCCTTGCTGTTAGCGATTTCTTCCTCCTCAAATTACTTTGTATTTAATTACCTGGATATATGTTATATCCTTCCAATGAAAGCATTCCTCCAATGGAAGGAAAGAAACAGCCATTTGTTGAGTGTCCACTGTTGTTCCGGGCACCATGCTGAGTGTTTTACAATTTTATCTCACACTATCCCCCTAACCACCCTGGAAGGTAGGCGCTGCTATTATTCTCATTTTATAGTTAAGGAAACAGGCAAACAGAGGTTAAGTGACGTGCCCAGGGTCATACAGCTAGGAGGTCTTTCAGGCTGGATTTAATTTTGTTCTTCTTGACTGCATACGCCGTGTTACCACCTAGCTGTCTCTAAGAATTTTTTTGTGTATCTTCAGGGCCCAACACCTAATAGGAGCTTAATAAATGTGTATTAAACTGAATTGAGACAAAAATGATTTTTGAAAATGCCTATTAGAGGAAAGATTTAATCAACAATGGATGGTATGATAAAAAGAAAACAAAACGTTAAAAGTGTCTTCCTGATTCAAGGACAGCCTTTTGAAAAGGACACAAGGTCTAGGACCAGGGTGACCTTAAAGATCATCCAGTCTTGTCCCCTTATTTTACAAATGAATAAACTGAAGCCCCCAACATGAAATGACTTGCCTAAGACCATGTGCACAGTAACTGTCAGTCAGAATTCAAATCCAGGGCCTTTGACTCTAGATTCAGTGAATTTTCCATAGATAGCACTTCATCCTAGGATGCCAGCAGCTACTTACATGGTGGAATGTGAGGGGACACCAGGTGGACCTTGGGCCTCTGAATATGGCTCTCTTTTTAATATCTGCAATGTGAAATATACTGGCCAAAGGTGTTTTCCACTGTGTTGGAGCTTGTCCACTCCGGATGAAAGAGGACTTCCTTATCCATTATGAGATCTTCTAAATGCTCCCATCTACTGTGCTGATTCCAGGGGCCGCATGGTCGAGTGAATAGAGAATCTCACAGTGCAGAAGCCCTGGATTCAAGTCCAAGCCAACACATACTGGTTGCGTGATCCTGCACAGATCACTCGACCTCCCAGTGCTTCAGGCAGCTCACTGAGACTGTAAGCTGCAAAGAAGGTATTGACTTGTATTAGTAGAGAGAGTTCTTTATGCCAGTGAAAGTATAGGTTCCTACGGTGCTAATTATATCGAACCTTGGGTTATTGTTGAACCTTCTAAATGAGATCCAGAGTCTCTCAAAACTATTCAGCCTGTGTGGAAAATAGTAAAAATTCCTATTGCCAAGTATGTAATTGAATTGCCATATATCAGTACATATATCTTGAATAAACATTATAGATAGACAGTGAACTATCCAAAATAAAAGTAGGTAGAGGAGATAGGCCTGGCTTGTATTTAAGAAGTTTAAAATTCTTTCAAGGACCTCTGAGCTGCTCCTTGAGGCAGAATTGGACCTTTTTTCAGCACCGCTGTTTTTCAGTGTCTTATGGTTGTGAACATTGGACTGCTAGCTACTGAGGAACAAAATTATGGGTCACCCAAAAGACAACAGAGAACTTCATGGTTAGAGTAAGTTGGCTCGAACATATGACAAATGAACTGGGGTAGACAATAGCCTCAAAGAATAGATGCCTGACCAGAAAGGGAGGTAGACCACTCAAGTTTCTAGAGTGGGAGACAATAGATGGACCATCGATAGGCTATGTGGATATCCAAGTGAGCTGAAGAGATCACAAGGAAGGTCTTTGTGTTGGGTGGACATCCCATAGAAGATTGAACATGGTCCTGTGAGAGGGTATGGGCCAAAGTCAAACAAGATGAAAAGACCTAGATTTGCTGCAATCAGCATGACTGGAGGGAATAGCCCAATTAAGAAGAGCCATTCAATGAAACAATGAAGCAGCAAAACTGAGTCTTAGAACCAACAGGCCAAGTGTCCTCCAAGTATCTGAAGCAAGAGACTCAAAAGTGGAAGTAGTATGGCTGGCAGGTACTTACCTGGTGGTGAGTCAAGACCCTTTTTACCTGTCTGTGGACCCAGAGGAATCATTCCATTTAGATGTTTTAAAACTATCCGGTAAGTAGGCTAAAAATAGAATTATCTTGTAAAACCCAGGCTGGGATCCCACCTACAAAATGGCACTACCCCACTCAGATTTAAAACTGGGTAAAACTTGCTGATTTGGAATTGGTGAGATTTGATCCTTGCTATGAATGAATGAACAAATGAATTAATTAGTTGAGAATGATCCTGCCCATTCCCTTTCTATTCCTTGGCTCAGTGCTGCCACTGTCAGAAAGTGAGCAAAGGGTTCCTGAGCCAACAAGGGACTATTTAGATAAATGATTAACTTCTAAGTCCAAACATGAGGCTCCTGGGATGAACTTTGTCATGTAAACTCAAAATCTGAGCCAGAGGAAGAAAAATAATAAGGAGCAGGTGAACACTTTTGCTAACTGGTCAGAAATCAGAGCCATGTAGGCTTTGGACAAGTAGAGGTACTTGACTCAGAGGGAGACCTTCATGGGAAACTGCAGAGATCAACATTCTCTAGCGACGACAACAGTAACTAGGTAATACATAATCAACTGTTCCTTGGCCCTTTCTAAAGCCACACTGGCTCTTAAGTAGATGACAGTTCTCTAGGTGAAGGATCAGTCTATTTAGGAGGACTCTGACAAGAGTCTTGCCATCGGTGACTAAGAAAGAGATTCCCTCGTGACTGTCAAAGGGCAGTGTATTTCCTTTACCTTTATAGAGATGGACAAGGAGGCATCCTTGAACTCCTAGGGTGTAACATCCTCTTGCCATGTAACCTGGAAAATTTCAGTCAGCTTTTGTATGAGCAATGGACCACCTACCTTGTAAATCTCAGCTGGACTAGAGTCAGCATCAGGTGCTTTGTCATGTGAAAGGAGCCTAATGGCACTCAAAACCTTTTCTTCAGTTGGAGTTTCAACTAGGGAGGGATGGACTTCAACCTGAGGTAAATGGTCAATGGCCTCAGCTTTGATTGATGATGGTCTGTTGAGAACACAATGGAAGGGATCATGTCCTTATCACTAATCAATGTGACTCCATCAGCACCAAGTAGTTGAGATTCACCGTAGGTCTTCGCCCTATTTATTTATTAAGCACTTTGGAATGTCACTATCAGCATAAAACTAAATTTCATCTGCCCTCTTCTCAAGCCAAGAATGCTGCATCTCTCTAAACTTTGCTTGTACTTTACTTTGGATGAAATTAAATGCTGCCTTCTCAGAGATAAATGAACTATCCTTCGGGTAAACCCTGTGGAGTTCTCATTTTTCATTTGGCAGCTTCTGAATTTCCCCATTATTTTCATCAAACCAGTCTTGGTGCTTGTGAGTGTTCTGACCCAGATGAACAAATTCAGTGCTATACACTAAATCTCTGAAAGTTGCCTACTCCTTTTCTACTCCACTGTTGTCAACTGTGTGTCAGCTCAACTTTTCCTCTAAGTTAGCAACAAACTGTTCCCATTCAGAGAAGAGCTCTAATTTGTTTGAGCAGCAGTTGAAATAATGCTTGCTGCCCGACAATTCCAGGAGAAATGCCAGGAGCAGAACAGAGGTCTGTACACAATGTTTGTAGATCTGACCAAGGCCTTTGACGCTGTTTGTCCTGAGGGCTTATGGAAAATTATGGCAAAATTTAGTTGCCTGGAGAAGTTCATCAATGTTGTATGTTGATTTCATGATGGCATGTTTGCCTGGATTCTGGATGGTGGACAATGCTCTTGTGCTTTCTCAGTCACCAATGGGGTGAAACAAGACTGTGCACTTGCTCTCCTGCTTTTTAGCATGATGTTTTCAGACATGTTGTCAAATGCTTTCAGTGGGGTCAGCTACCACAATGATGTTAAATTCTTCAATCTGAAAAGGCTACAAGCCAAGACCAAAGTGGAGGGAATGTTGGTGCATGACTTTCTGTTTGTGGATGATTGTGTACTCAGTTTAGCTTCTGAAGCTGAGATGCAACAAAGTATGCATCCATTTTTCTGCTGCTTGTGCTAATTTTGGCCTAATAATTAACATCAAGAAAGCACAGGTGTTCCATCAGTCACCAGCACACCCTCCTTATGTGGAATATATAATAATACAGCCCTTCAAAGTTTGCATAGCATTTGACAAATATTATCTCCTTTTATCCTCTCAACTACCCAGTGAAATAGGTGATGTTATTATCCTAGTCTTAGAAATGGAGAAACTAAGATTGAGAAAGGTTAAGAGATTTTCCCAACAGTCACAACTATTAAGGATCTGTGACAGAATTTGAACTCAGGGCTTCTTGACTTAAGTCAATAAGGAGTTGAACTTCCTGTAAAACTGAATATCCCTTTAATACTTCTCCAATTAAGTGAAAAGAAACAAGGTTATTGATGATCAGTCAGAACCCTGGGAACTTTTAATAGATACATCCTGGAGACTTTGTGAGAGTACAAGCAAGATGCTGTCTTTGGAGAAAACCCTTTGATGGGAGATATGGGGCTGGAGTGAGAAGAGATGCTTTTAGACTAAGTCCATGAGATACAGTTCATAAGTAACCTGGAAATTAATATTTTTCAAAAATGATATAGGCCTTTGATAGCTTATGAACCTGAGGATTACATTCACTTTAATATTCATGGCTTTTTAATTTTAATAAGAAGATGTCATTTTATAGGGGCATCTAGATGGTACAAGAGATGGGGGAAGCAGGGCTCTGGAGTCAAGAAGGCTCATCTTCTTGAGTTCAAATCCTGCCTCAGGCTCTTACTAGCTGTGTGACCCTGGGCAAGTCATTTAATCCTGTTGGTATCAGTTTCCTCATCTGTAAAATGAGTTGGAGAAAGAAATGGCAAACCACTCCAGTCTCTTTAACAAGAAAACCCCAAATGGGGTTATGAAGAATCCAACATAACTGACATGACTGAATCATTTTATAAAACTCTGGGTCTCAAAGCTTGCAAAGGCTTTCCCCAGCCCAAAGATGATGAACAAAAGAAAAAGAAAACAGAAAATCGAGTCTCCCTCTGAGGGGGAAAGCATGGTCCTTCCAGAACTTCCAGAACACACAGGACTTTCCTCATAGAGGTTAGGCACCTGAAGTAGTCAGCCCCTTGCCTTCAGGTGAGAAACTAAACTTGGTGCTTAGGTAACAACATCAAAGCTCCACTCCTTTCAATACCAATATAATTACATGTAACTGACCTCAAATCTACTATTTTAATTTATGTATTTATTATTATTAATTAATTAATATGTTATTAATATTTTATACTAATTGCTCATATGTATATGGCACTTTGCAAAGAGCTCTCTTCAATGCTATGAGGTAGGCACTGGCCATCATACTTCCTGAAACCTTCTACTAAGCATGGACTAGAGTTGGAGTCTACATGGGTAGATGGAGTGCCCACATCAATGTGAAACCGCAACTCACTGAAGCATGAAAATCTATCTGAATTATGATAACCTATGTCCCAGGGTAGAGATCAGGAAAATAGCACAGAGAAGGTTAAGTTCTTTTGTCCAGGATCACACAGCCACTAAGCATTAAAACTGGCTGTAAACCCAGGTGGACTTTTTCCAGTGTTGTCTCTCAGTTTAGAGCTATTTTGGCTTCTTCTAACTTCTCTGCTTCTGCTTCAAAAAAAAGGATTGGCAATTCTTGTGCTCAGTGTGTGTGTGTGTGTGTGAGAGAGAGAGAGAGAGAGAGAGACAGAGACAGAGACAGACAGAGAGAGAGAGAGAGAGAGAGAGAGAGAGAGAGAGAGAGATTCCTTCATCTCTTCTGGAGAAGAGGTTCCTCATTTAAAGTTAACTCCGAGGCCAGAGACCAATCTCATTTAACTAGACTATTTGTGATCTCTTGATGAGTAATGCCTTCTTTAATGGCTGTGGGGCTCACCCACGGCAACTGGGAATAAAAAGTTTGAAACAGATGCTTTCCTGTGACATGTCAGACCTGGAGATGGCACTGTGCAACTGCTGGATGTGCCTGCCATGGATGTGGCACTAGCCATGAGCATCCCTGTGTGGGTTGCCATAGATGCTTTTTTTTATGCTTTTTCCTCTTGGATGATGTGTTAGTATTAATATGGTATGTTTCCCCTATTCTCCCTATCTCTTTGAGTATTGAATTGAATTGAAGTATTATCATACTTCAGATAAGTTTTCATACTACAGTGAAGTGTGATTTAACACTGATGTGGGCACTCCATCTACTCACATAGACCCCAACTCTAACTCTTCCATGCTTAGGAGAGGGTTTCAGGAACTACTATGTATGACCAAAAGAGTTGCTCACTTGATGGCCAGTCCTCTGGGATTGAAGTTCTCTGAACCTAGCTAGTCTGTGTCTCAAACAGTAGGGAGTCCATTGAATTGTATGCAAAGCACTGGGATATCTTGAAGGTAGAACCATGACTAGCATGCATTGTTGAGAAGAGCTAAGCCAGTCATCGTTGATCATCACACAATGTTTGTGTTACTATGTACACAATTTCAAAAACATGATGCATTGATGATATTGCCTCTTCTTTTCCAACTACTAATCAAGATTCATGTCTTTATAAAACTTATAGCAGAAAAATCTGTTTTACACAAAACTCTGTTTTAAACAAAGAAGATGCTACAAATAAGTGGTGGAAAATTTTTTTATCTCTGATAAATCAGATAAGTATTTACCTACAGACGAAATACAATAAAAATTTCAGACCCAAACCTTTGTTGCAACTACTTATCACAAGATATCCATTAATTGTTTTTACTGAGATGGAGAAAGACCAAATGTATCCTTTTTTATGGCAAATGAACTTTTTTCCTATCTATATTTAGAAATGTTGGGATCTTTAACATAAAGTTCAAACAACCTTTTAAGTATATTGGCAAAAAAAAGCTAGCATCTTTCACAGGATTATAACATAGTTTTGCAAAGACACTTCTTTGTAAAGGATTATTTTTTAAAGCTGATTACTTTCATCTAACACCTTTGTGGGCCATTGGAGTATGAAGTAGTATGTATCTGGTATGCTCAGGGGAAATCACAACAAACTCTACCCCACTCAGAATTATTGATTCATCATCTCATTAATTCTTTATCTCTGAGAATTCAAAGGAAGTCCTAGTGGATATACCTTGGAATATCTCATTATCTACACAAAAGATAGAAAGTTCTCTAATGTCAGGGAAATCTCTTCTCCCATAGGCTAGCTTCTCCTCTATCAATCACAAACCTCAAATTTATAGGCTTAGACAAAACCAATATTAATGGCCATGCAATTTAATTAGTGCTACTGAGTAATCTAGAGACATAAACATTTAAATAAAGTACAGAAGTTGGTGTGGGGCAGAGGTTGTAGCTAAAGTCACTTCATGTAAAGTTACTTATTCCTTTCTCATATCAAGTCCCAATCTTCTAAACTTCCTTCCCCAAACCACAGCAATTTTTTTACCTTGGAAATTTACTCTGCCTAGTCAACTTCCTCACCTTGGAAGTCTATTCTTCCCTTGGTCTTCTCATACTGTGGGAACACTCCACCCTCCAACCCCTTTGTCTGATTGATCAGTTCTTTCCAGAACCTCTATGCTTTTTTTTTTTGGAGGCAACTGGGGATAAATGACACAAGTAGCTAAATGTCAAGGCTGGATTTGAGCTCAGACCCTTTTGACTTCAGGGTCAATGCTCTATCCATTGCATCACCTAGCTGCCCCCCCAGAGCCTCTCTCTTGAGAAAAGTGCCCTGGCCCGCCATGTCTTCACTCCTCTCTGTGTTCTATTTCTGCTACTCTGGATTTTCTCCACATTGTACAGGTGCCTCCTCACCTTCCTAGAAAGTGAGCTCCTTGAGAGCAGGCACCCTTCTTTATTTGCATTCCCAGCAGCACTTTGCACAAAGCCTAGCAAATGGTAGGTGCTCAATAAACGACTGTATTGTTGGTGCTGCGAGGGAAGAAAGCATCTGACAGCTGGTTCTCCTGTCTAACTCTTAGAGCTGCCAACTCTTATTACAGATGTGTCTTCCCTCTTTTTACTCTCCAGTCTATGCCGATCTGCTTCTTTATTCTGATTTCTCTGACTCCTCCAGATGTCACCTCAAACCTTGAGTAAAAGTCTATTTTTCAAACAACATTGGAACCATAAAACAAATAGCTTTCCTGAACAAACTACTCTCCTCAGAATATCCAGTAAAAACCTAGTCTAAGGATTCTCTCTCCTCTGGCAAGGTCCTCTAAAGTCTATGTGATCCCATTAAAATATTCAAAGTTTCTGTGATCCTGGGTTTCAACAACCCAGGTTTATACTTGTTACAACTTGGAAAAAACATCTCCCCCTATTCATATTTCTCAGTTTAAGTGACTGCCTGAGTAGCATGAAATGTGTCCAGATTGCATAAGAAGACACATCTGTCAATGCAAAATACAATGTGGTTTTCCCACATAATGTCATTTAATTTGTTAAAATCCGCCACTTATATTGAAAATTTCTCTCAATGTGGCATTACCTTTAAAAGATTTGCATGGTAACCAATCTTCCCAAACATGAGTTTCAACATCTTGTTGTGTATGCATAGAATCAAATAAACATTTTTATTTTTAAAATTTTTATTGTTTATTTTAAACATTCTTTTCTTTTTAAATTTTGAGTTCTAAATTCTCTCCCTCCCACTTCCTCCTCCATCCACTATGGCAAGCAATAATGGTATCAGTTATATATGTGAAATCACGAAAAACATATTTTCATATTAAACATACTCTAAAAGAAAGGCAAAAAAGAGAGTGAGAAAATTATACTTCAATTTGTACACAGAGTTCATCTGTTCTCTCTCCGAATGTGGTTTTCATCGTGAATCCTTTGCAATCATCTTGGATCATTTTATTGATCAGAGTAGCCAAGTCTTTTCATAGTTCATTATTACAACATTGCTTTTATTATGAACAATGATTTCATATGTCTTGCCATATTTTTCTGAAACCACCCCTTTGTCATTTCTTATGGCACTATAGTACCATCACTATCTTGTACCACAACTCGTTCAGCTCTTTGTCCATTGATGAGCATCCCCTCAATTTCCAATTCTTTGCTACCATAAAAAGAGCTGATATAGATATTTTTGTACATATAAGTAATTTTCATTTTTCTTTGATGTCTTTTGGATACAGACCTAGAAGGGGTAGTGCTGAATCAAAGTCTATGCACAGTTTTATGGCCCTTCAGACTATTCCAAATTGTTCTTCAGAATGATTGGACCAGTTCACTACTCCACCAACAATTAATTAGTGCACCTATTTTCCCTTGTCTCCTCCAACAGGTGGTACCTCAGACTTATTTTAATTTGCATTTCTCTGCTCAATAATGATTTAGAGCGGTTTTTCATATAAGTAGCCTTAATTTCTTCTGAAAACTGCCTGTTCACGTTCTTTGATCATTTAATCAGTTTGGGAATGATTCATAAATTTGACTCAATTCTCTACATATTTGAGAAATGAAGTCTTTATCAGAGAAGGTTCCTGTAATTTTTTTTTTATATTGCTTCACAGTCTATGATGCCTTTTAGCAAAATATAGTTTCCTAGATTATCTCTTTTAATTAGCTCTATTTTTCTTTTGCTTTGTCTGATCATTATTGCTAATTCTGCCTTCTTTGCTTCAGCTACAATGTATTAGATTCTGATCCAGTCCTTTATTTAGCTCTCTGTGTGTCTTTCTCTTTCAAGTATATCTCTTGTAAACAACACATTTTGGATTCTGGTTTCCAATCCATTCTGCTATCCTCTTCTGTTTTATGGGTGAACTCATCCTATTCACATTTTACAGTTATATTTCCCTCCATCCCATTTTCTTCTGTTTCTTCTTCTTCTTTTTTTTTTTGCTCTTTTTATCCTGTCCCTCCTCAAAAGTCTATTTTGCTTTTATCCACTTACTCCCTTAAACTGCCTTCTTCTTTTATCATCTCCTCCTCTCTTTCTCTTATCTCTTCTCCCCTCCTATTTCTCTATTGGGTAAGATAGATTTGAGAGTGTATGTTTATATGCACTGCCCACCACCCCACCATTTGCCCTTCCATTATAAATGTTCTTCCTTGTGCACTTCTTTTATGTGAGAAAAAATTTTCCTATTCTACTTCTTCCTTCCCCTTTCCTTTCTGTGGGTCTTTCTTTCTTACCCATTGTTTTTTTTGGGATATCATTCCAACATTATCAGCCCACACTCATGCCCTCTGACTATGTAAACTCCTTTTAACTGCCCTAATAACTATTAAGTTCTTAGGAGTAACATGAATCAATCTCTCCATGTAGGAACATAAACATTTTAATCTTATTAACCTTGTAATTTCTTTTTCATGCTTACCTTTTTTGCTTCTCTTGAGTCTTATGTTTAAATATCAGATTTTCTATTCAGCTTTGGTCTTTTCATCAGGAATGCTTTAAAGTCCTCTATATCATTAAATATTCACTTTCTCTCTGAAGGATTATACTCAGTTTTACTAAATAGGTTAATCTTGGTTGTAAACCTAATTCCTTTGCCTTCTAGAATATCATATTCCAAGACTTCTAGTCCTTTAACGTGGAAGCCACTAAATCTTGTGTGATTCTGACTGTGGCTCTATGGATTTGAATTGTTTCTTTCTGGCTGCTGCCAATATTTTCTTCTTCACCTTAGGGCTCTGGAATTTGGCTATAATATTTTGGAAATTTTCATTTTGAAATCTTTTAGAAGGTGATTGGTGGATTCTTTCAATTTCTGTTTTACTCTCTGGATCTAAGATACCAGGGAAATTTTCCTTTATAATTTCTTGAAATATTATGTCTAGGCTCTTTTTTTTTAACTATGGCTTTCTGGCAGTCCAGTAATTCTCAAATTATCTCTCTCCAATCAATTTTCCAGGTCAGTTGCTTTTCCAATAAGATATTTCGCATTTTCTTCTTTTTTTTCATTCTTTTGACTTTGTGTTGTTGTTTCTTGATGTCTCATGGAATCATTAGCTTCCACTTGCCCAATTCTAATTTTTAAGCAATTATTTTCTTCAGTAAGATTTTGTACCTCTTTTGCATTTAGCCAATTCTTTTTTTTTAAGGAATTATTTTCTTCAGTGATTTTTTTTGTGCCTCTTTGGCCAATTCTGTTTTTTGAGGTGTTATTTTCTTCGATTTTTTACCCTTTTATGTGTTGTTGATTTTCTTTTCTTAATTTTTTTGCATCACTCTAATTTTTTTCCCAACTTTTACTCTACCACTCTTTTCTCTTTCTCTAATTCTTCTAGTATTTTTGTCAGACTTGTGTCCAATTCAAAGGACTTTTTTTTTTTGAGATTTCTTGCTATCTTTGGCTAAACCATACAAAGACAACTCTTTCTTCTCCATCAGTAATGGTACTTGCAAATTACAATAATAAACATAGTGAATCATGTTTTTCTACATTTGAGTACTTTATATTTCTATATTTTTACTACCTAAAGTGTCACTTAAATATTTTAGTTACTTAATGTGGATTTTCTTGTCAAACTGGTTTTATATATATATATATATATATATATATATATATATATATATATATATATAGCCAAATTAAGGTATATTATTTAATTTTTTTAGATTCAGAAATTTAAGTTAACTAAATTTAAATGTTATTGTTTTAAATTTTTGCAATCATCAAGTATTTTTCTCCTTTTCTTTTTTCCTGTCACTGAAAAAAGGAAAATAAAACCCTTATAAAAAACAAGCATCATGAAGCAAAACAACTAAATTTCATTACTGAAAATTTTAAGTCATAACAATTTTTAAAACTTGCAATTTTCTGGAAACCAGCTGATGGTATGATACTTACCAAGATGAATGACACCAAGAAATGGAATAAACAGTAGTTAGCATTTATTCAATGCTTTAAGGTTTGCAAAATGCTTTACAAGAATTATACTATTTGATCCTTGCAACATTTCTGGGAAGTAGATTCTATTATGCCCATTTTACAGATGAGGAAACTGAGACAGACAGAACTTAAATGATTTGTCCAGAATCACACAGCTACTAAGTCTTGCTGCTTCTTGAACTCAGCCCATCCTGACTCCAGGTCCAGTATTCTGTGTACCACACCACCTAGCTTCTGGTCATTTTAAGCTATAGAAAGAGTATTTAATTTTGGATTTACACACTTACTGTTCACCCTCAACAAACAGACAAGGTGAGGTCTTACGTCATGAACCCAAATTTATAGTGACAGATAGATTTGACAAGTGTTAATTAAAAATCTGACAATACTTTCACTTTCATTTGGAGTGAAGTTGCCATGTTGGTCTTATTATTTCTGACTTCCCTTTGAACCCTGTTTTCATTGGGAAAATGTAGATGTATTTAGGAAAACCTCCCCAAATCTTGTGCACTGCTTCATGCCACCCCCAATGAAAGGACTCATGCCCTTCCCCAAGAGGTGGTGAAGTTGGAAAACTTTGGTCTAGAAGCACGCAACTTTCCACAGGTTGTAGTCTCAGGCCACAGGACAGTTCAATCACATGTGCAATCATATCAAGAGAGGAGGCAACCCATTCCTCTGAATGACCGACTTGTGCCTTGCCGTGGCATGAGGGAAGGGTAACCTCAGAAGAGAGGCATCACAGTGACAGCACTCTAGTGATGGCAGCTATGCTGTATGAGGAAGACTAATGAGGACTGTGAGATGAAGCAGAGACATGTTGGTAGTCACAAGGAAGAGCCCAGGTCCTGTGCTACTTAACTTTATAAGTGGGGGCCATTTCAGAGGATAGAATGTTGGAAGTTCCCTTTTCTCGGCAATCGTTCCTTTTCCTAGATCATCCTCACTGTCTTCTAATTTACCATCTTACTTTTTCCCCCTAGAATTCTCTTTGATCACATTTGGTCTAGGGCTTTTTTCTTCTCCTTTCCGTCCATATACTGCACTTGTATTAGTGACAGCAGTAACGAGTGCAGGACTGACTACCAGTTTCATTACCTCTCTCAAGGCCACAGTTGACTTAAGACTTGGAAACTCCAAGATCTGGAAACCTGAAGCTATGAATGAATAACATTTTTTGTTCCCTCTTTCTACTTGTACTTTCTCAAGTGTGCCAAGTGACCTTTAAGCTTACTGGATTAGGTCCACTATTTTTATATTTTGAAAACTAGAAACATTAGCTCAGAGAGAGGGACATTTCTCTTCAACTATTTAAGGGCCTGTGACTTGACTGGTGTGGGTGCTTTGCCACAAGTACCATCCAGTGCAAGTAATATCACCCTTATTTAATACAAAGGATCTCGATACTTCTTGCCTGTGGGGACCCTGGAAAAGCAAGTCCAGGTCCAAGTTACTCTGTGCATCTTCACAGGTACAAAAAAAATTGTAGCTTTAGTGAATGTTGCTAGCTCCCACCTATGTGTTTACTTTTACTAAGCAGCCTGGGGAATTGGTTCAAAGAATTGAACTAATTCAATCAATTCAAAGACATTAAGTAAAACATCATAGGGATAAGGAATGGAACTCTGATTTCATTGGTATGGAGAGCTCTGAAGTAAGGAAACTTGCAGCTTGGCACCATCTTTGCAAATTATAGTTGTAGAGATTTTCTTAGAGCACTGAGGGGTTAAGTGATATGCGCAGGATTTCACAACTCTCAGTTTTCCTTAAAGATCAAGATTGACTGGTGTCCCATTCAGACAAAACATGAAGACAGGAATTCAGAAGTCCCATACAGAGCCTTGCCAAGACATGGTCTCAATCCTTTGTTACAAATTCTTCTCTCCCAACAGGCCTCCTGAGCTTTCAGGAGTCTTTGTATTTCCCTACATGGAGATGGATGGTAGCTCGGTGATTTAGTAGATAATACTGGACCTGGAGTCAAGAAGATTTTGTTGTAGTTTAGCAGTTTCGGTCATGTTCAACTCCTTGTGACACCATTTTGGGGTTTTCTTGGTAAAGATACTGAAGTTGTTTGCCATTTCCTTCTTCAGTTTATTTTACACATGAGGAAACTAAGGCAGGGTTAAGTCACACTACTAGTAAGTATCTGAGGGTAGATTTGAAGTCATGAATATGAGTCTCTTGCTGATCTTTATCCACTGCATCAACTCCCTCAACAGCCTCAGATATTTACTAGTGGTGTGACCCTGGGCAAGCCACTTAACCCTATTTGCCTCAGTTTCCTCATATGTAAAATGAGCTGGAGAAGTAAATAGCAAACCTCTCCAGTATCTTTGACAAGAAACCCTACAAACAAGCCCAAATGGGGTCATGGAGAGTCATTCATGACTGAAGTGCAATAGCACTTTACATTTCTAATGTGGTAGAATCTGCCAGAGCTTTTACTTTGCAGTCAGAGTCATGAAGAATCCAGGTTATCTCTAGACTATATCTATAAAGCACTGTAGGAAAGCATAAGTATGCAAAAAATAATTAAGATATGCTTTCATATATTTCAGTTGTTCTATGATGTTTTTTGTTCCAAGAATAGCTCTCTTTTTTTTGTAAACAGTATTTTATTTTTTCCAATTAGTTATAAAAATAGTTTTCAACATTCATTTTTATAAGATTTTGAGTTCAAAGTTTTCCTCATTTCCTCCTTTCCCCTTGCATCCCCAAGATAGAAAACAATCTGATATAGGTTATGCATGTGCAATCATGGAAATATATTTCCATTTTAGTCATGTTGTGAAAGAAGAAACAGAATGAAAGGGAAAAGCCACACACATGCAAAAAATGAAAACAGTATGCTTCACTGTGCATTCAGATTCCATATTTCTTTTTCTGAATGTGCATAGCATTTTCCATCATGAGTCTTTTGGAATTGTCTTGGATCATTGCATTGCTGGGAAGAGCTAAGTCAATTATAGTTGATCATCACACACCATTGCTGTTACTATATACAATGTTCTCCTGGTTCTCCTCACTTCTCTCAGCATCAATTCATGTAAGTCTTTCCAGGTTTTCCTGAAATCTACCTGCTCATCATTTCTTCTAGCACAATAGTATTCCCTTACATTCGTATTCCACAACTTGTTCAAATCATTGCCAGTTGATGGGCATCTGCTCAATTTCCAATTCTTTGCCACCACAAAAAGGACTACTATAAATATTTTTGTACATGTAGGGCCTCCTCCCTTTTTTTACAATCTCTTTGGGATATAGACCTAGTAGTGCTATTGCTAGGTCAAAAGGTATGTAAAGTTTGATTGCCGTTTGGGAAATTCCAGATTGCTCTCCAGAATGGTTGGATCACTTCATAACTCCACCAACAATGCATTAGTGTTCCAATTTTCCCACATCTTCTCCAACATTTATTCTTTTCTTTCATATTAACCAATCTGATAAGTGTGAGGTGGTACCTCAGAGTTGTTTTAATTTGCATTTCTTTAATCAATAATAATAATTGAGAGCACTTTTCATATAACTATAGATAGCTTTAATTTCTTTGTCTGAAAATCACCTGTTCATATCCTGTAATCATTTATCAAATGGGGAATGATTTGTATTCTAGTAAATTTGACTCAGTTCTCTATATATTTTAGAAATGAAGCTTTTATGAGAAACACTTGCTCAATAATTGTTCCCATCTTTCTGCTTTCCTTCTAACCTTGGTCTTACTTGTGCAAAAACTTTTTAATGTAATAAAAATTATCCATTTTGCATTTCTTCCATCTCTTGTCTGGTCATAAATTCTTCCCTCCTCCATAAATCTAACAGGTAAACTATTGCTTGCTCTCCTAATTTGCTTATGATATCACCTTTAGGTGCACATCAGGTGCCCATTTTGACCTTTCCTTGGTATATGGTGTGAGATGTTAGTCTATACCTAGTTTCCGTCATACTGTTTTCCAGTTTTCCTAGCAGTTTTTGTTAAATAGTGAGTTTATATCCCAGAAGCTGGAGTCTTTGCATTTATCAAATAGTAGGTTACTATAATCATTTATTACTGCATCTCATGTACCTAATTTTTCCATGGATCCACCCCTCTATTTCTTAGCCAGTCCCAAATAGTTTTATATCTGGCATGTCTAAGCCACATTCCTTTGCATTTTCTCTCATTAATTCATTTGATATTCTTGACCTTTTGTTCTTCCAAATTAATTTTAATTTTTTTAGTCCTATAAAACAATTTTTTGGTAGTTTGGTTGGCATGGCATTGAATAAGTGAATTAATTTGGGTAAAATTTTCATTTTTACTATATTAGCTTGGCCTACCTATGAACAATTGATAGCTCTATGATTTTAATAATCCTAGATATTTCATATAATCACAGGTGAGCATTTCCATCATTGATGCATTTCATAGCATAGTTCCACCTTCTCATTTGTGCAAGTCTTTTCAATCATTTGCCAAATAATTCAGATATTTATGATTTATATGGGAAATTGTTAATTTGTCAAATCAAACAATTTTAAAATAGTTTAATCTTCTGTAAAATAGAATTGTCGCATCTTGCGATATTGGTATTAATTTATTTAATCTCTGCAAATGTCATAAAGAAAATAATGTTACAAACACATATGCGGCAGGGAGTTGATTGTGAGACTACTGAAGAACTGAATGCTCCCCATACACTTGGTGAAATTACAAGGCTTGGGCTTTTGTCAAAAAGGAGTGAATCCCATAGCGATGGTCATGCAATGTGGTTCTGTGCTGAAGGAAATGAGGCTTTGCTGGGATGAATGAATGAATTAATGATTCAGCAATCAATAATAATTAATCACAACGATTAAGCATTTGCTATGTGCCAAGTACTGTGCTAAGCATTTGGAGTACAAAAGTTCTGTGCTAAGCATTTGGGGTTGAGTGGGGAGGAAACTAGACAGCTGTTTCAGTTAGGCTAGGTAGTACAATGGATAGAACACCAAGTGTAGAATCAGGGAGACCCTGAGTTCAAATCTGGCTGGGCAATTCATTTAACCTTTGTATACCTGTTTCCTTAACTGTAAAACATTAAAATAGAACCTGCCTCACAGAATTTTTATTAAAATCAACTAAGATAATATCTGTAAGCACTTAGCATAGTGCCTGTCACTAAGTAGGTGTTTAATAAATGCTTATTCCCTTCCTTTTCCCCTTAGTCCCTTTTCTGAAGGAACTCTCACTCAAATTGGGAAAGATAACACATAAAAAAGTTCATTTGCAGGGCAGGTAGAAGGACCCACCAGTCCCCGGGGTACTGAGGTAGGGTTGATGAAAAGAGCTAGAGGTCTGTAGGGATGATGCAGAAACTGCAGGATGGTCCCTATAACTGGGGAGTTGTTTTAAAGATGACTGGCCTCTGAGAGTTAGGAGAGTGAATCCTTGTGGGTCAGGAAGACAGACTCTAGTTGTTTTATAAAATAGTTACTGAAATGACTCTGCCCATTCTTTTGGAGGCCTTCTTCTTGGGGTCCCTTCCAGTATGTTCTTTTCCTTCGATATCTAGGCAGATGAAGACACAGGTCTTATTTCCCCACCCCCATCACATCAGCAATGGTTGCATTTACAGCCCATAACAATGGTGATAAGTCTGTTTTCTCAGGAGAAACTGAGATGACATTCTGAGTCTTTGGCAGCTTCTTCTGCCTTGCTGTGTGACTAGTGAGCCTAAAAACAGACATTGCCCCTGTTAGCAATTCCCTCATGAGTCTGAATGTTCCTGAAGCGGGTTATGTTTACCCAGAGGGACTGCAGATTTCTGCATCAGGTCACTTATGAAGGGCCACTGCTAGGATCATGGCAGATCTCCTCAAAGGAGATGGCCACCGCTATGATCATCATATATCTGAGGGTCTGGGGCTAGCTGGGCCCCAGGAGGTCTGAGGACAAGTCTGAGGAGCTCTTCAGTCACACAACGTGGTCTTTGCCTTCTGTGAAAAATAGAATGAGAATAATGGGTCATTTGAGATGCTTAAGTCTCAGTGTTTCTTAATCTTAATGCATGATCGTGAGTCTTTTCCTTCTTCACCAGTATCTATGATGGAAGAAATAAACCACTGTCTTATGCTCAATACTCACATTGTATATTAGGCATCTTTTCTAGAAGGGACTATATTATTCATATTTTGAGGAGACTTTAGATAATAACCACACAAACTTTTTTTAAGAGATTTTCCTGGAATTTTATTCTGGAGTAGGAACTTCAAGGGTCAGTCCTCTATCCCAAGATTGATATAAGTCCATGGGATGCCCGAGTTGGCACCTCTAATTGGAAGGGGACTCTGATTGAGTGATCATATGGAGTGCTGACAACACAAAAGGACAGGAATTTCTATGGCATAGAGAACTCTTGCTTATCGTCTTAGAAACTCACCTAGAAGTTAAATCACTTATTCAGGGTCACATAGCTGTGCACATGTTAGAGGTGAGCCTTGAACCTAGTCTTGCTAGTGACCAGCTAGCTATCCACTATAAAATATCATTTATCATGTCATAAATGCCTAACAAAACTTAAGAATGTTATATTTTTAAAATAAGGTCTATAGTATTATGTAGACCATGGATATGGTAAGTATTCTAACCAAGTATAAAGGCAATCACATTGGCATACCCAGGATGGCTGCTAGCACAGGTTCTTAGATCTACTTTACTAGGAAAGATAGCCATTTAAGGAGCCAACAATATTTTTAATTACATTCAACAAACAGAGAAAATATAAGCAGAGAAATAAAGACCCACAAATAGGGCTCTACTGCCTGAATTAAAGAAATATTCCTATATACTTTACATACATGCCTGAATCAAGAGAACAGTTGGGGGTCTGAACATATGGCCACTCAGAGTCTCAACCAGGTAATTATAAGATCCTCCTCATAAGCAAACCTCCAAAGTAAAATACCAACCTCCTAGTATATATAACAAAAACTCAGCTTTTGATTGTCCCAGAGTCAGTAGGCATGAAACCTACATGACTCAACACAGTTATGAACTATCAGGGCTCAAAGGAGATTGAGCCTTCAGATGCTCACAATTTAGCCTGACCCTGGAAAACTGAACTCCAAAAAGAAAGTAACAAAAAATCTCACTTTGCTTGCTGTTACACCAAGCCTGACTAAGGCTGGTCAAGTGAATCAGGCTTTGGACTGGGATGAAATGGGACACTTACAGATGATATGTAACATTTAACAAATGGACGTTTACTCAATGATCCCATGGAGAGGATATTCAGCAAATAAATAGTTTTGGTTCAACTGGTTCAGTTCAGGGCATAGTTCCCCTCACCTAGGATTTTCTAGGACTATTGGCTTTCAAAGTCCTTGATGGTCTAATTCCTTTCTACCTTTTCTCTCCATATCTGAAGGGAACAAGAAATAAAATTTCATGTATCTCCTGTTCATCTTTAACAAGACCCCTAAGCCTCCGACTGGCTCCATTGTTTGATAAAAGTGATGACCTCATAAAGTTACTATAAAATTGAATATGAAAGAGACAAGAGAAAGCTACAGCATTATGGTTTTCACTATTGTTTTGAGAAAGGCCTGGTAGAGCTGGGATAGTTAGCTAGGTGGGACAGTGGATAGAGTGCCAGATCTGGAATCAGGAAGACCTGAGTTTACATTTGGCCTCAGACACTTACTAGCTGGGCAAGCTACCTAACTCTGTTTAACCTCAGTTTCCTCATCTGTAAAATGAATTGAAGAAGAAAGTGCAAGATATTCCAGTATCTTTGCAAAGAAAACCCCAAATAGAGTCAGGAAGAGTTGGGTATCACTGAAAAATGACTAAAACACAGACCCAGAATGCAAGAGAAGGAAGGTCTTTTGAGGAGAGATCTATTAACTTGAAATGGGAAGGAAAATAACAGTAACTCAGGAAACTTTTCTGTACTCATTACCTCATTACTCGTTATCATCGTGCCCTTGAGTGCAAGGCTCACCCTCTCTCCAGGTTTGAGACTATAGAGTCATATAGGACCAATTACACAATGTTCATTTCAGTGGTTTGTATAGCAGGTTCCTTTTGCATCTGGATATGTAGGCAAATTTAAAAAGACCTAGAAAAGAGCAGCTAACACAAAGGTTAGCTATGACAAAAGCAGCTAATATAAAGGGGAAAAATCGGAAGCTTAACCATTTCTGGCATCCATTGCTCAGCCGGGATGTTGGGGCAGAAGAGTGCATAATTACAACTTATCCACAGATGTGTTGAAGAGGCCAAGAAGGTAGAAAAATTCTCTCCAAAGCTAAATAAGGGTCTCCAAATTAGATCAACATATACTTTAATGCTTGCTGACTTTAATGCAAAGGTGGGCATAGAAGAAGCCAAAATTATGTTGGAAAATATAGTTCATGATTAGGAAACAAAAGAAGTTAAAGGTTTGTAGACTATACAGAAATCTCAGAAATATACCCATAACAGAAACATATACACTTAAACACATATGTATGTATAATGAATGTTTCCTTTAAGAAGAGAGTAGAAAGGTGGTAGATTCCATGTACACCAAACATCATAAAAATGAAATTATCTGGTTCTTATCAGAAAGGAATCCACTGATCACCAAAATGGGAGTAATTTCTAAATCAGTTGTCTATGTATATACAGTCCAATAGGCAAGTTGGTACCTCTAAAGAAAGATCAAAATCAAAACCAAATCAGAGGAAAGTATAAAGATGACAGGAAAAGATAGTACAACAGCTCCAATCTGAACTATTCAAACTATGGATGTGCAAAAAAAAAAAAAAAAAAAGGAAAAAGAACAAAGAAATTAAATGTTCTGTAAAAGTTTAACTAATATACAAAGAATCCGAAAGAATATGGAAACCTCCTCAGTTAGTAATCATTTGGTCTTTGCCAAGTGGAGAGATATGGCCATCAAAGCCAACATTGGTTTAAAATATCAACTCATTTGCAAAATGTTATGGAGGATTGTAGATTATGAGCAGTATCGTTTCATGAAATGATCAGAGACAGAGGAAGGAAATTGAGTTGGCAGAAAGTTTGTCATGAGACTCAATGAATCAAATGGCTGCAGTGGCATTTGATGATTAAGTTGACCCTAGCATGACTGACTATACTTATAAATCCTTTCTACTCAAGGAGGCTGATTCCTTGAGCTCTCAGAAATTTTAAGTTACAGGAGGCTAAAACTGGTTAGGTATCTACACTAAGTCTGGTAGCAATATGGTGAACCTCTGAGAGTGTGTGGTTACCGGGTGGCCGAAGGACAGGTAAAATGGCCCAACTTGGAAACTGACTGGATCAAAGCTTCCATATTAATCAGCATTGGGATTGGCCCCACAAATGGGCTGTTGTACTCCCATTGTTGCAAGATAGGAAGACCCAGGATACAAACAAACAACAAAACAGATAAAATGGAAATGACAATAAACATGAAAAATGAAACAGATCCTTCGGCATTTCTGCAACAAGCTTTTTTTTCCATCAGTGATGGCAATTTGGACTCCATAACTGCACTCAAATATTTCAAATATTTCAGTTCCTGATACACTAAGAGAGGAAGTGAAAATGGCACTAAAGAAGACCCAAGAATAGCTGGTCCAGACCAAGTAAACATGGAAGAAATCCATGGTGGAGGCAACTTTGAGAATACTGAGGGGTTCATTCTCAAAATATCTGAAAGAGAAGGTACCAAATGATTAGAAAAAATCATGGCTGGCATTACTACCAAAGAAGAAAAGCTATCATAAAGTACTCCCCAATATGCTGACTTTCTCACCTCTATAAGAATTTTATGAGAATGATTTGAACATGTATCAAGGGTCTCCTTGAAGAAAATAAAGGAACAGATGAGCTTATGTAAATGGCATGTCACTGTGGACCACAGTCTCAGAAGTTACTGAAAGGCGTCTATAACACAAATACTCATTTTGTCTACCTAAAAAAAAATAAGGTATTTGAGTTGATAGTCCAAATCCCAAACCTTGAGGCTCTCTCAAAATATGAGGTCTCCTATTATCGGCTAAGAGCATACATTTGGTATTCCATTTCCTATTCCTGGGTCTCTACACAAGCTACATATGCCCAGTGCTTGAAATGTACTCTCTCTTCACCTCTGCTTCTCTCAAGACAGCTCAGGTTTTACCTAGTCCATAAGGTCTTTCTTGATCTTCACATTTGACAATCTTCTTCCAATTTATCACGCATTTACCTTCCTGGGTACAAGTTTCATCTGCTTTCCTCCCTTCCATGAATAAAATGAAAACTCAAGAACCCTTAACTATTGAGTTTTTATCTTTGTATCTCCGGTGTTCATCAAAGTGCCTTGAAAAGAGTAGAAGCATGTGTTTCTTGAATTAAATTGGAGTCAAGATTTCTTTATAGATACAGCAGAGACACATTGTTTAAACATTTAGCAAAATGTAAGATAAGGAGATGCATTTACATATCAAAAGTGTTTGCCTCAGTCTTGGAAAATGTCCAGGCTAGAGTACAAATGGAAGAAGAATTCAGTAAAGATGATGAAGTCCTCCAGATGCTACTATTTGTGAATGACATGATGCTGATTGCATCTAGTTCTGGACACGTCGAATCTTCCTAAATGAGATCCAGTATCACTCCAAAAGTCTGATACACAAAGTGAAAACCAAGTGGATGAAGAATGCCTATTGGCTAGACTAGGTAGGCATTTGGATGGGTAACTCATTGAGCTAGTCTATTAGTACATGTGTCTTAGACTACATATGGAGAAGGAACTCAACCCACATTTAAATGACAGGGAGATGGTGAGTTTGATTGCTTGTAGAAAAACTGTACAGTGCTTTCTATGATACTGTACCGGTCCCTAATACAAAAAATGCATTTATGGGTTTTCTCTTTTTTTATTTAATTTTTTAAAATATTGAACAAACACCTCAAAAAAAATATTTCCATATGCACATAATAGAACAGAAATGAAGACTATGTAGGATAACCTGCTTTTTAAAAAGAGTATGTAATAAATTCAACTTGCTACTTCCAAATCTGTCTAGCTTATTTATGTTTACTTCTAAACTTCTCTCTTCTGTGTGTTTAAAATACAATGACCTTCTTTTATTTTCTTCTTTTGTTTTAGCAACACTGCTAGTAGCTCTCCTTCCCCCAAAAATAGAAAAAAGTGATTGCTCTTTGTAATAAATAAAAATAGTCAAGTAGAACAAATTTCCACATTTGCCAAGTTCAAAAATGTATGTCTCATTCTGCATCTTGAGGCCAATCCCTCTTTGTCAGAAGGTGGGTAGTGTGCTTCATTATCAGCCCTCTGGTGCCATCATTGGTCATAGTTCTTAAGTCTTTCAAAGTAAAAACCCATATTTTTAACACAGATATTCTTCTGGTTGGGTAGCTGGGTGGTGATCTAGAGTCAGGAATACTCTTCTTCCTAAGTTCAAATCTGATGGTGGATATTTACTAGCTGTGTAATAGGCTAGTAGTAGTAGGAGAAGAGTAGGAATAGTAGTAGTAGTAGTGATTAGGCAAGTCACATATCCCTATTGGCCTCACTTTCCTCATCTGTAAAATGAGAAAGAAATGGCAAACCACTTCAGTATCTTTGCCAGGAAAACCCCAAATGGGGTCACAAAGAATCAGACATGACTAAGATGGCTAAGCAACAACACAAAATTGAGCTGGTGGTGCTGTATAGTTATGAATCACAGAGCATCCCAATTTCTAAAGAATAGTCATTGTTGGCAACCCCAAAGACAATGGAGAGGCATATGGTGGAATTAAGTAGACCAAAGTAGAGTACCAAAGATGACATACAGAAGACGTAGAACAGAGGAGTCAAACATGCGGCCCCCAGGCTCATTAGTGATAGACTAATTCGGATTAAAATGTAATTGGGAAATAGTTAACAAAATAAATGAAAGATGCAATATAATATAGATAAAATGTTAATATGTGGTTTTCTAAGTTAATATGTGGCCCAACAGGGATCCTTATGTGTAGGCAGTGGCTCCATTTCTATTTGACTTTATCCAGGAAATGTAGCAGATGTAGGTAATTTGGTCACACAAGAAAGGATAAAATATCTGTAGCCCATGAAAGCTCTGAGGAGCTTTTTCCCAACTCTCCCTCCTCCTGATGAGGGTTATCTTGAGTGTGGCTGCATCTTCTAGAATTCTCTTGAGAAGTCAAGGGTGATTCTCTAATCATGTAAGGCTGAGCCCTCATTGATGTATTTTTCCCAGAGATGTCAACTGGGAATCAATTTAGCCAGCCAACCTTAAGTAAGGGGTGTTCACTCTGGTATGGCAGCTAACTGATACAATGGATAGAGTGCCTCATCTTCCTGAGTTCAAATCTGGCCTCAAACACTTACCAGCTGTGTGACCCTTTGCAAGTCACTTTACCTTGTTTGCCTCAGTTTCCTCATCTGTAAAATGAGCTGGAGAAGGAAATGGCAAAAAATTCCAATTATCTATTCCAAGAAAAGCCCAAATGGGAAGGTAAACAGTCAGAAACAAATGAAAAACAACAATTTTCTATGGTGACACAGTAAAAAAATTGGTACAAAGTATCCTCAAAAAATGTCTGTGACACTCTCTCCCACCAGGGAAAGTAGGCTGCAACTTAGAGATACCAGATCCTGGCTGCTAGAAATCCTTGTCTCCCATTTATATGGTACTCAAGATGATCCCCCTAGGAATGATGAGGTTTCTTTACTGGGTTCCTTGCAGAGCCATGAGTCTGGTGTGTCCTTAGCTCCTGATACAGTTTTGATAACCACCACCATCCAGGTAGAGGGAGTGGGGAAGAGTTGCTTCTCTAGTAAAAGGAGGTGAGGAGAGGTGACCTGGCCAAGAGTAAAGTCAAAGTTTCTTTTTCTCCCCAAAGTGGTTTCTTTTTGAGAGGGTGACCGAACTCCAATTTGTATAACTCAATCCTTTCTCAACTCAATTGAACAATTTGCAAATGATACCTGAGGTATGACTAAGTCTCCTTGGCCTATAAGAACACAGTTCTTTTGCAGTATCTGTCCAGTTCTGAAGGCTTTTTCTCCTATAGTCTAAGGCCTATGAGTGATTGATTGATTGATACATGTTACCTTGATACCTTCTTAAGATATCAAGGCTAAAATGTGGTGGGACAGTTTTAATGCAGTCCTTATAGATGGACAATCCCCAAGTAATGTTAAAAACCCTAGAGGAATGTCTCCAGTGTGGTGGGTAGACCCTCCATGAAGGATTGTTAGGAAGTCCTGAGCAAAAGTCTCAGAGTAGAAGCTATGGATAGGTCAGGATCTGTGCCACTGGAGGGGGTGGCCACATCAGTGGGGCCCATTGACGTGTCCCTGAAATATTAAAAACAAGAAGAACCTTGAATGCTCATCCAAAACAGCTGGGTTCTAGTGCTGCTTCTATTACTGGTTTTAGCTTCCAGCAGTTTCCTCAGCCCTAGTGTCTTCATCTATAAAATAAGAGTTGATTTAGACAATTCTTAAGTCCTTTCCTGGGGTGAATGGTGTGCTCAGGGAGGACTAGCCCCTCTGGTGGGAGGGCTTACCAAGCCTTTTTCAGGGCTGCTCATCCACCTCTGGTGTCCACCTTCACTCAATTCTCTTACCTGTGGCTCCAAGAAGCTATAGCACACACAGTGTCCACACCCAGTAAAACCATTTCAACAGATGGGCTAAACCAAGTTGAAGGTAACTGACAAGCTCAAAGCAGTCAGTTAAGGAGGTGTCTACCCCAAGCATGTCTACCCCAAGCATCCCTGGTAGAATGAAATCATTTGTTCCAATGGCCATGCAGGTGGCGGAAGCAGGCGCTGTGGAGGGCTTAGAGCTTGGTCAGACACTGAAGATGCCAAGGCCATTCACTGCATCCACTGTATTGCCAATTGTGATGTCTTTTGTGCTGTCCCTGGACTCAGAACGACTCAGGAAGAGAGAGAGGCTGATGACTTCACCCAACTCTGCCTCACCTAAATCTAATTCACATGTAAGTTAAACTATCATCTGTGATATCACTGGTCCTCTTTGAAAATGAAAGACAAACATGTCCTTTTCTAGCTAGAAATTCTATATGCTGGATCTGCCTTACACATAATCTGTCTCATGAGATTATGTCCCAAGTCTCACCCTCTACTGATTTGCTGTTGCCTGAAATTCATTCAGTTACAAAGCAATCAGCAACAAGATGGCTCAGGTCTGGAGCCAAGAAAAACTAGATTCAAATTGGCCTCAGATACTAATTGTGTGATCCTGGGCAAGTCACTTAAGCCTGTTTGCCTTACTTTACTGGAGAAAGAAATGACAAACCACACCAGCATCCATGCCAAGAAAACCCCATCGACAGTACGGTGCATGGAGTCACAAAGAGTTGGACATGACTGGATCACTGAACAGCAATGCAGAGCAATCCCTTTCACCTGAAGTGTTTTGTTTTCCCCATAAAATACCAAAAAAGCCTAGACTGGGTAATACGTTAAGCCCCTACCCCAATCACTTAAACCTTAGCATTAATGACTTTGTCAGAACTTTTCAAGGCAATACTGTCAAGGATACGAGGGTACTGAGCGCCCGAGTGAGGAGAGTCAGGGAACTTTAGCTGTCATTGCTTAGATCTCAGCTTTGCTCGGGACAGCCCTGTACAAGTGAAATAACATTTGGAGGAGAGCTTCTTGAGAAGCTGTCAGCTGTCTGGGAGGAGCAGGCCAGAGTACTTGCTCTTAACTATTAGAGAACGTCAGGTGTTAGAAAAGCTCGCTGCTGAAGAATTTCACATCTGGAAAACAGTGCATCTGGGGCAAGATTATGATTAGCACCTGAAAACAAAATTTCTTGACATTTAGCCATAGAATCCCAGTCGGTTTTGTCTTCATTAAGTATTTTGGTTGAGGGGGGAGTTTTTATGTCTGCATGCTCATGTCCCATCTTTCTCTTTCTGCCTTTCCATTCTCCAAATTGTAATGGAATTTGGCTAAATACAAATGGCAAACAACCTAATTTATTGAGAAGAATCTTGAGAACTGAGCCTTCTTGCTAAATGATAGGGACTGAAAGTAGACAATAGCCTAAAAAGAAAGAGACTGAGATAAGTCTATCCACTCAGATAGACAATGGCTTCTCCAATTTGGAGAATATTTGTGAAAGCACCATGAAGACCAAGTGACTTTTATAAATTTATAAATTATTATAAATAAATTTATAAATTATAAATGTATTATAAAATAAAATGTACAAATTTGTATAATTTACAAATTCTAAATTGTACTATAAAATTCTGCACAAAATAGACGATGGTAGTGTACCTGTTTACTTTTATCCTTGGGGACCAGTTAATTCTTTTGCCACAGAGGAAGTGATATTTTTTTCACGATGCTGTCACTGATGCCATTTCTGACACCATATTCCACCCAGCACTTTTCTAGTCCAAGCAAAATATAAAACATTGCTTAAAGGTTTGCTATTACCTCTACTGTTTCACTCAGTTGTTATACCCTCCAAATACTAAAGGTCTGTTTCAGAAAATATGAAAAAACATAGTCATGTGATTCTGTAATTAAAATCTGAAAATCTAAGTATTGTTATTACTGAATATTTCTAAAGAATTAAAAAAAAAACTTCACAGAAAAATGTTTCTACTTATTCTAATCTTTGACCTTGTAGAAGTATCTGTTCTGCTGACTAGCTGTAGAATTAATACCCAGGGGCCCTAAAGATGCTGGTGAAAGGCTCTATAACCTTGCTGATGTATACATGCGCTCTAATGGAAAAAGGTAATGAGGAAATTATCACAAAATAATCACACAGTGCCAGTGGTGGTGCAAGAAAAAACCATCAGGCAAGGTAAAGTTTCAGGCTTCACTTCTCAGACCTTTATTCTTCCAAACAAAGTTGACCCTGTGCTGTGTTCTACTCTGTTAACCACGGGAGCACAAAGTTCTTACATAACTAATCTGAACCTGGGACTCGTTATGCCACTGAAGATCTCTTGTGAGTTCCTTTTTACCTGATCAGGAAAGGATTCTATCTTTAGTAATGCAGCAGAATAGCAACCGCGTGGAAGACTTTCCTCTCAATGTATTTTCTGTCACTCCTTATACACCCAGCACAGCTGACATCCAAGTGTCTGATGATGACAAGGCAGGAGCCACTTTACTGTTCTCAGGCATCTTTCTGGGGCTGGTAGGGATCACATTTACAGTGATGGGTTGGATCAAGTACCAAGGCGTCTCTCACTTTGAATGGACACAGCTTCTCGGGCCGATTCTACTTTCAGTTGGAGTGACGTTTATCCTGATCGCCGTGTGCAAGTTTAAAATGCTCTCTTGTCAGTTTTGTAAGGAAAGTGAGGAAAGAACGCTGGACACAGACCAGACTCTGAGTGGACAATCTTTTGTTTTCACTGGGATCAACCAACCTATAACATTCCATGGGGCAACTGTGGTGCAATATCTTCCTCCTTATACATCTCAGGACACCGTTGGGGTAAATGCCACTTATCTGCCCCCAATGGTGAGCCCTTTGGGTTCACCACCAGTGCCTGCTCCAAGTCCCCCTCAGTATTGTACCATCTATCCTCGTGATAATGCTGCATTTACTGACGATGAGCTCTACTCTTCCTATGTGGACATGGATCACAGAAATGATAACAGGTAGGGTGGCCAGTGCCCAGAGAAACATGGGAGCTTGGGAATGCCACCTCTCCAGCAAGGATGGACGAGTCTATGGGCTTGTGTGCATCTGAGGAAAGTGACAGGGTAGGGTAAATGTGTGTCATAAGCTCTGAATTCGACTGTGTTTTCTGCTTATACTTTTAGGTCAACTACTGATGGTGAACAGCTAGAAGAGATACAGCTAGAAGACCACAGGCGTGACTGCTTTTCTCCCCCCTCATATGAGGAAATATACTCCGTCCCACGCTAGAGACTAAATTTCTAAGAGAACCAAGCACTAAAACCACCATTTTCTAACCAAAATTTTTAATTTATAGCTTCTAAAAGACAGACAAGACCACAGCTTCCCCAAGCACCCCCTAGTGGTATAACTGAACCCTCAGTTACTCCTGGGTGGAGTTGAAGGGAAAAATCTCTTCCTATAAGTCAGTGGGGAATTCCCACTCCTGTCTTCATTCCTTCATGAAGGATCTCCTCTGTTTTCCTTGCAAGTTTCTAGAGCAGGGATTTTACCACTTAGTTCTTAATAGGAGTCCCACAACTCACCCTTGTGGTCATAAGGAAATTTTTGCTTTTATATCTTAAGGCTTTCCTTGAGTGTGATAGCTGAGGAGACAGAAGGAGGGTAAGAGCAGCCAAGGGTAGTGCTTCTTCCTTTGTCCCTGATAGGGTCCTAGGCCAGGCATGGGTGGCTAATGTCTTTGTTCCCTGCAGCTGGAGGTTTGCGTCTGAGCACCTGAGATGTGTGTGTCTCTGTGTGTGTGTGTGTGTGTGTGTGTGTTTAATTCTTGGGGTTTGACTTGGCTGCAGACAAAAGGGCTTTGGGGATGCCTAGTCTCTGAACGATTTGAGGGCTGAAAGGAGATGACCACAGCGGTTACTTTGATGTTTGGTGTATTTGGATTTATGCACTCATATTCTGATTAAAAAACTGTATACAGCATGCTTTTTTTGTGAGCAGTTTCAATTGAAATGCAACAAGGATGAGTTTAGAGGAGTCAGCTTTCTGGAATAGAAGTAGAGGACTGAACCAAGTGTCTAAATGGGTGAATCCACACTAAACTCTTGGACTAATAAGACCATATGCCTTCCATAAGGGGATGGAGCTAAGGGACAGAGATATTGTGCTTCGGAGGGCCAGGAAAAATTCCATGTTAGCCCAGAACACACTGGCAATGAGTGGTTGAATGAGTGGCCCTTATTGCTGAGCAGAATCAGGCACCCGGTCAGCATCACCCCCTGGTGGTCAAATGTTGTATTTGAATTTTGTGTGTGTGTGTGTGTGTGTGAGAGAGAGAGAGAGGGGGGTGGAAGAGAGAGAGAGGGAGGGAGGGAGAGAGGGAAGGAGGGAGAGGGATAGAGGGAGAGAGAGAGAGAGGGAGAGAGGGAGAGAGAGAGGGAGACAGAGAGAGCGGGAGAGAGGGAGGAAGGGAGAGAGGGGGAGGGAGGGAGAGAGGGAAGGAGGGAGAGGGATAGAGGGAGAGAGAGAGAGGGACAGAGAGGGAGAGAGAGAGGGAGAGAGGGAGAGAGGAAGAGAGAGAGAAAGGGAGGGAGGGGGATAGAGGGAGAGAGAGAGAGGGACAGAGAGGAGAGAGAGAGAGGGAGAGAGGGAGAGAGGAAGAGAGAGAGAGTGGGAGAGAGGGAGAGAGAGAGGGAGGAAGGGAGAGAGAGGGAGGGAGGGAGAGAGGGAAGGAAGGAGAAGGATAGAGGGAGAGAGAGAGGGGGAGAGAGGGAGAGAGAGAGGGAGAGAGAGAGGGGGGAGAGAAGGAGAGAGGGGAGAGAGAGAGGGAGGGAGAGAGGGAAGGAGGGAGAGGGATAGAGGGAGAGAGAGAGGGGGAGAGAGGGAGGGAGAGAGGGAGAGAGGAAGAGAAAGAGAGAGAGGGAGAGAGAGAGGGAGAGAGAGAGGGAGGGAGAGAGGGAAGGAGGGAGAGGGATAGAGGGAGAGAGAGAGAGAGAGAGAGAGAGAGAGAGAGAGAGAGAGAGAAAGGGAGAGAGAGAGAGAGAGAGGGAGAGAGAGAGAGAGAAAGGGAGAGAGGGAGAGAGAAGAGATAGGCAGAAAAGGAGACAGAGAGAGAGATGTTAATTGAGTGCTTTGCGCGTATTGGTAACTTGACAGATGCTTGTTGACTTAAGACCTTTCCCTACTAAACTATAAACTTCATGAGGACACAAACTATATCTTACCTAAATTTTGAAGTTTTCCTCCTTTGTAGGACAATACTCTGCACACAATAGGAAAGAACAAATGAGTGGGAGAGAATGTAAAGGGTTCAACAGCACAAGAGCACAAGTCCATCTAATGGATTTAATCTCAGTGTAAGGGTTTTCAAACCTTTTTGGGATCATGGAAACTTTTAGCAGACTGGTAAAGCTAAGGAGCCCATTTCAGAATATTCTTTTTAAATGAACAAAATAAAATCCAAAGGATTGAAAATGATTTCAATTATATTGAAATAATTATCAGAAATTTTTTTAAAAAGAAGTTATCTATCCCTCATTAGCAGCCCCTGCCTCAAGGGAACATACTTCTGGCAAAACTTCCAAGTTTTAGTTCAGCATTTATACTTTGTGACTTATATAGGAAATTTTTTATTACTATTTCTCCAGGAAATTATAATTTCCTTTTCAATTAAATGATTAAAATATTTTTTGCAATTGTAATATGATTTATATTATATATGAGAGATAAAATATTTTATCATAGGAAAATGTCTTCAAATTTTACAACAGAATTTTAACTTAAAAATGTCATTTGGTAAACAGAAATTGCTTTCTAAGTAAATCTAACACAACAAACATTTTTAAAGTGCCCACCATACAGAATAGCAAACACCCCTAAAGGGTTTGAGTTTCTGTTCAAGAGGAAGCCAGGGGGGTCTCTTTAGAAATTCACATTTGATATTTTCTTTCTTTCTTTTTTTTTCCAATAAAAATTTATTTAACTTTTTATATTCATTTTCACAAAATTTTGGGTTCCAAATTTTCTCCCCCCTTTTATTCCCTCCCCCCACCCCAATACACCGAGCAATCTAATTTTCCCTATCTCCAATCTGCCCTCTCTTCTATCATCCCTCCCTTCTCTTGTCCCCATCTTCTCTTTTGTCCTATAGGGCCAGATGACTTTCTATTCCTCATTAACTGTATGTCTTCTTTCCTAGTAGCAACAGCAATACTAAACAGTTGTTCCTAAAACTTTGAGTTCCAAATTCTCCCCATCTCTCCCTCCCCACCCATTCCCTTTGGGAAGGCAGGCAATTCAATATAGGCCCTGTCTGTGTAGTTTTGCAAATGACTTCCACAATAGTCGTGTTGTGTAAGACTAACTGAATTACCCTCCATCCTATCCTGACCCTCATTGTTTCTGTTCTGTCTTTTGATCCTGTCCCTCCCCGAGTGTTGACTTCAAATTGCTCCCTCCTCCCATTGCCCTCCCTTCCATCATCCCCTTCTTATCTCCTTCTCCCCCACTTTTCTGTACTGTAAGATAGGTTTTCATACCAAAATGAGTGTGCATTTTATTCCTTCCTTTAGTCGAATGTGATGAGGGAAAACTTCTTGCTTTTTTTTCCTCAGCTCTCCTCTTTTTCCCTCCACTAAAAAGTCTCCTGCTTGCCTCTTGAATGACATATAATTTACCCCATTCCATTTCACCTTCTTTCCTCCCCCTACCTTTCTCTCTCACCATTTACCTTAATTTCTTTTAAGATACGGTCCCATCCTATTCAATTCACTCTGTGCTCTCTGTCTCTGTATGTGCGTGCATGTGTGTATGTGTGTGTGCGTGTGTGGTCCCACCAACTACCCAGATACTGAAAAGTTTTAAGAGTTACAAATATTGTCTTTCCATGTAGGAATGTAAACAGTTCACCTTTGGTAAGTCCCTTATGACTTCCCTTTGCTGTTTACTTTTTCATGCTTCTTCTCATTCTTGTGTTTGGAAGTCAAATTTTCTTTTCAGCTCTGGTCTTTTCATCAAGAATGTTTGAAAGTCCTCTGTTTCATTGAAAGACCATATTTTCCCTTGAAGTATTATACTCAGTTTTGCTGGGTAGGTGATTCTTGGTTTGAGTCCTAGTTCCTTTGACTTCTGGAATATCCTATTCCACACCCTTCAATCCCTTAATGTAGAAGCTGCTAGATCTTGAGTTATCCTGAGTGTATTTCCACAGTACTGGAATTGTTTCTTTCTAGCTGCTTGCAAGATTTTTTCCTTGAGCTGGGAGTTCTGGAATTTGGCCACAATGTTCCTAGGAATTTCTCTTTTTGGATCTCTTTCAGGTGGTGATCGATGGATTCTTTCAATACTTATTTTGCCCTCTGGTTCTAGAATGTCAGGGCAGTTTTCCTCGATAATTTCATGGAAGATGATGTCTAGGCTCTTTTTTTGATCATGAGTTTCAGGTAGTCCCATAATTTTTAAATTGTCTCTCCTGGATCTATTTTCCAGGTCAGTTGTTTTTCCCATGAGATATTTCACATTCTCTTCCATTTTTTTCATTCTTTTGGTTTTGTTTTGTGATTTCTTGGTTTCTCGTAAAGTCATTAGACTCCATCTGTTCCATTCTAATTTTGAGAGAACTATTATCTTCAGTGAGCTTTTGAACCTCTTTTTGCATTTGGCTAATTCTGCTTTTGAAAGCATTCTTCCCCTCATTGGCTTTTTCAACCTCTTTTGCCAATTGAGTGAGCCTGTTTTTCAAGGTGTTATTTTCTTCAGCATTTTTTTGGGTCTCCTTTACCAAGGTATTGACCCGTTTTTCATACTTTTCTTGCATCGCTCTCATTTCTCTTCCCAGTTTTTCCTCCACCTGTTTAACTTGCTTTTCAAAATCCTTTTTGAGCTCTTCCAAGGCCTGAGCCCACCGGACATCCCCCTGGGATGTCTGGGATACAGAGGCCCCGCCCTCCACGTCTTTCCCTGATCGTAAGAATATTTCCTCGTCATCAGAATTAAAAGGCGGGAACATTTGCACCTGCTCAAAGAAGCTCTCTATAGTCTTATTTTTATTCCCTTTTCTGGGCATTTTCCCAGCCAGTTACTTGACTTCTGAGATTCCTGTCCACCCCTGCCTAGATCCGCCCAGCTAGAGCCTGGAGTCTGAGATTCAAATGGGCTTTCTGAGGTGGCTGTGGCTGCTATTCAATTTGAGCTTAAGTTCTGGTGCTTGGTTGGGGGCAGGGCCGCCTCCCGGGCTCAGCTCCCTCAGGGGGTTTATGCAGAGACCTGAGCTTCTGCCTGCTGCTCGGGGAGTCCCAGGCTGCCACAGCTGCCTCTGCCACTGCCCCTGCCTCTGCCTCCACTGCTTCCTCCCGAGGGGGCCTGAGCCACGGAGACACCCTGCTCCCCTCTTGGCCAGCCCAGAAGTCTCTCTCACTGACCTGTAGCATCCGTGGGCGGAGGGATCTTCTCGGGCCACTGCCGCTCCCTCTGCCGCTTCCTGCCCCTGCCTCTCCCTCTGCCACTGCCTCTGCCGCTCCCACTCCCTCCGCTGCTTCCTCCTGAGGGGGCCCGAGTCACGGAGACACCCCGCTCCCCTCTCGGCCAGCCCAGACGTCTCTCTCACTGACCTGTAGCGTCTGTGGGCCGAAGGACCTTCCCGGCCGCTGGAGATTCCATCCCTGAAGCCTGCTCGGATCTGCTCTTCTTGGCCGCGGGGCCAGGGCAGTGCTGGGGTGGACTTCACTTTCTGGGGCGCGACGGACCCCTGGAGACGGCTCTCCAGGGCTCTCTGGAATGGAAATCCCTTCCACTGTGTTTCTGCGCACCCTGCAGTGATCCAGAACCTGTGGGGAGTTCTTCCTACAGGAAATCCATGGGCTGTGGGTTTGGAGCTAGCACACGTGAGTCTTTCTACTCTGCCATCTTGACTCCACCCCCCACATTTGATATTTTCTAAGGTAAACTTCTGTGAACTCTATCAGGCAGGGTCTTTTGGTCTAAATGCTTAGCACCAGGAGAAGATATTTTCATAAAGTGGATGATCTTTTTTCTGTTCTCCTACCATGGATGGGCAACATGGCTGACTCCCTGCACAAGACAAGAGGAATTTCATTAGTTTGTACTCAGGTCCTGGAGGTGCTGTTTCAGGTTGTAGTGCTTTCCAGAGATTTCAATCACTCCCTTTTTTTTTTCTTTTTCTCTGCTTAGAACCCTGGCCACATGACTAAGTTTTGAATCCACTGAGTATCTCTTCACTGCAAAACTATTCCTTCCAAAACCTTCCTCTCTCCCATATTGTTTTTTTTTTTTTAAACAGTCTGAAAAAATAAGCCTCTTGTTTAGGAAGATCTGGGTCTCTGTGCGTGTCTGTTTTCAGCTCCCTGACCTTTTGTGCTTCCTCTGCTCACCCCTCCTTGGCTGCCTTGTCTATTGTGAGTTCCGTTGGGTCAAGTTTCTCCAATGCTAAAGAGTCATGGTTTGTTTCTGGTTCTCCCCCACCTCTCCTGCCAAGCAGAAGCTCTTTACTGTAACCTTGCCTGCGAGGTGTATAAAGGAGAGAAGGGGGAATCTGAGCCACTCCTGGTGGCTTTGCTGCAAATCAAAGAGCCCTTTTCTTCATGTGAATTAAATGAGATACTGGTTGGGCCTGGTGGCATTCTTGACCCCACATTGTCTGCCATTACTGTTACATGTCTGCATGTCCTCTCCCAGCCTTATTGGACAGGGATGGTATCAGTTCTCTCCATATCTCCCACATCTGGTCTCTTGTCTCCACTGATGTGACTGTCATCCAAGTCCAGGCCTTCAATCCCATCTTGCCCTTCCCCAAATGGAAAGCCAAGCCAGTTGAGTAGACCCAGGGAGTCTGAGATTTGTGCTGATGCACTAATGTACACTTGCTGTGTGATGTAATTGTTCTCCAAAGGTGACTCATTAACCATAGCAGTCTTTGGAACTGTTTGGCTAAGGGGATATGGCTGAAGCCATTGGACTTTGCAATAATCTCTCCATTGCTCTCCTGGCTTCCACTCTCTCATTTCTCTAATCCATTCTGCACAAAGTCGAGCAAATCATTTTCCCCCAAAACAGATCTGACTGTATCACTTTGATTTGCAAAGCTTTTACTGATTCCTTTATTGCCTTTAGGATAAAATGCAAATTTTTAAGCTTGGCATTTTAGGCCTTTCATAGTTTAACCTGCCAGTTCCCTGCCTGTTGTACATGACTCACCCCACACACTTTCCATTCCAATCAAATGGGAATCCTATCTGTCCCTAAGCCTGACATTTTATATAAGCTATCACCCTGGCCCGAAGTTCCTTCTTTCTTTCATTCTCATTCTACAAATGTTTATCTTCCTTCAAGGCTCAGGAGAAAATCTCCTCAAGCTTTAGCTAAGGCTCAGTTGTTGAATTGTTGGGTAAAGTGAAAAGAATACTGTCTTTGGCTCCAGAGGATCTAGGTTCCAGTCCTGCCTCCCTCACTGCCTACCTGTACGATTTTCAGCAAATTGCTTCCAGTTTCCTCCTTTCTAAAAAGAATGGATTTCCATTAGATGGCCTTTGCACTGAATATTGTGCTGGCCAGGGAGTCTGTCAGTTGTTCACTCACTTCAGTCATGTTCAACTTTTCATGACTTCATTGGGGTTTTCTTGGTACTGGAGTGGTTTGCCATTTCCTTCTCCAGCACATTTTATAGATGAGAAAACTGAAACAGGAAGTCTTGAGTTCAAATGTGACCTAAGATACTTACTAGATGTGTGTCCCTAAGCAAGTCACTTACCTCTGTTTGCCTTGATTTCATTTTTTGTCTTGGTATTTCCAGCAGTTAACATAATGCCTTTCCTATAACTGATCTTTGGTAAACATTGAATAAGTGAACAGTGACATTGAGCTTTACCTCAGGATGGCGAATGGCCACTGTCTAATGAGTCTGACCATTTCCTCTTAAGGTGTGATTTTAGAAAATGACTTAAAACCCTAAAGCTCAGACGTCTGAAGACACCTTTGTAGAAATCAAATCTTCTTTAACTGCAACAAAATGAGAATATAAGATATCAAACATTTTTCTACCCTCACAGCATTTTATTTTGAAGATAACAGTTCATTTTTGTTCTGCAATTTGAAGATACATCATTAGTGTCAGTTATAAAGAGGTAGCATCACTACCTGGACACCATTTTTCCATCCACAGTCAGTCAGTGAGCATTTATTAATCCTTTACGGTGTGCCAAGTACTGGGAATAAAAAAGAAGAGAAAAAAACCCCTCAACTATCTTCAGTAATATCCTCTTCAGATACAAAGAAGGCAATGGAAAAGAAACTGGATTTGGAATCAGAGGCCCTGGCTTTGAATTTTTGCTCTCGTCAGTCTTTTCTTCTTGTCCTTTCTCTTCTTCCTTACCTTTGGGCAAAATAACTCCACTTTCCTTTGCCTGAGTTTCTTCCCCTGTGAAGTGAGAGTGTTGAAAAAGAAAGAGGAGGGGAAGTGGGGGTCTCTCAGGTTCCATCAGCTCTAGATCTATGTTACCCTTTTATCACATAAAAATAAAAAGCTGGGATCATTTTTGTCCTTCAAAAGCCTCCACCAGAACAACTCTGTGCTGAGAAGCACCCCCAGTTTTCAGATATTTCAGACTGCCCTGAGCTGGGCAGACAAGAAGGAGGCTTCCAGGTAGCAGCAGGTTTACGTTTATTCAAACTCACCTCCCAAGCAGAAGGAGTTTCATTATTTGTTGTCTCAAGATATCTTCTCTCTGGGCCCTGAAACTCCAGGACTCCCTGGAATAGAAAAAAACTGCTTTTCACTTTTAGCAGAAAATGTTTAGGTCTCCCTCCAAGCTCTTGCAGAGAAAAAAATGCAATGTATCAGAGAATCTGCGCTGGGCAGTTAAGGGGGAGTATCATTTGCAGAATGGGCTCCAGAGGGCCAGAAATGCTCCCCCCCAGAGAACTTTGGCCCAAGCAGCAAAGCTTCCTGAGACAAACTTGTTCCTTCCGGCAGGGGCCATAAAAGCTTCACTGTCATCTTCAAAAGGGTGACCTTTTGAAACATGTGGCCCAGAAGGTATTCTTGGAGGACTTTCCTGGACAAAATGTTTTTTTTTTTTTAAACACATTAAAATATTACTTGGTACAGTTTAACTCTCACTTGTCAGTTGCTGTGAGTGGCTTCCCATTGACCTCTCAATCCCCCAGGGCTTTTTAATTTTAAGCTTTTCTGCAGACAATGGCAATATTTACAGCTCCACATTTGAAAGGAATTTTTAAAAATTTCTACCTTACTGTAAAGTAGGATTTATAGATTCCTTGTCAGCTGGTTGTTTATAAATCATAAAGTGCTTTATGTCCCAAGCAGTCAGCAGTCAGCTATAAAACCAACACAGACAAGCGCACTAAATAAACCTTTCCCAGGCTGCTGGTGGGTTTGCCCCTTACAGAATTTATCACTGAGGAGAAGGCAGAAAGTCCTCCATGGGAATAACTTTCTCACCTGGGCTGCCTGGGCCATCCCAAAGATCTATAGTCCCAACATGGGGGAGTGTGCTGGGAGCTTTTAAGAAGGACAGACCTGATGAGAAGAACACAAAATTTGTTTTCCAATTTTTAGTAAGTTTGCTTATAATAAACAATGTAGTTTTGTTCACGGAAAGCTAGGTAAGGTATAATTCACTGTGTTTGAGAAGAGGGAACATGTCCACACACACACAAACGCACATGGATGCAACTGGGGCTTGGCAAAGGATATGGGAAAACATCTTTCTCTTCATCAGTTTACAAATTAAGGTAACAAAATGAGAAATCATCTCTGTTCAATGACAACTGCATGGTATAGCTACTAATTAGGAGACCTGAGTTTGAATCCTGCCCTCAGACATTTCCTAATTGTGTGATCATGAGCAGGCCATTTGATCTCTTGCACCTTGGTTTCTACATCTGTAAAATGGGGATAATAAGAGTGTCTACTTCCCAGGGTTGTTGTGAGAATCAGATGACAGTAATTATAAAGCATTTTACACAGCACCTGCCACATAGTACGTACTATATAAATGCTAGCAATTATTTTTATTAGTTATTATCGTGTATATCTTCTTGGGGAGGAGGAGAGCCTTGCTGAACATTGACCAGTCCACTCCTGCCTATAACTCTTACCATTGTCTTTGTAGTTCTTAGGGTAATTTCCAGTTCCACCTGTGCTACCCATACAAAATAAAGTTATAGGGACCAATTCATGCTTATATAAGGATACATAGAGACACTGCACATAGAGACATTGCAATAATCACAAGGCTTTCTTATAGGTGCAGATATTATAAAAGTAAACATTTATATGAGTACAGAAATGGTTTTTTTTACATATATATATCACAGCCAAAGTCTACCTACTGGCTAATGTCTAACATTAGCCCAGGATTCACCTACTTGAAGAACAAGGAAGAATAATGAATTACAGTATAATTGAACCCATTGCTATCATTGTCCTAATAAAGACCTCTGTCTTCCCAACTTGAAAAGTTTCTTTTCTAAAGAAACACTAACCATGCATCTTGAAATATAGCAGTCCCTTCAGGAAGTGACCTAGTTTCTTGATGGTATAAAGACTAACTCGTTCCTTTCCCCAGCAATCCTATTCTTCCCCTGGGCAGGGGGCTTTTGTCTATTTCTTGTCTCCCTACCCCAGTCCCTCCAACTCTCCTAATGTCATCACCGCACCCAGCCAACTAGAGGTCTATTGGTTATGTCTCTAGCCTGATCTGAATAGGGCAAAACTCCATTTCCTTCTATGTCCGTGAAGACAAGACTGGAATCTTTTCTTAAAAGAATTAAAAACAAAACTTTTAAAAGAAGGGACTAAGAAACAGTGCCCCTAACTCCTGCCTGTTCCACAATTATAAAAAAAAAGTACAGAAATTATTTTACAGAGTTCAGATTTTTGAACTTTAATGTCTGACCAAGATTGGGCTCGTCAGAACCACTCATGGAACACAGCTGTCAGTTCCTTTTCCTCCCTTCAACCCTGTATGGGGGAATCATACCCCCTAAATCCTCCCCTGTTGGGCCTTCAGTTCTTTTTCCTCCCATTGCCTCTATGGTTTCCTCTCTCTTCTCCTGCAGGGAAAGGGCAGACACAAGAACTCCAGCTACATCCCCATAGCCAGGTGGGATAATGGAGTGATCATTGGTTAATGGGTCATCTTTGGAGAAATAAACGATTTCATTTGACAGGTATATCTTAGTGTAGTGACACAAATCTTAGATACCCACGTTCTTTTCTTGTGAAGGGCAAAGGGTCATTTCCCCACAGGGGGTAGAGGCCATCATGGTTGGCTAAACACCCACTCTATCCAGGATGATCTTGTGTCAGGCACAGAAGGAATCCAGAATTCCAACACATGATTGCTACAGGGAGATAATTGGGACCTCACAACCATCTGGATTTTCACAGAGCCATTGGGTCTCTTTAACGGTCATCCACTGACAGACTAATCCAGACAGTATTGCTGGGATGTAGGCAAGTATTCACTTATTACTATTAATACTGTACTTACTTGTTACACAGACAATGCTAATATAAATTTGGATCTGAAACTCAGTTGCTTGAAAATTATTTTTTTGCGTCTTTGCTTTGAATAATGTAATAATTTTCTATTTTCAAGGTAGGGTAAGATGGGAAAAAGTAAAAAGCATTTGTTATAGATCAGAGAATTATTTTTGTTATTATATGAATGCATTATTATACTTAGTATTTATTTCCTTTTTCCTGAAAAAAGATATTTGTTCGTATTTTATTTTTAAAAATGAAACAACAGAAACAAAAAAACTATAAAAAAACTAGATAGTTTCAAAAATTTGAAAGAACATTTTAAATCAGAAGTCAAGGAAGACAGAAAAAAAATCCATGACATTTTGTGACTTCACATAGTTAATTACACATTACTGGGTAAAAAAAAAAAAAAAAACAACTCTAGTGAACTGCAAATATAATACATATAAGACATTGTCCCATCACTGAACTCCAAGTGACCACTGATTTGCCTTTTGCCCACTGCTAACAGGTCTTGGTGCTAGGAGAGGATAGGAGAAGGGCATCTCTAACAAGGGCAAGGGAACTGTGAACAAATGTCTGACTTACAGAGGTATCGACTTTCCATCCACACCCAGTTTTAACCTCAAGGTCAAAACAGAAAGTGCAATGACAAATGTGAGACTTTTGATAAGTTTGCTGGTAGACACCAACTGTTTTCTGTCTCATGTACCAGTATACATTAGTTAAAAAAGACATTGGTTATACCTAACTAATACAGTTATCACTTCCACATTGCAACTTTCCCCATTACGGTTTTGATGTATCAAGGGTCACCATAAGAAATTAAATGGGGCACTTGGGGGGAGTTTTTCAGAAGCTGCAGATGACACAAAAAGGCCAGCAGGCAGCATGGAGCCTATGACCAAATACTTAATCCAAATTTTACACTAAGGGACTGTAAACACCCCATAAAAAAACATTTATACTTTTTCTCTGGGACAAAGGGAGGGCCAACACATTTGATTCAGATTTTCCAGATCAAGAAGGTGCTATGCCTCTAACCTGTGAGATGCGGAAGGGATAACTGTAATCTGAAAACTGATGGATGATTGCTCAAAGGTCACATTCATTCTTGGCTAATATGATAGGCTTCCCCTCCACCCCCCATCCTATTTTCCTTGATTTATCTGCAGTATTTCACACTGTTGACCACACAACTCCTTGAAATTCTCTTCCTTCCTTGGATTCTGTAGCCTGACTCTTACTCTGACTGTCCTTGAATGTTCTCTCTCCTATGCTTCCTTTTCCTGATTTCTACTGCTAACTGTGGATGTTGCCTAAGGATATTTATCCCTTTATTATTCTTTGCAAGCTTTCCGGGGGTGCTGGAGCATGCTCTTACCTGGTTGTTAAATTTTTATTTAGAGTGTTTACCACTTAGGAAGCCCAAATGTCCACAAATTAGGGGGCTTGGTTATGGCTTTGTTAATTGCCTGGATTTAAGAGGGGCAGGTAGGTGGTATGGGTGGTTAGATCTCTGGAGTCAGGAGGTTTCATTTTCCTGAGTTTGAATCTGGCCTCAGATACTTACCAGTTGTGTGATCCTGGACAAGTCACCCAACCTGTTTGGAAACTGGAGAAGGAAATGGCAAACCACTTCCCCTTTGCTAAGAAAACCCTAAATGGGGTCATGAAATGTTGAACATGACTGAAAATGACTGAACAGCAACAAACTAGAATTGAGAAAGCCTCAGCGGTACAGATTAAACTTAAAAGTGTGTGTGCTTATATTTTGAGAGCTCTGCTCTATATGCCCTACTTGAGCTTAGCAGGAATGCAGTAGAAACCTCAATGAATGAAGTCATCCCTAGACTGTAGGCCTACTAGACCAAAAATAGCAATAATAAAAATAAATGGCATTTATATAGCATTTTAAGGTTTGCAAAATCCTTTACTTCCATTATCTCACGGCAGCCTCACGATACCCTTGACTATTTCTCTTAGGCAACCAATCTTGTCTCCTAAATTCAGCTGTTGCTTCTCTGTCATGTCATAGGATGGTAGAAGAAGCACTGATCTTGAAGTATGGAGCTCTGAATACAAATTCTGACTCAGATTCTTCCTAGCTGAGAAGGTCTAGACAAGTCATTTCACCTCTTTGTGTTTGTTTCCTCCTCTGTAAAATGGGGATAAAGATACTCGCACAACCTACCTCCCAGTGTTGTTAGGAGGAAAGTACTGCATAAATCTTAAAGGGCTCTAGCCTTTAGATAGATGGCACAGAGAATGGAGCACTGTGCCCGGAGTCAGCAAGATCTAAGTTCAATCCAACCTGAGACTCTTACTAGCTGGGTTAACCTTGACAAATCACTTACCCTCTTTTTATCTCTGTTTCTTCAACTGTAAAATAGGGATAATAAGAACACCTATAATATATTTGTAAAGTACAGGGCACAGTGCTTGGCACATAGTAGGTGCTTCATCAGGGCTTGTTACACACACACACACACACACCCAACATGAGTAATTATTGTGATCTCAAATTTCTTTCTTAACAGCACCAACTTCTGATTTTCAGTCATATAACATCTACTTCTAGGATATTCCCACTTAGAAGAACTTCTGTCCTTTACTGATAGGACAACTAAGCCAGAAGATGAGAGGAATGCTGTGAATACAGCTTAGTAAGATATGAGCAAGGCTTTTGATAGAGTATCTCATACTATTGTTACGGAGAGATGGATTACAGATTCATGTAACTGAGAAGGGGCTGTGTGGTTGAAGTCAAGCCTAACTGTTCATGATTCAGTGTCAGCATGGAGAGGGCTCTGGTGGAAGGCTCTAAGGATCAGTTCTTGGCCCTGTTCTGTTAACTATTTTTACCAACAACTTGAATAAAGTCCAAGCATGAAGACATGCTCATCAAATGTGCGAATGAAACAGCACTGGGAGGGAGAACTAATGCCCCGAATGGCAGCCTCCAATAGGATCTTGACTTTCTAAAGGGCATCGGTCCAAAACAAATAGGAAATCCAGTGAACATAAATGTAAAGTCTAACGTTTGGGTTCAAAAAATTAACTCCATGAATATCGATGAAAGAGGCATGAACAGAGAGCCTTTATTCTGAAAAGAAGGTGTTTTGGTGAACAGAAAGCTTGATAGGAGTGCAATGAAGAAGGAAAAGAAAAAAGCTTATGTAATCTTAGGTTACCATAGGAGGAGCATTGCCAGAAATAGTAGGTGATCATTCCAATGTACCCTATCCTCATCAGGCTTCATTGGGAATATGGTGTTCAGTGCTTGGCACTGTGGTTGAAGAAAACTGATATGCTGCAGTGTCCAGAGGAGGGGCAACCAGGATGGCAAAGGGCCTTGAGTTCATGGCATATGAAGATTAGCCAAAAAACCTGGGCATATTTAGCCTGGAGAAAAGAAGACTGGTGGAAGGGCATGGGGGAGGGGAGGGGAGGGATAGTTACTGTGTTAAAGGTTTGAAGGGATGTAGCAGAAAAGAGAGACTAGATTTGCTCTGTTTGGCACCAGCAGGTAGAACCAGGAGCAAGGCATGGAAATTACAAAGGGCAAATTTAGGCTTGATGTCAGGAAAACTTTTCTAAAAATGACAATTGTCTAGAAGTAGAATGTGTTGCCTTGAGCGGTGGTGGGTTTCCTCAATTTCCCTCAGCAGATATGTTATATTGAGGATTTCTTTGGGCATGAGTGGGACTAGATGTATGCTGAAATTCCTTCCCACTCTCAAGCTCCAAGATTCTGGGTGAGAACTTCCTGTTCAACATTTCCAAAGCTTAATTTCTTCCAGTTCTGTTCTCTACCCCAATTTCTGCATAGCTGTCCAAATACCCTAGTGTGGCATCATTTTCCTAATCACATTGGCTCAGACCTCTTCGACTCTTTCCCTTCCTACAGCCTGCCAAGCACCAAACGATGCCCACCTTCCTTGGAGATATTCGTGCTTTCCTTTCTACTCATTCTCATTCCCAAGGTCACTTTTGCCTCAGCCCTTATTCTTTCATATCTGGACAACTGTAATCAATCAATCCACAGGTAATTACTAAGGGACAATTACATGTCAGCATTGTAATTGGGTGAGTAGTTAGGAGGCACACACAGCTGACAGGAATCAGGAAAGACAGATAGTTTTATAGAAAGCTAGATATTCTAAGAGGTAGAGGTGAAGATAGAGAGCATTCCAGACATGAGGGGACAGCCCACGCAAAGGCTCAAAGACAGAAAATGGAATGTTGTCCGTGAAGGCCAGTTTTGCTGAACTTAAGACTGCATGACATGTAGTAATATATAGAGTCCAAAAAAAAATTAAGCTTAAAAGTACAACTGGAAAGGTTGATTCAAGCCAGGTTGTACCTAACAGGGACCTAACAGGAAAGATTGTTTTTAATCTGATAGGTAATTTGATCTGAAGAATCACCATAGTTGAGCAGGATTGTCATGGTCAGACCTATGTTTTAGGAATATCACTACAGCATCCATGTAGAGCAGAGGTGTCCAATGCACAGGTATCTTACACTACGCACAGATAATGCTGATTTGTGGTTTTCTAAGTCAATGCTTGAAGGATGTGTGAGGCAGGCTCAGTGTTCTTTCTGCTTTACTACCAGCAGTTCAAATCCAGCCTCAAGCAGTTACCAGCTATGTGACAGTTGGGCAAGTTACTTAATCTTTGTTTCTTCAACTTTCAAGTAGAATACTAATAGCACCTACCTGCCAGAGTTGTTGTGAAGACCAAATGACACAGTACTTGTAAAGCACTTGGCACATAGGAATCCCTATGTAAGTGCTAGTTATTAGCAGTATTTATATTATGGATTAGAGAAGGAAGAGGCTTAAGGCAGAGATTGTAATAGCCTAGACAAGAGGCCGTGAGGGACAGAATTGGATGGAGGCCATGAGAACAAAAGGGTAGATGTGAGAGCTGTTGTAAACAACTGCCTAAGTCATCTCCCTACTTCTAGTTTCTCTCCATCACCACCTTCAAACCATCCTTGACTCCAGCCAGGCTGATTTCTTTTCTACTCTCTGAAAATGCTACATGGGTTTGTGACTCAATCTTTGCTCAAGTCTGACTGGTCCCCATGCCTGGAAGGCTTTTCCCCCTTCTCCACTCTGTCTACTGAACTCACAGACTTCCTTTAAGTCTCAAATACAATCCCTTCTTTTACTCAAAGTCTCTTAATTCTAGTACCTTCCCTCTGTTAGCTATTTCTTATTTATCTTCTATATAGCTTAGTTTGAATATATTTGTTTGCATGTGGTCTCTCCTATCAGATTGTTAGCTGCTTGAAGGCAGGGACTGTTTTTTACCAGGCTGATTAGGCTACCTCTGACTCTTTCAGTTACCTCAAGTATCTTTTGTCCTGGGAAATTATAGAGATGAAATCAATAGTTCCCCCTGATCCCCTCCCCACAGCTCCAAACCCTCAGCCAGACATGGCACTCTGGAAATATATTGCAGTTTTAAATCTCTTTTTTTCCCCTCTGGGGAGCACATCCTCCCCTGGCCCCCACCCCAATTTCTCTGCTACATTGGAGCAACTACATGCATAGATCAGCAGTGCAATGGTTGACCACTTAAGAGACAAAGTGCAGACAAAGGTAAACAGACTTTAAGAAACAGAGATAAGAGCAAGGCATCTGAAGAGAGAAGGAAAAAAGGGGAAAGAGAGCTTAAACGATCACCCACTCTGTTCTAGCAATCGTGATGGCATGATTCAGTCACATGTTCTGTTTCAGGAGTTCTAGGCTGATAAACTCCTGACAATTGCTCTTTCCCCACCAAGCAGCTTTCACTGTCCAATGCTGCACATTTCCCTTGCCCATTTCCCCATCCTTCTCTGTTTCCCCTCCCACAATCTATCAGGATGTATAGGTGTAGCTTTGATTCCAACCCCACTGGTCCCACATCTGGGCAAACCTGGAGTTGGGATTGGGGTTGGGTGGGTGGGACTGTCAAGGATGAGGGAGAAAATGGTGGATTTCTTCCCAGGGAGCAGGTATTCATCTTCAGTCCTCGTTCTTGGCAGCTCACTGACCAAAAGTCTGTCTTGGCAACACTCAGACAACATTACCCATAGATGAGAAATTGAGGCTGAAAGATGACAAGTGATGCCACTAAGGTAACACTGCTTGTCAGTGCCTGAGGTAATATGGAGATCCCTCTGCCTGGTTCAAGACCCTTGATCTACCCTGCCATGGGGTCCACCATGGGGTCTTATACTGGTGCTCATATTTATTTGTGTACATTGCTAATGTTTCTCAGGTGGTGAACTTAGCCCTCTCCATTCCTCTCCAGGAAACCCTCCCACTTCCCCCACCATGCCCCAGTTCTTCATTCTGGAAACATCCCACTCTAGGAATTCAGACTTTCTAAGTCACTTTTGTCCCTGGGGCCTCCCCCTCCAAGAACTTCCATTGAAGGAAGGTCCCCAGACCAGGCTGATCTTCATTCCTTTCTAAGGTACATACGGACCTTTCTCTACCCTCCTCCCTCCCAGGGCCCCACCCTTTCCCCACCTTTTTCTTTCTCTCTTTCCTCTATTTTGCTTCCTTTTATAAATTATCTTTAGAATGTAAACTGCTTCCCTGCAGGACTGTCTATTTCTATTTGATTCCCAGCACTTAGCTCACTGTAGGTACTTAATAAATGTTTGCCGAGTGACTGACAAGTCAAAGACTGTCATTTTTCATCATCATAAATTGGTTGAACTAAAAAAACATTCAGTACTGGCACCCTACAATCCCTAACATACTACTCATATAAGATGTACAGTTGTAAAAACTCAGGGGAATCTACAATGGAAACCACATGTATTTTAAAAACGCAACAAAAGACAACTGTTTTGGGGAAATTGTGCCCCACTCCTCCCCAACACACATACCTAACACCATTTGTGTTAGGAGGTTGGTTAGCAAATGGAAAAATGTTCATGGCATAGAGATCTGTATCAGTACAGACATCTTTTAAATACGCCTTGACTTTGACTTTTAGAAGCATTCAGGCTAACATGGTTTCTGGGAGACTTGCACCAGTGTACTAGGTTCATTTAGAAAATGTTTTTTCTATCAGATTTTAACCCTGGCCTAGAGTCCTACCCTCACCCTCAAGATTTGGAATGTATTAGAAAATATTTGTTTTGAATCCCTGTGGAATACTGGAGTGCAAAAATATGAACTTTGAAATGCCAAGTACAAAGAACCATGCCAGATGCAAGGCTACGGCCAAAGGGAACAAGCTTATATTTTCAAGTGAATGACATCTACTCTCCATCACTGGTGGAACATCAATGAGTTCTGGAGATCTGTTGAGGCAAAGGTTTCCAGTTATAGACCTGGCCACACCCCTGGATCTTTGTGCCTGCCACATATTTGTCTCATTTTGCTAGGTTTCTGTGGGATTTTTAGCTCTTGAGTCTTCCCATCCGAAGGCCATTAGTTGTTATGGAAACGACAGCATTAAATTCATATGGTGGAACTTGATGATATTGACAAGTAGAAAATAAAGCCAGTTTATTCCAGGATCTGTAATTGAATAAGTCATCATTTTTCTAGCTGAACAGCTAGGGGGTGCAGTGGGAACATCACTGGCCCTAGAGTCAGGAAGACCTGAGTTCAAATTTGACCGCAGACCCTTCTTAACTGTATGACCCTAGGCAAGCCATTTGATGCTATTTGCATCAGTTCCTCATCTGTAAATTGAGAAGGAAATGGCAAACCACTTTAGTATCTACCAAGAAAGCCTCCTGGGGTCACAAAGAGTCATCCACGACTAAATCAACATAACAGCATTTTCTAGCACTTAAACTACTGCCTAAATAATTGCAAGTTAGGCACCTTTGGGAATGAAATAACTCTTGGGGATGCTACGGTTATATTTAACACAGTTAAGATGCTATTTCAGTAAAGTTCAGTCTTATGGCCTGAAGGAGTTATAGGCTGCTACCAGAGGAGATTAATTTACAACCATACCAAGGAACCCTGGGGAAATGAGTCAGAACCTCCCAGGTGTCTAAATCAGCTCCTCATCTGTTCAGTTCTCAAGTTGGTGTTCAGTGAATTTGATGTGTGCACAGTACAAGAGAGGTTAGGGGAACATATCCTACAAATTCCATAGCATCAAGTCACTGGGCAGGATTTTTTGGTGGTCGCGGCCACCATCTGCCTTCTCTTTACACAGAAAAGTATGAGTTACTGTCTGCGGTGGGTATTGTCCTTCATGAGTGTTACTTTCTCTCCTTTCCTGTCCCAAGTAAAAGAAAGAGCCCATGCCAAATACCACAGGCAAACACAAAATCTTTCTTCCAATCTTTACTCCCAGTGCCTTAAGGACACAGACTGATAGGGGAAGAAAATCAGTAGGGAATTGGTGAGCCCTAGCCAGATGAGAAGAAAAAAAAGAAAAGAAAGCCTCTTTGTCAAAGCCATGACCCTAAACTAACAGAATGAAGTCTATAAAGGTGGGTAACCTGTTGCCTTGAGGCCCCATGTGGCCCTCTAGGTCCTCAAGTGCAGCCCTTTGACTGATCCAAACTTCACAGAAAAAAATCCCCTTAAGAAAAGGATTTGTTCTGTAAAACTTGGACTCAGTCAAAAGGTCGCACCCAAGGACCTAAAGGGCCACAGGTTCCCCACCCCTCTAGGTAATAGGGTAGAGAGTTATCTCTATGATGTGATCTGAGGGGCATTGGTATCTCAGGTCTTACTTCATCCTTCCATATAAGGTCCCTAAAATAACTTCATTAGACTTTCTTCTTACATACCTTTCCGAGACCTGATTGAGGCAGTTAGAGGGACAGAATGATGGAGCTGGAGTGAGGGAAGGGCTGAATTCAAATGAAGTATCAGACATCAGCTGTGTAGTCACTTGTCTTCTGCCTGCCTCAGTTTCCTCATCTACAAAATGGAGATAATAATAATTGTCCCTATCCCCCTCCACTATCCAAGATGACTTGGGTTCTGTTAGTTCAGAGTGGGTATAAACTGCAACTGTTTCTGTTCCGGTCATAAAGTATGAGGGTCTTCCCTTCCCTCATTAACTCTTTTGTGAAGACAAAGTAGACCATATTTTGCTTCAGTTCTTACCTAGTTGCGTGTTGCCTCAGACAAACTGAGACCTGGAAAAAAGCTTAGTTTAAAAAGGGCATGGTCTCCCCACTGCATCCTGGGCCATCTGCAGTTGTGCTGACCTAAGTATTGCCAATGATACTGGGGGAGAAAGTGAGGCTGGTGACTTTGCACAGCCCTGCCTCATTTAAATCCAATTCAATTTCGAGTCAAGATACCACCCTCCCGACATCATGGTCCTCTTTGAGGGTGACAACAGACCAGAACAATAACAACCCCAGGGTTGCTGTGAAGATAGAATGAGGTAATATTTGTAGGATGCTTTATAAAGCTTAACGTTTTGTTTTATACATGTCCATATAGACAGACACCCACATATACACTTAGACACATATAGTTTATTAACTATAAACCTCATGTACATATTTCTCAAAATATATTTCTCAAATATAAACCTCATGGATATAAATCTCAAAATATATATCACAGAGATATATAAAAACTTTCCGTAAATACTAGCTACTGTAATTAAATTAATTGAATTAAGTCTTTATAAGTAGCAGGGTAGCATCTAGGTGACACAGTGGATACAATGCTGGGCTTTGAATTAGAAGACAATTTCCTGAGTTCAAATCTGACCTCAGACACTTATGAGCAAGTCACTTAGCCCTGTTTGCCTCAGTTTCCTCATTTGTAAAATGAGTTGGAGAAGGAAATGGCAAACCACTCTACTATCTATGCCAAGAAAACTTCAAAATGGGGGTCACAGAGAATTAGACACCACTGAAATTACTATAAAACAATGAGGAATATCAGGGTAGAGCTAGTAGTAGCACACATAGTGACAGGAAGTAGGTAACATTACTATTAACCCTTTTGTACCTCCCCTGCCTTTGAGCAAAGAGTGGGTAAATTTGGATGGAACTGAAGAACTCCCAATAGGTCCTGAGGATGGAGAATTCACCCCTGGTCCTGTGGGATGCCACAAAGATTGGCAAGCACTGGATTGTGAGGAGACATTATAAAGGCCCTGAGTATCTAAGGAAGGAAAATAGTGATGGAGACGATGCTGAAAGGCAGAGGTGGCTGAAGACAAGCCTTCCCATCTTTACCAAACTTACTTATCTATAGCCAGCCTGGGCCACATCTATTCGCTGCACCTTAGCAATAAAAGGCTATAAAATTCTTATTATTAGACAAATATTCAAAAAATATTAACCTCCTATATATATCAGGTGCTGTGCTAAACTCTAGATATATTAAAGAGAGCATTATTAGCAAGGATGTAATAACATTATTCTCCTGAGCATGTATCTACTCATCCTAGAAACTGAATCTCAGGATTCCGTTCCAAGTCTGGACCTGAATCCCACTTTCCACGTCATATCCTCTGGGAGCCGCTAGATGGAGCTCTTTCACTCTTTGTGGCATCTCAGTTATCAGTTAGTTACTCAGTAGGGTCAGTGGATTTCCCTGTGAGACAACTGTTCACAAAACCAATGCTCTAGGGATATTGTCAGAAACGGGGTCATAGAAAACATATTTAGCAAACAAGTAGCATTGCTCAATTTCAGGCATTTATATACTGAAAGAAGCCGTTTACATTCCCTTATCCCCATGCCTCGAAGTCAAGTTTAGAGGCTCTTTCTGATACCTTTCATTCAGAAGCAGAAGACCCCTTTGTCCCTGACTGCCCATTCCAAGACGGCCATAGGATCTTAGATTTAGAAATGAAAGGGACCTAAGAAATCATCTAGTTCAGGGGTTCTAAATCTGAGGTCTATGAATTTGATTTAAAAAAAAAAAACAGTAAGTATTGCAACGTAATTGGCTTCTTTTGTAATCTTATGTATTTAATTTTATGTGTTAAAAGCATTATTTTGAGAATGGTTCCATAGGCTTCACCCTACTGGGGGGAGGGTATGACACAAAAAAGGCAAAGAGCCCCTGATCTAATCCAGCCCCCTCAATTAAACTGAGGTCTAGAGAGGTAAAATGATTTGCCTGTGTCATACAGGTAGCAAGCAGCAGAACTGGAACCCAAGACCTCTGAGTCCAAAGTCAGCTATCTTTGCATTGCACCACTCTTAACCTGTCTCCAAGCTGAGCAAATATGTTTTTCTTTAAGTTTAGGACAAATTGCCCTGCTGATTCAAAAGCAGGTGCACACTTAAAAAGTGGACATTTCTCTGCAAGTAAACCCTATCATTCTTTATCAAATGTGTATTTCTGATGGACAGCCTACAAAGCCAACATTTCATCAGTCAAACAACAAAGGACAACCTCTGGAATGAACAGACATTGGCTTATATCTCTCAGGGAATCCGAGCCCCTCCCGCGGTAATCGGACATCACAGTTTCCATAGCAAGTAATAATTTTCAAATGCAAAGAAGCAGTAGGAACCCCAAACCCCACAAAAACTGAGGCAAATGAGACAAATATGTCCCATAAACAAAGGACACAATGGTGTGGGGTGGCACAGAGCCTAAGGACTTGATGTTCCAGATGATTTCCATATCTCAACCCTTGGTTCCTCCCCTAATGAGTAATGAGTCAAACTTGTGACAATAAAAACTTTACAGCACACCACAACATCCCATATCCTATAGGGTGGATATTTATATGCATACATGACTCTCAAATTAAGAGTTAAGACTCATTAACTGTCACCCTGCATCTGGAGCATGTGTTAATCCTCAGCATTTCAAAGGAAGTATGTGGCCTTTAGTTCTCTATAGATTTTAAAATATATGCCGGAGTCTGGCTGGCACTTATTGTTCCCTGTAGTGTTTACTGTGGGTGACCCTCCTCTCAGTGGGCACTTAGCATATTCATGGAGGGAACCCATATGCAACTTCATATGGTTATACTTCTTTCCATGTTTCATGTTTCCCTGGCTAGATTACAGGGTATCCCCAAAGTCTTAGTGCAGTGTTAAGCTATTAGAGTTTGCATTCAGTATGAGAGAACTTCAGTGGGAATGGGTCCATATTGGAGTGCCTTCAAAGGCATCTGATTGATAGCATTAGAAAAGTTTGGCTATCCTACTGTCTTTTCTGTCATATGTGGCACATCACAGACTCTGAGGACTGCGATTGGGTCAGGCATGCAAGGATTCTGTGAACCAGAATACTTACTTCTGTACTACCCACTGCAGATAGAACTCTGGTCTTGAAGTGAAGAACATCTGTGCTTGCCCCCTGCCTCAGTCACTTCCTAGCTGTACAGCCATGGGCAAGTGTAAAAGCAAGCACTCTGTCACGTCCAGGATGGCCTGCTATCACAGGTTCTTAGATCTGCTTTTATAAGAGGAAAGCAACTAGAGGGGTCAATAATCTCTTTAATCAAGCACCATGTATCATTCATTTAGTTCAGGGGGAAAAGTCAGCACCCTGAACTTCAGAGAAAATACAGAGAAATCAAAATCAACAGACAGGGCTTCCAACTGCCTGACTGTAAGCAATACATATATCACAGATCAGCAGACAGACATTTGTCTGATCATACATATATAATTACCAGAGAGAGAAGTACCAGCATCTGGGCTATCTAAGCAGGGGGCTTGTTAGTGACTGCCCAGAGTCTCATCTGGACAAACAAACATTTCCAATGAGTAAGCCCCAAAGTAAAACCTCACCTCAGAATATTTATACATTTTCAGAGCCAGAGGGCATCACAACCCTGGAGAACCAGAGCTCATTAACAAAAAGTGTGAGCCTTCCTACAAATCTCCCCTAATCAAACTTCCCTTAATGGGTAGGTTCATTAATGGGTGAGGAAGATGTTCAATCTCATTAGCATTACAGCAAGTCACAACCTCTCTCTGCCTTAGTTTCCTCATCTGCAAAATGGAGTAAATAATATACTTTCACAGGGTTGGTATGAAGAGCCAAAGAGCTAACATGTACAGTCAGGGGTGTGCTGGTAAATGTTTAACAACCAGGTTCCAAAAAAAATGCATCCATGACATAATTTTAAGTTTCATGCGCATAATGAACATTTTTATCCATCTGTGCCTTGAATCTAAAAATGAGCAAAACAATAAATCAAGCCCTGATTGTATCATATGCCCATTTCTATAGTATAAATACTCAAACTGAAAACTTATCACCTGACTCTCTTCAGCCAGTACAAGCCAACTCCAGCACACACTGTAACAGGGTTCTGCAAACCTTAAAGCACTATCATCTATGCCAGCCATTATTTATTTAGAGGGCCCGAATTCAAATCCAGACTCTGCCACGTACAACCTGTGGGACACTAAGCATTTTATGTCATCTCTCTGGTCTCAGTTTCTTCATGTATAAAAATAAGGGATTTGGACCAAGTGACCTCTAAGGTCCCTCCCCAACTCTAAAGTTATAATTCTCTGGGCCTGCAAAATATATCTTTAAAAGGTGCCTTACTCATAAATGTGTAGAAACTTCAGCATAGCAGACTTTTGCTCACTAATATCTAGGACTTAAATGCCCCTTTTCTGAAGAACTGAAAGCACTTCTATTCACTTTTCTGATGACTTCCTTTCCATGAGCCCTGCTCAACAGCCAGTCTAAAATTCCTGCTAAAAAATTCTACCAAATCTACTAAAAATCTTCTGGTTCCCTCCTCTGGACTCAGCTCTCCCCACCAAACCCCCTCCTTACTACCAATCTAATTGTTATCATCTGCCAAGTCAGCTGTTGCATTTAAGATGTAAAAGTGCCATAATTAGGAGGGGGCTCCATTTTCCCCAGACAGCTAGGTGGCACGCAGATAGAGTGCCAGGCCTAGAGCTAGGAAGCCCTGAGTTCAAATGTGGCCTCAGATACTTAATAGCTTTGTGACTCTGTTCAAGTTGTCTCAGTTTCCTCATCTGTAAAGAAGGAAATGGCAAACTGCTTCAGTATCCTTGCCAAGTCAACCCCAAATGGGGCCATGAAGAACTGGATATGACCGAGACAAGTGAACAGTAGCAATCATGTTCTATGGGCAGTTCTGCTTAATTTTTTAAAATTATGTTGATTTTGTTAAGTAGTTCCCAATTACATGTAAAAAAATTTTGGTTTCCAAATTCTCTCCCCTCTGTGAGAATGCGAACAGCTTGGTATCATAAACCAGGTAAGCGCACATAAAGATTGATTTATAATGTCGGAAGATCAACGCGCAAGAAATGACATGGAATAAGAGGGAACAAGCCGGAGCTAATGCTCCCAGACGGCCATGTGACATTGGTGCCCTGCACAGCCCTCCTTCACTCAGAACAAAGTCAAAGTCAAGGACAAGTCATATCGTCATTTCTCTGATGGCATGGTCTTCTTCAGCAACGAAGGATGAACACAACAACTCTGATGCCTCACCATGTTGTGGAGGTGACCCTCCATCCTCAAAAACTATGTCAGTGCCATGTAAGCTTCCATAGACCATATTAATCTGAACTGTACTCACGTACAGGGCTTGGTAATATGCTGTGTGCCTATCATTCCAGGACAGCCTAGCACCTCATCACCAGAGTCTGGCCACCAGATTTAACAACTCATGAAAGTGTCTGCTAGGGTGCAGATCAATGGAGATACTAACCCTTAGTGAGTGCCCATAGATTCTTGAAGAAGCATTAATGTAAAAGTCCAGATAATCCTGGACCTCTATGGAGGAAAAGTAATGGTCGCTGAGTCATTCAAAGAGGACTAAAATGGCATCCCTACGTTAGAGTCAAGTTACTGTGTCTGACTGTGGCTGATCAGACCAATCTGATCTCTGAATGCTCTACCACAGGTCAAGCACAAACACTCCGTATGAACATTTGGGGTGGATCCTCCAGATTTGCACATCTTGTGTTTCTTTTGAGCTACTCCAATTCTGTTCTGCTCACAAAATCAGAATGAACCTTAGAGATCGTTTTAGTTTGACCCTTTTCACTTCAGAGGTAGAACTATAATTTTAGAATTGGAAGGGACTTGAGAGGTCATCTGGTCCATCAACCTCATGTGAAAGACAACAAAAACCTGGGGCTCAGATGGCTGAGGTGACTTGTCCAAGGTAGTACACATACAAAGCATCAGAGGTAGAATGTAAACCCTAGCCTCGGACTCTGGAGCCAATGCTCTTTCCACTGGACTGAGTACTCATCTAATGTCACAGATTTAGTTAGTGAAAGACCTAGACTCCCAGTCAGGGTTGTGGGGGTACAGTGGATAGAGTGCTGAACTTGGAGTTCAGGAAGACCTGAGTTCAAATCCCATCTCAGACACTTACTAACTATATGACCCTGGGGAAGTTGCTTAGTCTGTTTCCCTCAGTTTCCTCATCAGCAAAATGTGGACAATAATAGTGTGTACTTCCCAGGGTTGTGAGGACCAACAGAGAAGGTACTACTAAAGCTCTTTGTTAGCCTTAAAGTGCAATATAAATTCTAGCTCTCATTAATCCAGTATTCTGATCATTTGATCACACTTGGTTGTTGTTAAGTCACTTTTTAGTCACTCTCCATAACCTCATTTGGGCTTTTCTTGGCAGAGATACTGGAGTTGTTTGCTATTTCCTTCTCTAGCTCATTTCACAGATTGAACAACTGAGTCAAACAGGATTAAGTGACTTGCCCAGGGTCACACAGCTAGTAAGTGTCTGAGGCCAGATTTGAACTCAAGAAAATGAAACTTCCTGACTGCAGACCCAGCATTCTATCCTCTGCACCACCTACCTGCCCTGGTCCATGTTGACAACCCTATCTCTTCTTTATCATACTACTTCTGCCGATTATTTTTCCTTTTAGAATAAGGTGAGTGGCGAGACAGTCAGGCAACCTACATTTATTAGCCTCCAGCTATGTGCCAGGCCCCGTGGTAATCACTGGGAATACAAAATGAAGCAAAAGAGAGCTCTTGCCCTCAAGAAATCTACAGTCTAAGAACAGAAGAGGCCAGAAAAGAGCTGAAATTGACTGGATCCCAAAGCTACATAATCATTATTGTTCCTGCCATCTTTTATCCTGGGGTAGTTCCAAACGAGAGAAGCTTACAAGGGCTGTACTAAGGAAAATTTAGGGAAACTCTCCATAAATCCATCAAGGCAGTGTGCTACAATAGAAAGAAGGCTAGATTTGCATTCAGAAGACCTCAGTTTAACTCCAGGTAAGTACAACCGGTATGACCTTGAACCTGGTAGCTTACCCTATTCATTTAAATAAACTGTGTTTCATTTTCTCTATTTGTCAAGCCAGGGGTTTGGACTAAATGACCTCTAAACTCTCTTCTAGCTCTGCATTTATGCTCCTAAGAGATGGTCTGTTTTCTAAAAGTAGGTTGAAAAGCTATTTCTTTATGGGTTCTAATGTACAAAGGAACTGAGTAAGAGATGGTCCAGAATACAAACTTTAGAAACAGTCACTCACCTCCGGACCTGAGAGTGCGGAACGGTTCATATCAGGTGAGTGGTAAAGAACGCTCAGTTCATTCCTTCTCCCACAGGTATAGCCTCCAAAGGGAAGGCAGCATTGGCTGAATACCGAAGTGTGGGTTGGGAAGTTGTCTCTACAAGGACTGAATTATCCCCTTATAAAAGTGTAAGAGCCATTTTCTTTGGGAAAAGAAAAAAGAAGAAAACTGAAATAGGGGAAGGGGAGAGAAGGCAAGGGCACCTAAGACCTCCAGTCCAGGTTGACAGATAATGGGTATTTCTTCCCATTTGGCTTTACAATTATTTTTCCCTGACTGTCTCTTGTGCTAACCTGGTTTATTTCTCTCCTTAAATTAATAACTGTTGTTGCTTGAATGAATGAATACCAACTCAGCACTTTCTGAAAAACTCAACTAAAATATGCAAGAAAAAGGCCTTTATAAGCATGATCAGGTCCCCACTCTAACTGCTTCATTGTCTACTACCTAGGGAAATAATTCTGACAAACCTATGACTGAGATTAAATTTTATTAGTATGAATTCCCTTAGTTCAGAGCCCCTGAAAAGCTTTCCTGGGCAGGCAAGATGATAGATAATATTTTAATCTCTGTGCAATCCTCTAGCAAATGCCAGTAGAGACTTCCTTTGAAAGGAAAGGTCCTGTAGAAAAGAATCAAGGATCATCATTTCTTTTAGTTGGTCCGGAGGAGACAGGATGGGGACCCGGGACATTGTGTGGTGTTTTATTTTTTTTTTTAAACCAGTGAATACAAAAGCATGTAATTAAAACACCATCCTTCTGAGAATTAAGGGAGTGCCCTCTGAGAAAGATAATGAGATCCAGCACCGAGCAGTTTCATTAATTAAAATAACAGAGTGCTTTTAAAATAGAATAGAAGTGTATCTTCATGTCCTCATTGTTCTTTAAGTGGGTCATATGTAATTTTGCCTAAACGTGGGAAGTGGGATCACTTAGCTATTCCCAATTGTTTGTTTTCAGACGGGTTGTAGGGACATTTAATAATTTCTAAGTCTGTTGAGCAAGTTCATTGTTATACCAAGAAATGATATTCAAAAACAGGAAACTACCCTATTTGTCTAAGAAAACCGTCTCAGATCTCTTATATCTCTTACATTGGTCATGTAGATTTCTGAATTGGGGCACCAACTTTTACCACTTGACTAGTTTTTAACTCATTAAAAATAGCAATGCCAATCCATACCTGGTTCAAGCCTTCTTTTCTCAAGGAAGATTCTTTTTATGTTAATCTCCATGGAGCACTTAAGTGCTAGCACAGGATGCTTTTCCTAGGCCAGCAAAAGAATCAACTATAGCCTTAGAAGTGCCCTTGCTTGTGTACACACTGTTGGCTAATCCTGCCCCTACTGTTCATTTATTTAGCAAACATTTCACAAATAATAAAACACTAGGCACCATCTGTGCTAAAAGAAAGGGACCTAAAAAGATATTGCAGGGTCTCTATCCACAGGGAGTTTAGTGTCTTGCAGCACCCATATGTAACTATTTTAGATTTCTACTAAATAAATTATTGAGTGTCCCTATGACCTGTTTCCCCCTCCTGGATCACTGCCTTGTCGCGGCAAGGGGATGGGGAGGGGCTTCATAGATCAATGAAACTATGAGCTGTGCCCTGGAAGGTTACCCCAAATGGACAGATTATAGTGGAGAGTTCTGACAAAAAGTGATCTACTGGAAAAGGAAATGGCAAATCACTCCGATATCTTTGCCAAGAAAATCCCACGGATAGCATTAAAATGCTAAAAGATGTAATATTGATAGATGAGTCTCTCGGGTTGTAAAGTGCCCAACAGTAGGGCCTGGCATGCTATATAGTCCATGGGGTCATGAAGAGTTGGACACAACCAAATGACATAAGAGCAACAACCTATTTAAAAAAAAAAACTATTGGGAACATATTAAGTAATCCCACATAAAGACAAAATTACATATGGCCCCCTTACAGATCAATGGCATCATTATACTGTTTCTATATCAGTAGCATAAGGGAATATAGATCTTTAACTACCTTAGTATTAGTATATGAGTCTACCTAACCTAGGAATATCAATGTCCAGGAAAGCTAATGGAAGGAGCTCAGAAGCAACGCTTCCAGAAAGCATTTCTAGATCTGCTACCTGGTTGTTGGCATCTTTGTCAGGTGCTAATTTAAACTACCAGGGGTTTTGTCATAACATTGTAGACTATTCCTATACAAGCATCTTTCCTTTGAGGAATTAGAAGCAGATCATGAATCATTTATGTTTTCAGGAGTTTCGTTCTCCTCTTTGGGTTTTGGAGCAGAAGGAAATCTTTCTGGCTGAATGAAGAGACAGGACACCCCCAGAAAGTGCAGGAAACTGTGGTTTAGATGATACAAGTACCAGGAGAAAGAGTAAGTTGTTTCCATCTTGAGGTGAATGCAGCTTTTTCTTCTCCTATGGAAATTCCAGGAAATGCAGCTTCCAGGAAACTGAACTGTTAGAATTGCATGCCTGGAGATTCCAGTTGTTTGACCTCTAGACCATGCACTTTTTCTCCAGGGTGTTCTAATGGTGAAAAGGAGCTGAGATAATTTCAACTTGATATGCCTGTAATTGTGTTCATCATCTTACACCATCACCAGCCTCCTCCTACCTCCCAACAGCTCCCTGGCATCTATTTCAGTCAATGGTAGTGCCATTCATTTGGTCACCTAAGCTTGAAACCTTAGGGTCATCCACTACTCCTCTCCATACATTCCCCACTCCATCCAATCAGTCATCTATGCATGGCTAATTCTTCTTTAACAGTTTTCTTTTTAGTCCATTGTGATCAGCCTAGTTCAGGCTCTTATTACTTTTCTCCTAGAATATTGAGACACATGACTCCTGCTGTTCTCCCTACCTGGATTCTCTAAAATCATAGAATTTCAGGGTCTGAAGGGACTTCTTATCCCCTATATTATGCCTGATAGATGGTTATCTAATCTTAGTTTAAAAACCTTTAGTATAAAGGAACTAACTCATCATCTCTGGAGGCAGCCCATTGTTAGATAGCTCTCATTGTTAGGACGTCTTTCTTTATGTGAAGCTAAAATCTGCTTAAACTTACAACTTAAACTTATCCTTCCTATTTCAGACCTCTCAGGATGATCAGAACAAGTTTAATCTCTTTTCCACTTAAGATCAATCTTCATGTGCTTTGTAAGTCATGTGTACCCTGCAAGTGATTCAGAGCACTGCAACCATCCGATTAGCTCATAGACTGCTGTCTTTAAGCCTTTTCAGCTTGTTATCATATTAATTATCCAGCAAGAAAGTACCATGCTGAATTGCTTCCCTAGTGTCAGAAAATGGTGCATGTGTGGGTAGAGACTTCCCAAAAGGCTACATTATCCTCATTTGGCCACAGAAAAAACAGTCTGCAAATACGATGTTTCCTAGCACTAAGAGGTTCATACTCGTATTGGTTGGGTTCAGAGTTATTTGTGAGATGAAATGGAATATTACTTGAAATATCAAACATATGAAATATATAGTTCCAAGAATATATATTCCTCCTTACATGTAGGATTTCCTTTTTTTGATCCTAATCGCCACCCACCTCCCACCCTTAGCCCTCACATATACAAGACTCAGATAATCAGCATGTGTGAATGGGGGGGATTCTCACACCACTTGTGCCCACAGATCATGTGAGAGAAATAGGGAAGGGGGAAGAAGATATGTGTTTGAGACCTCACCCCCAGCTTTGAATCACAATCTATATCACAGACATTACAAATCTGTGGAAGAGGGACAAAAGAAATATGTCAGTGGAGTCAGAGTAGCTGAGAGTCTCAGGACTCGGGTCTTTTAGATGGCCTCTCAAGTATATATCTCTGGTGTCCTTGGCCCAGTCCTTGACCTCCCTTATGACCTCCTGGAAGTCTTGTCACCTCAATCTCCAAGTTATTTGCTGTTTGCCCATATAGTGATCAGCAAGTCTAACTCAAATGTTAGTTGCTTGTGGCCATTTCCCCATACAGTGACCTGATAGCAGATGAAATGAAGCAGCCAGTTCTGGATGGGATTGTACTAATCTTGTCCTCTCAATTTTTTTCCTCATGTAGTAACTGCAGAGCCTTCTTAGGTCCCCAAAGGGGTGAAACAAGGTTATAGAAACATCTGCAACAATTTTAAAACCGTTATTGAGTACCAAGTATTCTCTCTTCAAGTTTAAGCATTCCCAGTCCCTTGAAGAGATCTTGTACAGCACAATCTAAACTTTCCAGATTATCAGTAACCTTTCTAAAATGTGGCACCAAGAATTGAACACACTATTACAGAAATGGATGAACCAAGATAGCGGACAGTAGGACAGTCATCTTCTTACTCCTAGACATACACTTCCCTTAATACATCCAAATATGGTCATTTTTCTTTATGGCCAAACATCCTTCTGATCCAAACGAGTTTTCTCATGTTAAGCTTGATACAACTGTTTTGTCCTTTCATATGAACTGCTCTCTAGCCATACTCCCGCATTTTATAGCTGCACAGTTGGTTTTTTCACCTCTATCCATCCTAAATACTGCTATTAAATTAAATCTTACTGGAACACTAGTTTCTTCATGTCATTCCATTACTAAAACTCTTCAATGGATCCTTATGAAAAGTAAAACTTTTTAGTCAGACATTCAAGACCCTCCATGATCTGTTCCAACCTAACTGTTCAACCTTTCTTTACTCATTCAACATCTGCTGAGTATCAACTTGGTTTAAAAGATTATCCTAAACTCTAAATAGATGCAAAGATGAGTAAGACAGTCTTTGCCTTCAAGGAGCTTAGTCTGAACCAAATATGACATATCCATAGATAAGTAGAATCAATTCAGTTCTATTTAATTCAACACTTTTTTCTTTTTATTAATTAATTTATTTTTAGTTTTCAACATTCACTTTCAACACACATGTATTAAACATATACTACATGTAAGGGAAATCCAGAGACAAAAAGGAAATAGTCCATATCCTTTTAGGAGATTCTGTTCTACTAGGGGAATATAATACAATATAGACAGATAAGTGAAATACAAGATCACCTGAGTAGGGATGTATCTCTAGCAACTTAGAGATCATGGAAGGTTTAATTAAGGAAACTTAGAGCACCTTAGAAACTTAGAACAGTTTAGAAACATCATGGAAGGTTTAATTAAGGAAAAGGTATGAGAGCTGAGCCTTGAAGAAAGGCAAGATTTCTGAGACACCATTGTGAGGAAGGCAGTGTATGCTAGGCATGATGATGGGATGATGGCCTCTATGATGCATAAAAGCAGAATTTGGAATGTTCAGTTTCAGATAACATTTCCAATAAACCAGCTCTGCTAGAATGTAGTGTATGGAGTAATAAGAGAGTAGGAAGAAGGCAGATTATGAAGAGTCTTGAATGGAACTTTGTTTACGTTTTATCCTAGAAGCAAGAGAGGATCATTGAAAATTTTTGAAAAGGAGAGTGATGTGTATTCAATTTGTACCTTAGAAAGTTTATGTTGGCAATTGTATGGTGGATATATAGGAAGGAGGAAAGGGGGATGGAGACTGGAAAGCCAATTAAGTTGATTAAATTATTCCAATAATTCCAATAACCTGAGATGTGGCATGGCATAATGAATACTGAGCTGGTTGTAGAGTCAGGAACATTTCAGTTCAAGTTTGATTTAACACATTCTGGTTGCGTGTCTTTGAAAATCACTTAGTCACTTAATGCTCTAGGCAACTTTCTGAGACTTTAAGTTGCAGACACAGTGTCAACCAGAACCAATGTATAGGAATTTTCCTTATCTCTGAGCTTCCAATTCCAATGAAATCACAGTCCCTATTCCATCTCTAGGTGATGGATCTGTGGTGATAGCCTTGGGAGTGGAGAAAAGGGGACAGATGGGAACGATATAGTAGAGATAAAGTTGAGAAGACTTGTTGAGCAATTGGATGGGAGAGTTTAGGGAGAGGAAGGAATGAGAGATGACTTGGATGTTAAACACCTGGGTGATGAAGAGGAGGAGGATGTCCTCTACAGGAACAGGAGTTTGGAGAAGGTGGGACTTTATCAGGGAACATCCTAGGGTTAGGAGCTGGTAGGGACCTTACAGGTCAACTAGTACAACTTTCTCATCTAACAAACAAGGAATTTTAAGGTCTAGAGAGTGAAATGATTCGCCCAAAGCCACATAAATAGAAGGTAGCTCTGCTGGTATTCAAACCCAGGTTCTCTGACTCCAAATCTAGAACTTTTTCTGTTGTATCTGATGGGCGTAATCTATTTTGGATATGCTAAATCTTACCTGGGAAGTGGATAAAAAAGAGCTATAAGGGGCAAAAAAAAGGTTCAAATGAGGGTGAAATCACTTCTCCCTGGGGCCATTTGGGTTGGGTTTATGTCCAAGATGTCAATTCAATTGGACTTTAAGAACATACAGGATTTTGTCATGCAGAAATTTGGGATTGGAGGAGGCAGAGTCCTTCTGTGCACAGGGAACTGCTTGAGTAAGAAAGGAAAAATATTGGATGTATTCAGGGAACAGAGACTAATCTTTATCTTTTTACTATACACAAACCATTCCAGTAAAAGTGATCTATTTATTGATCACTCCATAACTCAGCATACAAATTCCCACCTTGAATGAGATATCCTTTCATGAACTTCCTTTCCTCCATCTTCTCTGCTTATCTTCATTATTTCTTGTCAAGAACCAGATTAAGTCTGACCTCTTCACCTTCTGTCCTATCTTACAGCATTACCTCTCTCCTCTGAACTTCTAAAACACTATGGAAAGAGCCCTGGATCATGGATTAGAGGACCTGGGTTCACATCCTGGCTCTGATCCGTACTACCTGTGTTACCTTGGGCATTTGCCCAAAATCACTTTACCTTTTGAGGTCTCAGTTTCCTCATCTGTAAAAAGAAAATTGGGTGTTTAGACTAGTTGATCTTCTACATTCTCTACCAGCTATAAAACTATGGTCATCCTAGGACCTCTCATAAAGCACCAAGTATGTCCTACCTTGTAGTATGAATCATCTAGCCCCATACTGACTAATGTGTAAACTCCTTGGTGGCAGACTATGTCATATATCTCTTTGAATTCTCCTGCTCCATGCAACATTTGTTATTTAGGACTAATTTATCCCTATTCCGTCTTGCTTAATGTGATGATTCTCCTTACTGTCTATGTGAGCTCAAGCAAGTCATTGAACTCTTTGGATCCTGGTTTCCTCATCTGTAAAGTTAGAAGTTTCTACTAGCTGACCTTTAAAGTCCCTGCCCTCTCTGGAGCTCTGATCCTATGATCCCTAAGTAACGTGCTTTCCTTGACTAAACTGCTGCAGTATTACCCTGAATGGTACTAGAGTAACATAAAAGCCCTATTGTGGCCATCTAACCTCCTTCCTTTCCAAATTATCAGTGAACAGAATGACTGTCACCTTCACAGAAACTTCTAGGACAGAGGTCTAAGGAACACACATTATAAAAACATTAACTGAGGTCCCTCTGCTTTTCCCAGGCCATTTTCAGGAAAGCAACAGAAATATAGAGGACTTCTTACATTAGCAATGCTTACAAGAGCCTACTCCTTGATCTGATTCAGGTCCCCTGGCTGAACCATAACACATACATGTTGTAGGGAGTCATGCTTACCAGGCTCAAGTTGGGCATACCAGCACAGATTCATGTGAACCAACCTGATCCTAAGGAAATACCGGATTCAATGAGTTGAAAAATTATTTGGGACAAAATAATGAAGTATCTCTATAATTCCATCCAGACTATCTCATATGGCCCCTTGAACTTCAAATAAATACCTGCTCTATTTCTTGTTTAAACAGGTGTAAGTGTATCAGTGAAGACTGGATTTATCCAGGCACCAGGCTGCTCCCACTGCTGTCGAAAGCATGCTGCTCTTTCGTTCTTCACAAGAGAAAAAACTAATTATACTGTCACTGAGCAAAATAAATTGGCAGTTTTTACCTATGAGCTCACCAAACCACTCAAAGTAAACTTTCACCCGGTTTCTTCCTTATTTTGCTCTTTTACAGAACAGAGTGCTTGCCTTGGCTGGCCTTATCCGTAGATGAAATGTGCAACCACCTACATAAGGCACAATGTTATGATTTCAAGGACCTGAAGAAGACCCTCTTGCTCTTCTGACTTTTACTCTCTCCTAACTCCAAGTTCAGTGATGTCTGATCCCACAATTAGAGACATTTGTCTCCAATTTAAAGGCTTCTTATTCTCTGTAAAAATGAAAATCTCCCGAGAGGGCTAACACATGCAATATTACCAGATGTTTATAGACTTCTGTGAATGAGTTTATCAGATTCTTTCTTGCCTGAAGTTTTTATTGGAGAAAAATGGAGAAGCTATGAAGATAGCAGGTATTTAGTAGAAGCTCAGATACAAGGAGGTACCAATACAATTTAAAAACAATTCAGATAAAAAAAGAGACGAGACTGGGGATATCAGAAGACTATTTCACAATTTATATAGCACTGTCCCCATACTAGCTTAGCACCCTCTCTGGCTCTATAAAGGGACCAGATCATGCTTTCCATCCCTCAAACAGTGTTTTCTCCACTCTGGCTCATAGCCCATTCTCCTTACATACAGGAAGGAGTAGTTGGGAGGGGAGAAGGAGAATGTAACTCAGAACACTTCGGCTACTGGCTACTCCTCCTAAGTCTGTCTAAAAGTCTTGCTGCTTATAATAAGCAATATTAAGCAGATATGTAGTTAAGTGTAGAAACTTGTAATTGGGACCATGCTTGGTTTTCTCTGCCCATCTCTTCCATCCAGATATTAAAGGATGTTGAAAAGCTTCACAGTATTTATGGTTTCATACACTGCATGCTCCTTCAGTGCAAGATCTGGGGGGCAGGGGGTTGATCAGAGAAGGGTGTAGGAAAAGGAAAGAGTTGGATACATATAGAAAGGGGTGATGGACCTGAGACCCAACTGGAGGAAAAATAGCTTCTGAAGGCTAGTTCACCCCCATTGGGAAGATATTTTTAAAGCCCAAGTGAGGCATGGGGTCCAAGTGAGAGCTAGTTGAGAGGTTGGAGATAGGAGGTTCTAAGTCTCTGACTCAGAGAAGGGATGTATTCCACAATATCCCTTGAGTATGGCCAAGTCTGAGGGAAAGTGTTGCCAATAGTGACCCAGTTGAAATGCTGGTGGTGGATAGCACATTACTAATACCAGAATCTGAGACAAGTTTCAACAGCAGGCTGACCAGTAGAAGATAGAATCAAGCACCATCTGCTGGATGAGGAAGAAAACTGTGGGCTGAATGCCATTGGGTACATGACACACCATGAGAGCAGAACCTCCTTACCTTGACATTTGGGGGATGGGATATCAGGGCAAATAGCACAAAACATGCCCTGAAATAAACATGTAAGAAATTCCATCGAGTGCTCGTGGGGCAGACACCCTGGGACATTGAAAGGGGGAGTAAGATGGGGTTGGCAGCTTCTGATTTTAAACAATTCTTCTCACTAAAAAAAGATGCTCAGCTAAATTGTTCCTACATGATTAAAGGAGTAGGATTTCAGTGCCATTGGACCAAGCCCTAAGATCTTGATAGACGTGCTGAGTGATAAACATGAGTCAGCATAAGAGCTCTATCATCGTGCACTGAGATTACTCTAGCCTCTGATGTTCTGCTCTCTGGTAGGTATCAGAATCTCTGTGGGTTCTAAGAAGGGTTCTATTTGTTTTTATTGACCTATAAACAAGTGTGTTCATTCTACGAACCTTGCGAACTGAGTGTTTACAAGGTGAATAGTGACCACCATCAGGGTGGTATTCAAGAGGTGTTCTCAAATTAGAAGTGGGGACATTGATCCAGAAGAGTGAGAAGTCCCCCACAGTATAATCACACCCTTGTTGACAGGAAGGTACCTTTCACACAAGGATTATCTAAGTATAAACATGTTTATCAGCTTACTGAAATACGTCATCCCCTTGCCAGCCCTCATCCTCTCACTTAATTGTATGAATATCTGGTCACTGGATCCATATGGCTCCAGAGGAGAAGTGAAATCGGAGACCTGCATAGGCTCCCTCCCTCAAAATAAAGTCAAATGCAAGTCATGTCACCATTTCTCTGATGGCAGGGTCTTCTTTGGCAATGAAGGATGAACACACACACACACAGAGGTAGAAAAATAAATAGAAGTCAGTATTCTGCTGCTAGCTTGACAAAAATTGTTACAGGAACCTGGTAAATAAATGATAATCTATGAAACTGCAATAGGTTACAGTGTCTTTAAATTAAAGATCTACATGTACTCTAAAATCAAGATTAAAATCGCCGCTTTGCTAACCTTGAAACTAGGGCACAAGGTGGATTGATGAGATTAGTTACGTAGCCCTGTAAGCAAAATTCCATGCTTATTAGACACATCAAAATCTTCTGCTTGAACATGGAGTAAATGGGTGTTGTGGGATTGGTTGTTGATAGATAGGTCTCTCAGCACTAAGTCAAAGCACTGTCCAGAAAAGTTCACGCTTTGGGGAAGGGGGGTGGGGAGGGAAAGATGAGATCTCGGGTATGTAATTTATTCACTGCCTAGAAGCTGTGAAACAGATTTGCTAAGCGAATATTTCAAAGCCCACTGGACCACTCACATAAAACATCTATTTTCTGTGCCTACTAGAGAGTGATTTAAATCCAGTTGGAATTTCTATGGGGAAAGGGTATGACTTATCAACTTTGTTCAGAGCCTTATGAATGATTTCTCCATGACATGGAACACTGAACCCAAGGAAATCTATCCTAAGGAAAAGACGTTCCTCCCAGTGTTAGGTTTTTTCAATCTTATCCCTAAACTTGTGGAATGAGGGGACACCAAGGAGAAGTTTGTAATTTTCAGTTAAGCATTGTACTTGAATACAGGGTATCCATAAGGGGAAACATTTCTAGACAGCTGAGATCCATAGAGCTTCCTAAGTAGTAGTCTGAAGAAATGAGTGCGTGTTTATATAGCCCTTTAATGTTTGCAAAGAGCTTTTTATGTATTATCTCATTTTGCACCTACGCACTAACTAGACATGGCTCACACTGGTGATTAATAATGAACATAGGATCATAGATTTAGAGACAGAAAGGATTGTAGAGGTCAGCCAATCCAACAATTTCATTTTAAATAATTTTATTGACTTCTTTTGTGTCTCCTTTATTTCTGGATATATTACTCTCTCCTCTCCTGCTCGTCGAGCCATCCCTTGTAATGAAGGATCCCTCCCCCTAAAAAAAATAAACAAAAGAGGGAAAAAACCAGTTCAGCAAAAATCAACTGTCACATTAAATGTGAACCTGGCAGCAAATTCAATATTCCACTCTCATAATCTCCTAAATCTGCAAAATGGGGAGGGGAGGTACACTTTCTCATCTCTTCTCAAGCTTTGTTATTATAATTGGAGCGTTCCATTTATTCTTCCCCTTTTCATTTTCCTTCCAATCCCCTCATTTTCTACATAAAGGAAACTGAGACCTAGAGAGTTAAAGTGACTTCCCCAAGGTCATATTGTTGGTAAGTGGCAGAATCTGAAGTTAAATCCACTTCCTTTAACTCTAAATCCAGTATTCTTTCCACAGTAGCATAAAGTCTTGAAAATGGCAAATGGCAAATAATATATACGGTTAAACACAGAAGATCAAAATTGGTATCTTGGTTAGTTATTTGGTTAACTAGAAAAGGAGTTGTGAGAGAAGGCTTTATTTTATACAGTACTCCTCACAATGTAGCACATGAGACTTTCCTATCAGGAAGAGAGACCTAGCATTTGAACCCAGGATCACTGCACCTAAGCTTTCCCTCACACAAGTAACATGGTGTGGTAATGTTCAGGACCTAGATTTGGGGGACCTAGGTTTGAATTCTGGTTCTAGTTTTGTGAGCTCAGGCTGGCTATGTTACCTCTCCAAGCTCCTCTTTTTTAATCTGCAAAATGGAGAATAAGTCACACCTGCACTGCTGACCTCATAGAGGTGTTGTGGAGAAAATGGTCTGTAAATCTTAAAGCACTAAAAAAAAGTGCAAGATTACTTTCTTTTTCTCTAACTTACAACAAGTGTGTCATATCTGCTTTGGGTACCTCCCCCCCATTCCCTTTGCTGCCCCCAGCAAAGGTTGGGCCTCCCAACATATATGGATCCCTTCAGACTCTGCTGGCCTAGAGAGGAACACACTGAGTCCTGAGTCCAATGGAGGCAAAAGTCTCATTTTACAAAAGAAATGGGGTAACCAAGGGAAAAGTAAAACTCTCTTTCCCCCTCTGTCCCCTTTTCTCCCTCTGTCTCCCTCTCTCCCTCTGTCTCCCTCCCTCTCTCTCCCTTCTTCCCTCTCTCCCTCCCTTCTTCTCTCTCTCTCTCTCTCTCTCTCTCTGTGTCTCTCTCTCTCTCTCTCTCTCATACACACACACACACACACACACACACACACACACACACACACACAATTTTATCCAGAATTAACTAGCTTAGTCTGTAAAAGAAATAAGACCTGCCTTCAAGCCTGGGATAGGGATTCACTAGTCTCTCCAAATCCCTCCATCTTTGTGTTTAATTTTGTCCTCAATATTACAGTGTCAGCAGGACTTTCTTCATGTAAGTCCTACTAAGTCTCTTCCTCCCTGGCCTTGCAACAGCTCCTCTTTCTTTCCAAGGGAATAACTTCCTATTGCTAGCTTAGCTCCACCTGGGCAGAGTTCCGGTGTAATAAGAAGTTATTCATATCACCAAGGAACTCCTTAAAC